>CM067487.1:10252519-10360093 GCA_034552555.1 Semaprochilodus insignis | reverse complement strand
AACATTTTACAGTTTATACATTTCACTAACATTATAATTATCATATTATAATTAATATATCAGTTATTATATATCAGTATTATCTAGAGTAATGTAACAACTAGTATTTCTAATAATATTATTAATATTAATATGTATTTATTTATAAAATATATTATTATTGTTACTATTATATTATACTATATTACATTAGTAGTATTATTACTAGTAACACTAAGAAAAAAGATTTTTACAATAAAACGTTTGTTGAATTTTAGGGTACAATATTCAGTAGTAGTAAATACTTAACACACACTACCTGTTTATAACGTGTATAGTATATGTGTACAGTATATAATACGTGTGTATAGTATCATATTAATTACAATAAACAGTTTCTCAGTAGCGGGTTTATTCTTTGTGCTGAGGCTGATAAAACAGGACCCGGTGCGTCTGAGCTCTGTACTAAACCCGCTGTATCTGTGAGGTGTGGAGGCTTCAGCGTGTCTGTGATCTCCTCAAGGCCGATGTGAATGCTACACATGGAGGATGTGGGTGAACAGCCTGTGTTTGTTTTTGGGAGTAAAACTCTCCGCGGGCTCCGGGATGTTGATTTAGGCCTATAACTCTGGACAATGAATAACTAACATATCTATTCGCTCTAATCATACGACATGTGTATCTTTCTGTTGATGATTTATAGAATTAAATTAATAACAACAGCTCCACGTGGTTTCGCTTTGGTTCCTACAGCTGCGATTCAGCCGGCAAAATTGAGGATTTTTAAGCCTGTCTCCGGACAGACGAGCAGAGCCCGATCCGCAGCTCCGCACTGACCAGACAGAGAGAGAAAAGCGTGTGTGCTAATTAAAAAGACCTGAGGAAAAAAATCAACAACATATATTTTTGTTCATAATCGTACTCGTAATTTTCCTAAAAGCGTTGGAAAAACTGCCATAATGACCATTTTTGCTTTTTTCTGTAAGGTTAATTTATATTGACTCACCCATGTTGGTCAGGAAATGCTGTTATTAATGTTTAAATGCCACTTTATTAAATTAAAACCAGTCATTCTTTTTAACTGGTGGTATTCCTATTATTAAATTTTCCAAAATAAACCCTTAAAATAATAATTAAATAATAAATAATCATGTGCGATAAAACGACTGAACCTGTTCTGGTAGCTTTAGCCTGTGTGGCGCTCCGCAGCGTGCGGTTAATGAAGCTATCAGGCTAGCTTCATCTTTTTAGCATTCTTAGCATAAACACAGAGATTTGTTCTTTTTTACTGTCATATTAAAGAGCTCTTATAAATAACCAAGAATTAAATTTTCCCAGATAAATTGGCCTCTAATTGGACTAACTAATATTATATTAGTCCGTGACGACACTGACATTTTCAGGCTTTCAGGTTGCTTGCTAACGCTTTCAAGCTAACGAGGCTAATCCGGATTGTTAGCATCTGCTAATTCAGCATTTTAAATTAAGAAAGAAACGTTAAACTAAAATACATGCTGTTCTTTTGTCGTGTATTTCAACGTTCCTAACAGGTGGAGTGAATAAAAGTTAACTAATTCACTTAATTTACCAAAAATTACCTCAGAAATCTACTAACGTTACGAAACAACAAGTTAAAAATGATTTTGCTCGTTGCTTTAAACGGATGAAAATACTCAGACCGTTATCATCAAGGTACATGCCTGCCGTTCACTAAACTAAACCAGCATTTTCTGACAGAAAGCCTCGAATTTACATTACGTTAAGGTACATACCGAAGTACCTCAGATATTATTCGCAGTGGAATGAATGAAGTAGTCTGAGTGCTTTAGCCCGTTTTAAGCCGCTCTGCTGAGTGTGTTTTAACTGATCCGTACTCACGCTAACATCCGCTCGACATGAGCGCGCTGCTGCTCCGCCTCCTCCGTGTTCAGAGCCTGCAGCTCCCGCAGGATGGGCGGCGTGTCCCGGTCCTCGCCGTCTTCAGAGCCCTCGTCCCCGGATACTTTACTCCCTCTGCCGAGCGTCAGCAGCACCGGCTTAGAGTCGCTGTCGCTGACCGGGGACAGGGGCCGCTCAGTCTTAATGCCCAGGCCCGGCGGGCAAGGGGGTAAATCCTCCAGCGCCTGCAGCAGCGCGTCCTTGGTGAGGCCGGAGTCCAGCAGGGCGCTCAGCAGCTCCTGTTGAAGGGAAGTCAACTTGGACACCATGTCAGTAAAACATGAAGCCGGCGGCGCGGCGACGCAGGGGAAAACTCCGGGAAAAGTCAGCGGGAGAAAGTTCAGTCAGTACAGAGATTAAAACACAAACTCGTGCGAGTCCACTCTTCGGTCCTAACTGAAATGGCTAAGTTCACCTGCTGAAGGGAGAGACCCCGCCTCGGCTGTGGGCGGGGCTTGAACACCGCGAGCTCCGTTAAACCGAACGGCGATCTGCTCGTTATTATGCAAATATATGCGACTTTGGCCTTGAGCATGTGGGCTAAATGAGAAATAATAATAGTTTAATGTGATGTATTTAAAGTCTGTAGGGGGGAATATATGTTTGGGTTCTCCAGCACAACACAACGATGATATTTTACTTTAATAGTTTTTATCTAATCAGCCTGCATCCAAAACCACACAAACACACACAGAATAGTTTTTATATGGGCAGATTTGTTGAAGCACACAAAATAAAATATTCACTGTATCAAATCAAATCATAAAAGATCATCGAAGTCCCTTGCAGTGCTTAAATACACAAAAAATACACATTAGACAATAAATATACACAAGATTAAACAACAGAATAGCTCTGTTTATCCAAATATACAGTTTATATAACAGTAATATAAAGTTATTAATAGAAGCTGTGATACATACAGATGTATACGGAACAGGGATAGAATAGAGACAGAGAGAGAGAGAGAGAGAGAGAGAGAGAGAGAGATAGGTATAGATATAGATATTCATGCTCCTGAACCTCCTCCTGCTTGGCCGCTGGGAGAACAGACAGTGGCTTGGGTGGGTGAAGTGTCAATCCAGAGTGCAATCCATTAATCCTCATTAAATTAACTTAATACATTTGTGTATGATGTATGATGTAAATGTAATTTTACAGGAAATACATTGCCAAGTCATCATCTGTGATCATTAAATGCATCTCATGAATTTAGTCTATGTCTATGAAATGTGAAATTATGCCATATATGATCTACAAGCCAACACAAGCATCCCACCAATTATTATAAAGTAACAAATCTGCTGATGGTTTTACAGTGCTCAAGCAAAAGTCCACTAAAGTCACATTAACCTACTTTAAAAGTCTATATTGAAAATAAACACAACTATATATATACACTACCAGTTTACTACAAGTTGAGATACACTCATCTAAATGGATGTTGGTTATCTTAAAGACTCTACAGACTTACATTTAACAGTTCCAACTGATGAGAGTCTGAAACAATACATATCCTGATATACCACATATACTCTTGATGGATCACAATATCATATTTCTGCATATCTCCACCTCTAATATATATATATATATATATAGATATATGCAAAAATATCAATTTAGTGAATATTCATGATGGACAGACAAATAGAAATGATCCAAATTTGCTTAGAAATAAATCTTGTTATATCAGCCTCCACTGCAGGTTAAGAAAGCTGTTTTATCCTCCTGTAAAGTTCCATTTTGGAGGTTTTTAAGGTGGACTGTATAATTCCATGAGTGCTATTTTATAAGTTAATATCTTTACTTTTATTCTAAATTAAAGCATTAAGATAAACATAAAGGAGAACCTTCGATGATGAGCCTTGTCTAAACTTTTTGGGAATGTTTGAACACCACTGGTCAAAGCACATGTTTGGTTGATTTTACCACATCAGCGTGCTACGTTTGTGCTATTGTAGTGCCACAAATTCTCCATATTCAAGTTTAATATATTGGACAAGTATAAAACATAAAATGTAAAAGTTGCCATAACTTTTACCAAGGCCACATTTTATATGTTAAATTATTTTTATTTTATTTGAAGATCAACAAAAAATTATTTTACCAGTGAGTTCCAAACCTTTTCTCATGACTGTATGTAAAGCGTATGGTTAAAGCCATTCATTTTGGCATTATTAGAGAAAATACGGGTTCATGTACGCATGTAAAATATAAATAAAAGTAACGGGTTATAACAAGCTTTTTGTTTATTTGTTTGATTTGTTTTTAAACATGTTTTGTGTTATACCAGTGATATATTAGAATGAATGAATAAATATACAAGCAACACTGATTATAAATAATCATTAGACTTGTATGTTTTAAAAATCTAGCAATAATATAATAATATACTGTGTATTAATACACACAAACACACACACACACACACACATATATATATATATATATATATATATATAATTATTAATAGTGTACAACTGATTTGTTGAATGTTTATGTTTACAACACTGAAAACTGAGGAAAACACTGAGATTCACTGGAATATTCAGAGACAATAAACATTTGGATAAACTACATGACACATATATACACATATATACACATATATACAGGAGTAGTACGAGGAGCTCCACATATAGATTTGCCACTGATATTGACATCAGACTGATTTTCAGACTGTACGTCTACCTTTTCACACATGTCAGAAGAAGGGCCTGGGTGCTCAATCATTAACAGCAGTTAATAACAAACTCACTGAAATTACATATTTTTTTTTTCCAGGATGTGAAAGCAGCTCCATTGCGAAAGGACCAGTAGAGCGGAACAGATTCGGATGAATAATCTGTTATGGTTCTTTTCCCCTGAGGTACAAGAGGTGAACAGGATGCCACAAACACTATATGGGCTACACTGTGTCCAGAAAAATACTCCTGGTTCAGACAGAGCTTTTATTCAGCACTAAGGTGAGTCTGGATATACACCTCTGAGAGTGGGGCCTGGGTTCATCTGAAATGGAGGGGCTGTACTGTACTGGCTGGTCTCTGGTCAGAGTGAAAAGTGCTCGGTTCTGTAATGTGTGTATAAACTCTTTCAGATGTTAATGTTAGACAGGACGTGTGAGATTCAGAGAATCAGTGACCAAAAAGATGGATTCCAGTTAACAAGCTGAACTCTTTCACAAACACATATACGCACATTTTCACACGTTTAGAATATAATGTCAATACATGTTACATTTACATAATATGTACATTTATATAAATATGAATATATAAATATAATAGTATATTTATAACAACTTATAATAAGTTAATAAGTTAGTATATATATATATATATATATATATATATGGTTCAGGCGTGCTTAAACCGCTTCTTCATCTTTTCGCCTCATGTACTCTGACCTGACTCTAACCCCACGCCAAACTATCACCATTACCATGACTCAAACCCCAATCCTCCCCTCAGTAACAGAAAACAAAAACTTAAATAGCTAACTTAAATAGCTGCCAGCTGGTCCACACAGTCTGAATCCAAAGGGTTAAATTAATAGCTCTTAAGCACATTGACTCATGACGACCTGCAAAATGTCCCCATGAGTGACATGATGTGGACTTCATGTTAGCAGAGACACAATATGGCTGAGATCCACTGAAAAGTGTGTCCTTTATCTTGCTCTTACAGGCCTTTGTGTAGTTCTGCCACTAAACTTATCCACTGAGTGTATATACCACAGTAACTATACTGTAATAATTACTGTAACAGACAGGCTCCGGCACCAACCCCCCGCCACAATCCATGAGGTCTTCATTAAGGCTTTCTCACCACAGTGGCAACTGCAAATGCAGACGGGCCAAATTGACAAGTCGAACAGGTGGACATTTCTAATTAACCCCTTTTGCTTTACATTGATTTGCATTTGGTGCACAATTATGCATTGACATAATGCATAATGAAATTTAGATTGAATTTACTTCCTGCATTGACATGTTGACATGTCATAAAAACATGGAAATACTGTATGTAAACATATACCACAAAAACTTTCCACCAAATCATGATGTAGATTTCTGTTTCCCTGACGGTCTAGTATCTAGGATTTGGTGCTAGCTAGCACCCTACGCAATACCAATATGAGTCCTTGGGCTAAACTCCTAACCCTACCTTTGCCTACCTGTGTAAAGTGACCAAACTGTAAGTTGCACAGGTAGCGTCTGCTGAACGCTGTAAATGTAAAGAAGCAGCATGCACTGAATGATGGGGAAAAATTTGCCTGATCAAACTGAGAAGTACGTCCAGAGATCAGATTTAAATAACCTTGTAATACAATTAATGGCCCATAAGTACTGTAAATGTACAAGTATTTGTAAGTTGACAATAATATGCCTCAGCTATTAAATACATATTTACAGCATATAATTACTTATATGTAATAATAATATACCGCACATAAATACACAGATTTAAATCTGGTTTAATAAACCTGCTTAAACTTTTATTGGAAAGAGTCAGATCAAAAGCATTGGTTTTAGCATTAGTTCAAAGGCTTGGTATGCGTATTAGTGCAGGGTGGTCATGGTTTTTGAAATGTTCAAGATTTTTATAGTTTTAATTTAATTGTTATTAATATTTTTATTTTGGTTTTGATTCTAGATTAGTGTGAGTTAGATCAGTTTTAGTTTTTAGTTTTTATTTGCTGGAAAGTAATAGTTTTAGTTTATTTTTTATTTGGTTTCAGTTATAGTTTTTAGCATTATGATAAGTGCTGTAATAGCAGCTACTTGATAAGGATAAATAAAACTAATGCAACAATAGACTGAGCTTGGCTCAAGCTTTTGTTAAAGATGGCCAAACACCACAACACCGCTTCTAAACTGTCAACACACAAGAGAAAAAGGACACTTTTTTAAAGTTTATTTTATTTCAGTAATTTTATTTTGCTTTAGTTAGTTTTGCCTTTGACGTTCTAGTTGCAATTTCGATTTGTAGTTTTAATTTTTGAAAGCTGTTTTTGAGGCACAAGTAACTGCTACCTGCTGATACATCAAAAATAGATCTGTAGTCAAATGTTATGACGTTAAATAAAGACTCTTGATCACTGTGTTAATGATCAACTTTAATGCCATTACCAGCTTGGGGTTAATTTGCATGATGAACACTTACTGTACAGTTAACACTACTATAAAAAGGACCTTGCTTTGATTGGGCACACTCAGATATTTACCAAGTTTAGTTATGATCAATGAGGATTATGTTAAATTAATGATAAACAATGATACTTTTGATGTTTATTGTAGGGTAGTACAATAATTAGGAAGATTAGGTTATTAAGCACGTGTACACAGACATGGACAAGTTTGTTGGTACCCTTACAGCTCATTTAAACCATCAGTGGTGGACGAACTACACAAAATATGTACCTGAGTCAAAGTAGAGATCCCCAAGGCAAAATACTCGTACAGTAAAATCAGAAGTTCCTCCCTTAAGACCTCCACTGGAGTAAAAGTACTAAAGTATTCACCTTCAAATGTACTTCAGTATGGAGAGTAACAGTAGCATGATTTATTATGGCTCTAATGTTCTATTATCATTTCTGGAACAAGACTCTTAATCAACTCACTGTAGGTGAAGAGGCTCTAGTGTCACTCAGTCCACCAGTCTTTAATAGAAGGGCATTAATTAGCCTGACACTGACGTCTATTCAAATGATCATCAGCACAAAACACTGAAAAAGAACAGTTTCCATTAGCTAGAACCAAGCTCCGCCCAAACAGGTCAAAACAAGCTCAAAACAAAGTGACCGCTGTCCCCTGATTGGTGGACTCGCTTCACACTTCTTTTGTTTGGACCTGTTTTGTTTTTCTGCACACATAAGCTAAAAGGAAGGACAGATACACCAACACACTACTTACAGTACACTAACACATTACACTTACTGAGTTACCATACACAACACACTACTTACAGTACACTAACGCATTGCGCTTACTGATTTACTGTACACCAACACGCTACTTACAGTACACTAACGCATTACACTTACTGAGTTACTGTACACCAACACGCTACTCACAGTACACTAACACATTACACTTACTGAGTTACTGTACACCAACACGCTACTTACAGTACACTAACGCATTACACTTACTGAGTTACTGTACACCAACACACTACTTACAGTACACTAGCATTACACTTACTGAGTTACTCTACACCAACACACTACTTACAGTATACTAACGCATTACACTTACTGAGTTACTGTACACCAAAACACCACTTACAGTACACTAACACATTACACTTACTGAGTTACCGTACACAACACACTACTTACAGTACACTAACACATTACACTTACTGAGTTACTTTACACCAACACATACTTGCAGTACACTAACACATTACACTGACTGAGTTACTGTACACCAACACACTACTTACAGTACACTAACACATTACACTTACTGAGTTACTGTACACCAACACACTACTTACAGTGCACTAACGCATTACACTTACTGAGTTACTGTACACCAAAATACTACACAGAAAGTGGGCTTCACTCACAAAGGCCCAGAAAGACTCCAACAAAAATCAGAGAGCCAGATTATCCAAAGAAAAACATGTATCATCAAAATAGTGACTTTAGAGGAAAGGGTGAAGACCATATTAACTTATTTTTATGAAAATTAATGTAAAGAGATTTTATTACAACTGATTTTGGAGCATTTCTGTTAGTCCACTCATCAGGAAGTTGCCAAACACTGTAAAGGACAGTTGTCATGCTCTAATGTTGATGCATGCCAGTCAGTTTCAAGCCATTTCATGAGATAATTCTTCTTTTTTTGTGGAAGGTACGTATTTGCACATATCTGTATATATTTGTACTAAAAAGACTGCCCAAATTCCCATTCTCTGCTATTTCAATTTGCCAGTTTGCCATCGCGTGTACTGGACTGGGATTCAACCCTTCACTGGCTTCTAGTAGCTGCTCACGTCAGATTTGCCTACACAGCCAAGAATGGACCAGCCCCGCCTTACCTTATGGCAATGTTCAAGTGTCGTCCTTTAATACTACCATATGCAAATGATCTCTGTTCTGAGTGGCTGACCAATATTGTGCCTCATTCAGGACTTTTAACATGAATGGGGGGCTACTACAAGCCAAGTAGGTGGATATGAATGTGTTGGTTTGAGTGACTCTCAAAAACTATAAAGTCAAAATGAGCTGTTTTTGCTTCTTAGTTTTAATGTATGTCTTGAAACTTCATCCGCCTTCACATCACACAAACTACTTCAAATATTCTTTCAAAAACTGAGGAAGTGACACGCCGGGCCCGGGTTCAAGTGCAATGACACCGAGCAGCGCGGGTGTACTCTAACACTGACATGTTATGATGCCACTGTGATTTTATGACACAGTAAAGGCCTGAACTCAGCAATTATGATTTTAACAATTCTTACTGGGGGTTGCAGGCC
The DNA here is from genome assembly GCA_034552555.1 of Semaprochilodus insignis. NCBI lineage: Eukaryota > Metazoa > Chordata > Actinopteri > Characiformes > Prochilodontidae > Semaprochilodus > Semaprochilodus insignis. The sequence goes on along the minus strand of CM067487.1, from coordinate 10,350,686 downwards.
CTATAAAGCAGCAACCATAAAAAATAGAGGGAAATTATCTTGGAAAGTGCATGTGATGTGGAACGCGGGCCAGGCCGCTGTCTTTTAGAACATGGTGCATGAAGTGAAATCAAATAAATGCATCCTAAAAGTTCATTTGGACTGTTTTGGTTTCATTCCACACTAAAGCAGTTTGAAGCCTCCTCTCAGGCTCTCTCACCTTCCCCCCCGTGAGAAGGTTCTTCTAGTCATTCTGACCAAAAGCCCAATCGTTCGGCTAAACAGTAACTCAAGTTAATCGAGTGTTTCATAACTAATGTGCTTCAACCAATAGGTATGTACTGACAGTGTCTATACTGTTGCTGGCCATTTGCACAACATGGATCAAGCATTTTTCCGTATACTTTTCTATAAATAAAGGTTCCTAAGGACTTCTAGGAGAAGCTATTTATGTGTACAGACATTTTACATTACGCAGAGAGCCCGTACATTTCAAAACAATCCTTTTAAGGAAAACAGTTATGTAGAATCATCCATTAAAAAGACAAACAAATACGCAAAAATGCAAAAAAAAAACTATTGTTTCAAATGGTATGTAGGATTCATTACGATACTCTCATATACAGCAGTACAGTGTCAACATTCTCCAAACATCCAAAAGTGTTGTATAGTATTACATTCAAAGTGGGAAACTCAAAGTACACTACTGTTAGCTTGGCACAGCAAATGGCATTGAGACAAAATCACATAGCTAGCTAAAACTAGCATTACTATCACCCTGGGAATCACACTGGGAAAAAACAGCACAGACTAGCATGCATTCCATGTTGTGACTGGCCACCTAGCATGGTCACCTAAGTTAACTATACTAGTATACACTAGTATAAATTACTAAGTATTTGCATTTACTCTGCTTCACAGATATTAATGGAGCTCTGTTAGCTCTTAACATTTAAATAACAGAAAACTGAAATATAACATCAAATAGCGGTGAAGATAATGGTCTTTTGGTGCCTAATTTTAAAGTAAAGCTCTAAAATTAATGTATATGCTGTATGTATACACGTTGATGCACTGTTGTAATAATATTACAGTGGACATACAATAAGGGCTTTAATACAGTATCGTCTGCCTGTTCTATACACGTTTTCCACAGTTCAGCATAGCATACTGCATACAACTGTAGAACACGTTTAAAACATTATACTTGCGTAAACACAGTAAATTACTGTAGAAATAATCCAGCCATCTGTACAGTGCATGTATATCTGTAGTGGTCACACCACACCTATATAGGTCTGTATATGAGTCACCCTGACCAACACTTCATTATGCACACCTTCTTGTATCTATGCTCACTGTTCATTTTATCAGCTCTACTTACCATATAGGAGCAGTTTGTAGTTCTACAATTACAGACTGTTTCTCTGTATACTTTGTTACCCTGTTCTTCAATGGTCAGGACCACCACAGGACCACCACAGAGCAGGTATTATGTGGGTATCATTATCAACACTGCAGTGACACTGACGTGGTGTTGGTGTGAGTGAATCAGACACATCAGTGCTGCTGGACACCACATTGTCGCTGCTGGACTGAGAGTCGTCCACCAACTAAGCTAACCAGATAACAGCATCCTGAGACCACTGATGCACAAACTATGCAGCAGCAGGTGAGCCATCGTCTCTGACTGTACATCTATAAGGTGGACCAGCAAAGTCGGAGTGTCTAATAGAGTGGACAGTGAGTGAACCACTCACACCAGCACAACACACACTAACACACCACCAGCACGCCAGTGTCACTGCAGTGCTGAGAATGATCCACCACCCACATAATACCTGCTCTGTGGTGGCCCTTCGGGGGTCCTGACCCCTGAAGAACAGGGTAACAAAGTATGCAGAGAAACTGTAACTGTAGAACTACAAGGTGCTCCTATATAGTAAGCGGAGCTGATTAAATGGACAACGAGGGTAGAAACAAGTATGAAACACTTCATGAAGTGTCCGGTCAGCCTCCAAACTGCATTAAACAAACTGCAGCATCGTAAGTAATTTAAAGATCATGAAGTGAAAGCACCGGCCTACAGTGGGCCCTTGCCTTGGTCACTGTATGCTGATACCTTGATTTCCTAAGACACCTCAGCCCTGCTGGAGACTATGTCCGTCCACTCAGCCGCCCCATCCGCCCACATACACCCACCCGTAAGGATGGGAGGATGGGGATGAGTGCTCGGGGACGTGCCTGAATCAGCATTCCCTCCTTCCCCCCGTCGTTTAGAGACGAGTGGACTCTGCCCCCCTGCTGCTCGCACTGAACCTCACGCTTGCCTGAGCTGTTCTTCAGCGCTAACACACGTTTGCCCCTTGCCTTCCTCCCCCTTTACGTTCTTCCCACTGCTTTTCTCTTTCACGCCTCAGCGAACAGCAGCTCTCAGAGGACAGAGTTCCATCAAAGCATCTTAACGGATAATAGATAGCTGATTAAACTGATTAAACACGCCTCAAACCTGAAAACTCTATGACACTAAAGTAATACTTAGAGATCGTACCAGTCCGATACCAGCTATCGATATCAGAGTAAAACAACTCAGGCAGTGTAGACGTCCAGAACTATTAAAATATGACACATAAAGCAAACAGGAATGTTTTGTGTATTTAAAAGAGAAAAAAGAAAAAAAAACACAAATTGGCAAAATTCCTCTACTAGGAGGCCACAGTTGTCGCATTGTGATGTCATATGGTTGCAGTCTGTCTGTCCTCCAAAAAATAAGACAATGTAGACAATTTTAAAATCTGTTCTCTCTAGTAACATCACGCTCTAGCTAAAGCTGGAAAGGCTGAATGATATTTTAGTGTTAAATGAGATATTTAGCTCACTGTTCCTCGCAGTAGGTGAAAAAGAAAGAAAGAAAGAAAGAAATAGCAAGAGAAAGAGAGCAGGAGAAGGAGAAGGATAGCACAAGAGCAGGAGGAGAGAGAGAGAGAGACAGAGAAAAGAGAGAAAGAAAGACAAAGAAAGATAGAGAGAAAAAGAAAGAGCAAGAGAAAGACAGCAGGAGAGAGAGCACATAAGCGAGAGAAAGAAAGAAGAGAAACAAGAGAAAGAGAGCATGAGAGAGAGCACAAGAGCGAGAGAGAGAGAGAAAGAAGAGAGAAAGAGAGAAAAAGATAGCAAGAAAGAGAGAGCACGAGAAAAAGAGCAAGAGAGAGAGCGAGAGAGAATGGGAGAAAGGGAGCAAGAGAGAACAAGAGCGAGAGAGAAAGAAAGAAAGGAGAGAAAGAGAGAGAGAAAGAAAGAAAGAATGGGGAGAAAGGGAGAAAGAAAGAAAGAAAGAAAGAAGAGAGAGCAAAGAGAGAAAGAGAGAGAGAGAAAGAAAGAAAGAAAGAGAGAGAGATACTGGACATGTAGATCATGTTGAACTGTCAGGGCTCCCTTTAAAGGGCTCCCTTTGTGACGGGGCTTTTAAGACTGATCTATGAAAATCACCCCTGTTCTGAAATGTGCCTATAAAGCAAGCACTGTGGAAACACTCCTTATACCTTCAGTGAGAGTGGGCGGGGCTAAACCAGCGTAGGCCAGATAAGCAGATATACAGTATGTAAATTAATGGCTTTCATGAGATCATGAAAACAATGGAATCAAAATTCCCTGTTTATTTTTGCAGGGTAATTTCTAAATTGGCACTGTCTAAAGAAAAAGTAACTTTTTTTTTTACCATTTTTATTTTTTCTACACTACTCAAACATGGCAGATGTCCTTTACATCGTGTGGAAAGTTCCAGATGAATGGCGGTAACAGAAATGCTTCAAAATTATATATTTGATAAAAACTTTTTACATTCATTTACATTCAAAGTTAAAAGGTTTTGCTTTTCTCCTGCAAAGGGACCGTTTCAGAGATTCGTGTTCTTCTTTTGACAGTGATGATATATGGGCTGTATGGAGAGGGGAGTCAATGATATGTTCTGAAACTTTACCAGTGATTACATATGACATCAAACACTAAATAAAAATAATAGTAAGGAAAATTCAGTTTAATATGGACCCTTTAAAGTCTACTAAGGTGATGCTTTGCTGCTCCCAGGCTGGACATAGTAAGGCAGCAAAAAGACTAGAAGAGATTTCCCTTGTAGGATCAATGAAGTATAGCATGAGCTTAGCTCATTTTACCCTAAAATCACAAAAATCGATTTTAAAGCTTGCACAGTTGTATTTCTGTATTTGTTTGGAACTTGATACTTGAAACACAGTTGCAGCTTATTTTAAAGCTCGGAAGATTCCAATGCCAAACGTTTTGCAACAGGGTTTCAAGCGACACTCGGGATTCCGGGGAAAACAGGTAGCGTGCTGTGTCCAGTAAAAGTTTGAGTCGGTGTAGTTTTATCTGTTACTCTGCCAAATTTATAACGACGCTGTGATCCATGCAATTACGCTGCGCTCTCTGCATTCACATGTTCTGTGGTAAACAGCACTGCAGGATTGCCAAGCAGGCAAGAAAAAGGCAAGTGTCAATCATTATCCATGTTCCATTATTTAACCACCTTGCCATCATGTAACAGTGACGCATTTCAGTTTTACTCCTTCCAGTCTAAAACTTCGGTCCTCAGGAAGCAGTTTCTGAGTGTTGGGACAGAAAAATTTTATGGCCTCTTATAAAAATGTTAAAACTGCTGCTGCCTGTTTAATGCCCGGCCATAAAGAAAGGCGTATTACTGCGATGCCAAGCACATCTTCAGAACACTATTAAACCTGGAATAGGCCTTAAATACAAACCCACCTCTAAGAGTCTACAGAGCTCTAAGACTGTATAAATGGCCACATGCATTATGTTTGAAATGGTCAGCTATAGAGCATTCTACACTGGATCATCAGCATAATGCACACTCAAAATCAAGGTGCCATAGAGGAAAGTAACAGGTTTATTACATATTAAGTATGGCTGAATGTATTTAAATTGCCATTATTATCATCCATAAATTGATGTCCAGACCAAGAAGACGAGGTTAGGTCACATTCCAGTGTGAGGCTTTAATGTAGCCAGTTGAAACACCAGACGGCCAGTTAATTATGGTTATGTTCATGTACCTCTGGGTTGTTTCTGTTTGGTGTAACTCATCTACAGGTACTTCACAAGCACCATAATCTCTTACATTTTCCCACTTCAAATATGTTAAGGAAACGCGATTGAGGATTTGCACTATTCTAAAAAATAAATTGCAGCTACTGCAGTTTAAAAAAAAAAGAAAAGCATTCTTTCAAAATGTGATTTCTATTTAAAAGCAATCTTTGTAGCCCATAAGAATTTTTTGGCTGCCGTTTGCATTACAACACCCTGCATGTACCTCTCAGCCCTTATCATGCATGTGTAAAAACTACATTTTATGCCAAGACCTTCTCAAAACGATCGTAAAACTATATTTCAGGTGGCATTTAAATCCTGTGAGGGAGCTTTTAGTGGCTTTAAACTCTTCAGCGATCTTGATCTTATCACCAGTTTCTCTACAATAGGGCATTTTGACTTAAAACACCCTGAATACATTTGTAATTCTGGTTAAACTGTGGTATATAATTATTGGAATTTAAGAATATTTCCTGTATAAAAAAAATAAAAATAAAAATACAAAATAAAGAGTAAAATACAAAGTGAATCCCCCCAAAAAGTTGAGTCTCTAAGTAAAACGCAAATAAAAACAGAAAGCTTTTTTTTAAATCTACTTTGAGCGGTACTTGGGGGGTGATCTGCTCAACTACATTGTTTTTTGTCAATATATGCTCATTATAAAATTGATGCTTGCAACACATGCCAGAAAAGTTGGGACAAGAACGATTCAAGACTAGAAACATTGTGAAATGATTTTTAAAAAAAGCATCTTAAACAGCTGATACGATCAGGCTTGGATACAAAAGTAGCACAGGAAAAGCTTAATTCATTATGAGTAAGGAAGGGTTAAGGCAAAAACTCCACCAGCTTAAAAATGCCGTTCCCCAGCCTGGGACTGGATTTTAGGACTTTAGGTATTTCTCCCTTTACCTTAAGATTCTGGGAATCTACTCATCTGAGGTTCTGCCAAAGAGCTTATCTGACACCCAGAGTAAGACATTTACTGGGTTCATGTTTCCATCCTTACTGTACATTCTGCTTATACTGGACTACGGGGACCTTTATGCATATAATCAGTGGAGGACAGTAACAATGTAAATGCCATTGGTTTCTGTACTTAAGTAGTTTTTCCGTGTATCTGTACTTTACTAAAGTATTTTCATTTTGGACGACTTTGTACTTTAACTCTACTACAGTTCAAACTCGAATGTCTTACTTTATACTCCACTACATTATGTGAAATTTGTAGTTCCTTTTGGCTTATGTGTGTGTAGAAACGTAACATGTCCAAATGAAACAAGCTTATTCATGGATTCTTAGCATCAATGGACATATCCATCTCAGGCCTGGACTACATTAAGGAAAGGTACTGTAGGTAAAGCAGGATGGGGTTCATGCAAACACTGACTGACAATCACATATCAAAGCATTAGTGAACAGGTCAAACATCTTGTTCCTGACTTTGTGGGTAAATAGACCACAATATAGAAATATGTACACATGCACTCGTGACTGGCGAGTGTCTTTTTCTGCATTTATACAAACACTATTTCCTTTTATAGTAAATGTGGTTTGGCTAGTTTATGTTTATGAACAGAGACCTACAGGTGCTGTATAGTAAAGGAAAACTCCTTTGTGATCCTGTTTAAAGCAAATTTTTATTAAACTTTAACTCGTAACTAAGTTGAAAATAAATCTTAAACTGAAACTTTGCTTGTTTGCAAAAAGTTATTTTATAGTTCTAGCTAATGGAAGCTGTTCTCCTTCAGTGTTCTGTGCTTATGATCATTTGAATAGACGTCAGTGTCAGACTAATTAATGAGCTTCTATTAAAGACTGGTGGACTGAGAGACACTAGAGTCTCTTCACCTACACTGAGCTGATTAAGAGTCTTGTTCCAGAAATGACAATAGGACATTAGAGCCATAATAAATCATGCTACTGTTACTCTCCATACTGAAGTACATTTGAAGGTACATACTTTAGTACTTTTACTCCAGTGGAGGTCTAAAGAAGGAACTTCTACTTTTACTGGAGCAATATTTTACCTTGGGGGTCTCTGGTTGATTCTATCTGCTCTCTGATTAGGATGCCCTTACCTATGGACCCTGTACTTCATTTGCTCAACGATATTTCAAGACTTTTCATCATGGGAGGATATCGGGACATATGGCTGGCTGGCTGGCTTAACTGCAGTAAAAAAAAAAAAAACAGTGGTGGTTACCCCCTCATAACCTACCCACACATCACTTGCTCCACAACCTATTGGACAAGGAAATGGAATATCCAAAGTGAAGTCTTTTTTAATTTCCTAAATATGTACTGTGTTTTTATCCCATGTGTTGACGGGTTGAGGTTGGAATGTGGGACGCCGTTTGTTTTTTCCTTCAGTGGAAAGTAAAGAAATAAAGTGACAAAAAATACGATTCTGAGAATCTTGAGAAATCTCTGTATGTAAAGGAAAGAGCCCAAAGCCACAACTGAATGCCTGTGACCTCCGACCCCACAGACAACACTGCATGGACAGCATATTTTAAAAAGCCTTTGTCCATGCACACTGTTTATTGCTGCAACCACAAATGTAAATTAAGCACAGCAATAGTCAGCAACAACAACCTGAAATGCTGCTGGCTTCTCTGGGCTCATGCTCATGAGAAACGGACTGAGGCTCAGTGGAAACGTGTGCTCTGGTCTGATGACTCAACCTTTCAGATTGTTTATGGAAAAATGGACGTCATATTCTCCGGGCCAAAGAAGACGAGGACCATGTAGATTGTTACCAAGGTAAAGTTCAAAATCCAGTGTCTCGCTGGAGGGGGTATTGGTGGGTAACCTGCACTTCTGTGAAAGCACTATTACTGCTGCACACATTTTGAGCGACATATACTGCCTTCTGGACTACGTCTTTTTCAACACCACTATGCCAATACAAATTCTGCGTATGTTACAACAGTATGGCTGCATGATCTGAGAGTGTGGGTGCTAGACTGACCTGTCTGCAGTCCAGAATGGCTTTCCTGCTTAAAAGGGGGGTCTTTACAAGCTCAAAATACGACAACAAAGACCTCATAGGGTTGCACAGCTGAATTTATGAATAACAGAGAATGGCAAAAAATATGTGCTTTTAAAACTGTATCAGATTATGCCAGTTTGGTCCCCAGATGATTATTAAAGTGCAAGGAAAGAAAATGAAACGTAGGGAGATCTAAAAGTGTTCCTGTCCCAACTTGGAAATGTTTGCAGGCATCACATTTGTAATAAGTACATACTTAGTAGGGAAAAAATAAACAATGAAGTTTATAACACAAAAAATATCAAATATTATGTAAGCTCAACGGACCAAAAAAAATTTGTCGACATCTTGCGTGTTTAAGGTAAATACCTGAGTGACGGGATCCATAGATTGAGAAGAGGTGGTACAGTGCAGTGAATGTCTCGTTCCATGTGTGGAAAATGAGTCCAAAGCAGATAATTGGCTTGATTAATTGATTGATTGGCTAATAGGAGTGATTGTATTTGGGAGTGTCAAAGACCATAGTGTGAAGGAAGTAGCTGAATCTGCAGGTGTATGGAAGCGTACGGTCATATGGGTCTACCAGCAGTGGCTAAAATCCCAGTCTACAGGAAACTCTCCTCAGAATTGTGCCAGGGAAGGCATCCACCAAATCTGGCCCAACTGCACAATTCTTTGATGCAAGAGTGTCTGAACATTGATGTGGCCCACATCCAGAAACTTGTTCAGCCCATGCCAAATTCAATCACAGCTGTTGGTGCTTGTGGAGGTTTTACACACCATTAGGTGCGTTTCAGTCACAGGTGACTCATTATTTGTACGTTGAGCTTATTTGCATTGTTTTCCATTGATACAAGAACTACTAACTACTGCTTTCTGTTTTTAGCAGAATTTCACATAGTGTCACAGCTGTTTTTCGGAATTAGTGTTGTAATATGTAATTTGATACTGCACTTAACTCTGTATGTACTGTTTATCATTTCCATAGCATAAAAAACCTGATTTATTATTTTAATAGTAATTTTTTTTCTGAAGGAAGAATGCACTGGAATTTATTGCAAATGCAAATAAATTTACCTTACCTACAGTTTACACAACTGTCATGTACACTGTAATACTCCTACCTAACATGAACTGTAACTACTATTACAGAGATTGAGGTCCTCCGTCTTAGCATCCACTCACAGCTCACTACTGCCCTCTGCAGTTCAGCCGTGTAACAGTCACAGAAACCAGAGGTTCATTAAAATGGGTTAGGCAGTCACTTTAAATTAAAACATCTTTATTGTTTCTTACTGCTTTGGTTACTGTTCATAAACGGTCAGTACTGATCTGTGTTAAGTAGAGTAAGCATTCCCACAGAAGCCTAAAGGAAATGTTAGACATCTAGGTAAATGGTTTACAGTGCAACATGATCATTAATGAACAAAACTTCCTCTTTCTTACACAGAACTAAGCAAGTGTATTTGATATGCATGCTAATGTGCATGTTTCTAAAAACAAATAAATGTAGATTAGGAAGTACATAATGCCACAGACTCGAGTTGCAAGTACTCTGGAGTACCAGGCAGATTTGCAGTTATGTGATCAAGCCGTTTTATTGTATTTTGAAGTGATCAAAACCTGAAAGGTCCATTCAAATAAATATCTGAATGACACTGACCATGATTCTAAAGAGGATGTTTATCCACTGCATTGAATTTCTGAATAATTCAACAGTGAAGATGTAAACAAAGTCATTCAGAGTGGTTTGATGTGAAAAAGGAAACTAACCAAATCAAAATAACACACAATGGTGATGATGAGAACCAGACATTGAGTGTTTAATGCCTCCAAAAGCAAGAGCACAGAAAGCTATTACATGAACCGGGCACAGATCCACTGGCTGATGCCAGGGGGGTTCAGATAAAAAGGTTTTTAGCCTAAAACTAAGTCTTTTTAAAAAGCATCAATGGCAAATAAGTACATGCAGGGCATAGTAAGGCATATATACAGAGTCCAGTCACATTATTATGACCACTTCCTGCTTTCGAGGGTGGCAGCACGTAGCTCATGAAGGAAATCACTTTTTCGTGGCATTCTCTGGGCCCACTCATCCACGTGGAAGGCACCGTCAGACGATTTGGGTATGAATCCATCCTTGCAGATCATGTACACCCACACATACTGACTGTCTTCCCTGGAGCGGATGGGATCTTCCAGCAAGACAATGTAACATGTCATACAGTTAGAAATGTCAGACACTGGTTGGAAGAGCATGACAACGACTTCCAAGTACTCCCCTTCCCCCACTAATTCCCAAGCCCTTGATCTCAACTGAGTATCTGTGGGACCACCTCGATCAGTGTGTGCACTCTATGGATCCGCCCCCATGCACCCTCCAGCAGCTGTGGGATGCACTGCAGTCAGCATGGCTCCAGATACCTGTGACAACCTATCAGGGTCTTACTGAGTCAATCCCAGCTCGTGTAGCTGCTGTCCGTACTGCACACGGTGGTTACTCTAGATATCAGTCATAGTAATGACTCAACTGTGTGTGTGTGTGTGTGTGTGTGTGTGTGTGTGTATATGTGTGTGTATGTGTGTGTATGTGTGTATATGTGTATGTGTATATATGTTTGTGAGTGTGTATATGTGTATATATGTGTGTGTGTGTGTGTGTATGTGTATNAATCACTCTGAATGACTTTGTAAAATCAATAGCATCCCATATCACGCCTGTCCTGTGCTAAAACTTTGTGATATTAATGTCAGAAGTCCACTCAAAGCTTTCTGAATGTCTTACTGACATTGATGGGCATCACATTTGCCACAGAGTCCCAAAACCAGTTGGCAACAACGGAAATTAGATTAAGTTTGGTTGTTTCAAATACTGCCGCCTCTTAGTCTTCAACACGGTTATAAGTTAAAAATGTTAGACTCATCATGCCTACAAGAACATGTGTATGGGCTTCATAAAAGCTCCTGAGGAGAGTTGGTGTGCATATCCTTAACGTCCAGTCCATCTGAAGTCTTTACTGTCTCACAGCTCCTTGCCACATCCTCTAGGAACCTCTTCACAGTGTCCAGATCAGACTTCCTATCCGCTCCATCCTCAGCCTCCAGCTCCTTCAGTCTACTCACAGCCTGATCAAGCTCCTTCAGCCTGTCTCTCGGTTCCATCTGATCTCCAGCATCCTCCCCACTGACGTCATCGCGTTTGGAAACCAAAGCAGTGTCACTAAGGTAATGAACCAGGAAATTCTGGACTGCTGATTTCGATTGGTTACTCAACGATGCTGCGACTGTTGCCAGATCATCGAGTTGGCACAAGGACAGAAGGTGAAGGAGAGCATGGCAAAGTTCGGCACGCAGACTAGCGCAGTAGCGGTATTCAAGAAAATCCTCTGTTTCTTCACTGTGTTCGAGAGCTTGAGCCAAGGCACACCAGACTTCAGCGAACTGTTGCGTGTCTCCGTAGCGGGCACGTGTCGCAGGAATAGAGAGGGCAGCAGCAGATTTGATCCGTACTTTGAAGTTCTTGCAAGAAGTGACAACAGATGAGAGAGCGGAGTAGGCTTCTTTAGACCAGCTGGCTGTGCCTGAGAAGGTAATGGAGGACAAGCAAGATGACAGACTGGACATGCATGTAAGAACATCAATAATTTAATAAAATAATCATGTTTCTTTGACCAATATGGGAGGGCCAAGACCAGTACAGTCGTCTCGAGACATACACAGCCATCTTTTCCAACTCCTGTTTGTTTACAAACTGTAAAAGGTGCTTTAACATGCTTTGAGGAGAACACTCAGTCGCATGTCTTCATTTTCTGACTGGTACTTGTTAAGAATTAGAGGGATCTTTCCCTTGGGATGCGCATTCTGACTCAGGATTCAAGTATCCATAAAAAGATATAAATAGCGCTAAATAACTCTGAGGAAGTGAAAATACGAGCTTTGGTCACTATTGATATATTGTTGCTGTCAGAGGCCCACATCTCCAAAATGGCAACTTCACAGGAGAAGGGAAAAAAAGGGAAAATTGTATGTACCATTTCTACTGGTCTGTGCAAAATGCACAGAGTAATATGAGTTATCAAATTATGTCAAATTGAGATACAAGGTTATGTGACAGCGACCTTCCCAGGAATGAAACTTTCATGCGCTTGACAAAAGTAATAAAGAGAAATGATGAACTGAAATGATGAACTGAAATCAACCGCAGATCACAAACTCTAATAAAAGCAACACTTGACCTTGTTGACATGTTCTTCACTTCTGCACCTTCGTATGTCACACAATTACTCTTTCTATGCTGTATTTAGCATACCGGAACAAAATAAAATCAAATGTGTCCTGGGAGAAATGATGGCACATTTCCAAAAACCTGAATTCCATCAATAAATAGAAATACTCCACTAACATTTTCAGAGAAATGCCATATTTAAGAATGTTCTCTGTAAAGGACGTGTTCATTTCTTTAGAAAATCAACAAAAGTTTCTGAATTTTTTGCATATGGCTCTTTATATTTCTGCCAGCAAAAATATACTGCAAAAAAGGCAAGTCAAAACATCTTAAATCTAGTCAAACTGTCTAATGTTTAATTTCATTTAGTGAACCTGTCATTCTATTTTCGTACAAATTTAGCTTGTGTCAAGGCATGAAGGAAATCATTTAGCTCCACTGCAAAACATTATCTTGGCAAGTAAAATGATCTTGTATCTAGCTGATATCCTGAAATTCTCATTTTGTGATTGTTTAAGCTGATTGTAAGATTACCGCACTTCTTTCCAGACCTTTTTAAAATCTGGCTTACTAAAATAAATCTTAATACCTAAAACAAATATGAAAATAAGATAAATAATCTTCAAACCAGCTTACAACAACCTCAAAATTAGAATTTTCAACTACGTACAAGACCAAATGATCATTTTTTGAAATGTTGTGTCAAAGCATGAGGTAAATTATTTAGCTTGTGTCAAAACATAAGACAAATAATTTAAAATAATTTAATTTAATGTGAAGGCATAGGGCAGATTATTTAGCTCCTTATAAGGCTTAAGGCAAATAATTTAGCTCATTTCACAGCATGATGGACATAATTTACCTGATTTCAGGGCATGATGCAAATAATTCAGCTCATTTTAAGAAATAATGCCCAAAAACCAGACAAATTATCTTCCAAACAAATAAGAATATTTCACTAGATAAAATTACTTACAGGTAGGAGGACCTAGAAATATGCTGAAGAATTATATAATAGTTATAACAATCTCACAGTAAAAATTATTACACATATTTATGGTTTCCTATACCACAATGTCCTTTTTTTTTGGATCTTGGGGACATAAACAGCACTGTTACAAGAACTTGGCCTCAGCTTTGCAGTGGAAGCATGGAACAACTTGTAATAACAACACTAGGAGGACTGACAGACAACTTACACAGTTCAGCATACTCACCCAGAGGCAGGCCAGTGTTTCGGAATGCATTACCCAGAGCGTAGCAGGCATTCCAGCGCACCTTCATAGTCGCGTCTCCCCTGACTGTGTCTATGAGAGCCCTCATTGCCTGCTCTAGCGGCTGCTCGAATGCTTGCTTCCTCAGGCGGGCTGGCTGCAGGAAGTGTAGAAGGTTCCCCAGAGCTCGCACAGCATTGCTCTTTACCTACGACACAACATTGACCGTATGATCAAAATATATGAGAAGCACTGTCTGATACATTCTCTAACGTATTGCTCTGATACGTCAGCTGACTTAACATTCAGACTGTTGACATTCAGAAGACAGGCTCCAGGAACAAGGTATCGAAAGCATGATTGATGGGTAACCTTTAAACAGCCATAAAATATCAATAGGTCAAGTGGTCCCGGATCTGTTTATTAGTTACATGCAAATTGGAACTTGGCAGACACTCTATAACACAATGACCATAAAATGCAGTATATATTAGACGACTGGATGATAAAGGCTGTTTTTGACGTTTACATTTTTAATCATTGTATTTCTTGCTCAACACACGTACAGTGCTATGCAAATGTTGGAGACCACCATTCATTTATTTGACTCCCAAGTTGTTCATTTGCACAAGGAAGAAGGGAGTGAGTAAACAAACAAACAAACAAACAAACAAACAATCAGAATATATTAAAGAAAAATAATGAACAAGAGTGCAAGACATGGTAGACCATCAAAACTGTGACCATCAGATTCATTATTCACAGCTTTCATCTTTGGGAAGATAAAAAAAAAAAAAGAAACTCTTGCTTCAGATCTGAAAAAACATTAACAGGAGCTTCTGTCCACCCTTCCACTGTAAGAAGACAAATCAATGCTATGGATGTGTGGTGGTTGGCATGGTGTAATGGATAACACCACTAGCTGTTAGCATGCTGCACTACACCAATGTCCTCGGACAAGACTCCTAACGCTACATCGGCCTACATGTAATACGACTAACCTTGTAATTCGCTTTGGATAAGAGCGTCAGCTAAATGTAAATGTAGCTGTCAAGAAGCCATTACTGAGAAAAAGAAACAGACAAAACAAAAAGAAAAACCAAAACCAAATCAAAAAAAAGTGATGGTGTTCTCAGAACAATGGACTGATCGTCCCAGAGCCTAGACCTCAATATCACTGAATGTGTTGGCGGTTACTTTGATCACAAGAAGCAGGAAATAAAATCAAATGAACTTCAGAGATGTGGAGGAATTCCCCTGTAAATTTCTTCAAAACCTGAAAGCAAACAACTAGAGGCTGTAGGCAAAGGGTGGACACACNACATTATTCACAGCTTTAATCTTTGGGAAGATTGGGAAGAACCAAAAAACAAAAAAAAAGAAACTCTTGCTTCAGATCTGAAAAAAAAAAAAAAAACATTCACAGGGGTTTCTGTCCATCCTTCCACTGTAAGAAGACAAATCAATGCTATGGATGTCTGGTGGTTGGCATGGTGTAACATAACACCACTAGCTATTAGCATGCTGCACTACACCAATGTCCTCGGACAAGACTCCTAACACTACATCGGCCTACATGTAATACGACTAACCTTGTGATTCGCTCTGGATAAGAGCGTCAGCTAAACGCCCTAAATGTAAATGTAGCTGTCAAAAAGCCATTACTGAGAAAAAAAAACAGACAAAACAAAAAGAAAAACCAAAACCAAATCAAAAAAAGTGGTCGCGTTCTCAGAACAATGGACTGATTGTCCCAGAGCCTAGACCTCAACATCACTGAATGTGTTGGGGGTTACTTTGATCACAAGAAGCAGGAAATAAAATCAAATGAACTTCAGAGATGTGGAGGAATTCCCCTGTAAATTTCTTCAAAACCTGAAAGCAAACAACTAGAGGCTGTAGGCAAAGGGTGGACACACAAAACAATGTCTAATTTTCTATTAAATATGTTTTCTGGTTTTTTGTTCACTGATCCCCGACTTCTTCGCTGTACTGTACACACCTCAGGTGATCACCATAATGCTCTGCACGTACCCTGTCCTTGTCTCCCGAAGCCTGAGTGGCAGATCTGAGCACCTTTAGAAGAAGCATATCAGAGACCTCCTCCTGAAACTCCACTCCAACAGACTCCCTGGTCACAAAGAGCAGAAAGAATAAAAAAAAAAAACGGCAGAATCAATGGAATTATATCACTCTCGCACACTAACACATTTCTCAATCCCCTACATGTTGACGATGAGTGTGTCAGTGAGGTTGCCTAGCGACCAGGCAGCCTTGGCACGGACGTTGGGAGAGCGATCGTCCAGGACGGTGAGGATAGCATTGGCCGTGTCTGCCACAAACATCACGTCCTGTGAGTCAGAGAGAGCAACAGATGAAGAAACGGATCTGATTCAGCACAGGGCAGCAGAGGCTAAAGCTCTCAGAAGAACTGAATCTCTTGCGTAACGAGCCGTTATGTTCACATATCTTGTAATCAATACGGACCCAAACGGAGCTTCCAGCGTTTGAAGGCACATACCATACCTCTCTGAGACAGGGGAAGAGGATGTAGACGCCCAGCGCTCTCACTGCTGCTGCCTTCACTAGAGAGTTCTCACTGTACGTCAGTCCAAGCAATACCGTGATACAGAGCACTTGAGTCTTGTCCTTCAGAAACATGCAGACACAGTTACACAGACACACTTCAAGGGGAATTCCATTACAAAACAATGTTACAGACATCAGTCAGTGTATTCATTGCCATCTGATGAAATACACTCATCGTCAAAGTAACAGTTGCACCCAGAAGGAAGTGTGGGGTTGCAGTGCAATTGGGAAGGAAGATAAAGGTTACCAGGAACAATAAATGATGATACATTTAGACTGATATGGGCAATATTTACTGAGCTACACATACAGAAGTAGTGTCTCCCAGTATGGTGTCGGGCCGCCATGTTTGCTAACATAACATGCCAGATGTCTCAGCATGGAGTTGTAAAGGTTCCTAATGGTGCCCTGTGATAATCCATCCCATGCAGCTTGAATATTCTCACACAGTTCCTGCAGATTTTGCGGTAGGGGTGGAGGTGGAGTGACACCAGACCTTCTGGAGAAAAAAAAAAAAAAAAAAAGTTCATCTTGGCCTTGACCACACACGGATGCGCTGGTTGTCTCCACCAAGACAAAAGTGGGACTCATCACTGAAGATGACCTGCTGCCATTCTGAGTCACTCCATGACAGTCTGGCACGACACCATTATAGTCTTTGGCGAGGTTGACGTGGTTGACATTCTGTGTACAGCGACACCTTGGTTCAGTCAGGTACAGCAATAAGACCCGTC
Organism: Semaprochilodus insignis; assembly: GCA_034552555.1. NCBI lineage: Eukaryota > Metazoa > Chordata > Actinopteri > Characiformes > Prochilodontidae > Semaprochilodus > Semaprochilodus insignis. The sequence goes on along the minus strand of CM067487.1, from coordinate 10,333,829 downwards.
CTTGCTTATGTCATATGTGCGACTGAGCGTGAAACTTGAATCATTCGCATGTCTCCCAATGTCAAACCTACCCACCAATTTTCATTCCTGTCAGCTGATTCCTTCTGGGTGCGACTATTTTTTTGACAATGAGTGTAACTTTAAATTGTAAATTAAAGTGTGAATTGGAATACTAACTATACACTACACCACTTCTCCTTTCCTAGCCCAAAAATATGCTTCATGCAAGTACGCAAATGCTTTGAGCAACACAAGAGCGGCTTTGCTTGTTGTTGCGTTCTAAAATGTGTCAAGATACGATTCATAACACAAGTGCAAAATGCAATCTGGACCAAGTTCATCCAAGCTTGCTTTTGTCTCGTCAACAACAACAGTTTGCAAGTCTCAGAGAAATCGTTTACTCAGAGAAACATCGAGTTGTATGCAAAAACTTTAAACATACTCTGTCAAATTACATGCGTTGTTCATTTCCAATGAGAATATCATCCTTTACAGGCAACAAACTTAAACAAGCCATTTTGTGCAAATTTTAAAGCATAATTTTAATACATTGGGTAAAAAACACACTATATATAATTCTGTGCATTACATTATATATCATGTAATTATATATTAAGATACACTTACACTCTCTCTGTAGAGGATGTGTTAATTTATTTTCACTTAGAACATCAACAAAACATGTAATTTGAACTGAGGAGTCCAAACATTTTGCATACAACTAAAACAATATGACTGGTTAGATTCAGCTCTGGTTCACACTGTAATGCCCCTGTGATGAAGTCATGACCTGTAAAAGGAATTAATTAACTGTGTATGGGATACTTTAGGTGCATACTTTTGCACCTAAAATGTTTTTATATTCATTGTCCTTGTTTACCCGAGGTAAGAATGGGATATTCTGGGGGAGGGGCTAATTGAATATAACATCGTGCAACAGGGATAATGGGGTCACTTTTTGCCTAGACCAAGGGGCTAAGAGTATAGTATGAGATCTGTATGACTTTGCAGTCATTGATCTGCTTACCTCTGTGTATAGAGTTTGTTAAATGTCATTTGGTTGTTCGTCCGGTGTACGCGCCTGTAAATATGTAAATAGCTGTCTGTGTCGTGTGAATAAAGGTGAAGGGGAAGTATCTGCAGTTCTCGTGCCGGCCAACTTTTTCCAGGCCCTGAGGCCTCTCGCCCGACACTACCCATAGGGTGCGACACACCACTCCTGTACCCTGAAGGGGCTGTGGGTCACGCACTATTACAGCCCCCCTTGAGAACCAACTGTTACAGTAATCTAAGAGCACCCAACAAGCCTTTACAGCAGGACCACATGTTTGCAATGCATCGACTGGTTACATTCATATACTTGCACTGAGTATGTTTCTGACCTTAGTGTGAACAAAATTGGACAGTACACTACAGAAGGACACGATTTAAGACAAAGAGACAGACAGACTCACAGGAAGCTGGCTGAAGGCCTGGGGTAGGATGGAGGAGAGGGTGTCACATGCACTGGTCTGTAAGGTCGGGTGCTGATCATTCTGTAAAGCTCCTACCAGTGGACCGGTCAGGACTTCAGACCAGAACTGTACCACCTGTCAGCAAAGTCAAAATGACAACAACGCCTAATTACCGGAACTATACCATAGATCATAACTTTTATACAAAACATGTACTGCTACAAATGCACTTGATCCAAATAATCATCTTATTAAAAAGCCCTTTCTGAGCTGAACGCAGGAAACCACAAAAGCGTACTGGGCTGGAGGTATTCCAGGACCAAGACTTGGGAACCTGTGCCATAGACAGTGATTAGGCCTGTGACTAGGATCATCAAACACAGGACAACACTAAACACAGGATAACTGTTCCTCGAACAAAACATAAGGGGCGAGATGATATTTAGCATATATGCACCTAAACAGCTTAATATTTATACTTTAGCTTATCTGTAGATTAATATTATATTTTTTCAATCATTTCATTGTTTTGTAGGATTTTTAATGGTATTTTTTTATTTTTATTACTACCCTTTTAGTCCAGTGTCTTTATCTGTGTTCTCAAGATATTTTCTTATCACTTCTGCATTTCTATAAATGAAAGATGCTATTTAAAAATGCGTATTATCATTACTAAGAAACAGCAATAAACAGTTAAACAGTAATGGTGTGAGTTGAAGTTTAATCCTTGTTAAATAAAAGGAACATAAAAGCACAGTTCAGTAAAAAAAATGGTGTCCATCATCTTAGATGTGGCCACAAAAATGGAGTTAAGATAATTCTTCTATCAAGAAAGAACGACAACTCTACTGAATCCACATACACTTTTAATGACCTACCTGGCATAGGGGCACAGCCCTGGTGCTCTCAGGACTGCTGGCATCAGCTCTGTACTGCTGGATAATCCCAGTACCCAGTTCTTCCAACAACTACAAGAACATGCAGAACATGAAAGTATTAGAGAGCGAGGGAGAAGGTTAGAACACACAAATATCCAGACAGAGTGAGCATCACCTTGGCTCCATGCAGCTGCACCGAGGGATCCTGCTCACTAAGACAGCGAGCGCCGAGCTGGGCCAACTCCAGCAAAGATGCCTGAGCCAGAGGGAAGTAGCCCTTCACCAGATGAGCCAGCACCTGAGCAACACACATAAAAGCATGACCGGCAGCAAACATAATCAGTTCTCTTCCATGTACAGTTATTTTAAGAACAGCCAAAAAAAAAATCATTTACACACACTATCCCTTCCGCCCAAGTGGAGGTAACCAGCCAGGACATGTGTCTGAAGTTTGGGGCTTTAGCCATGTACCAGAAGCTTAAGTAGCTAACAAGAAAAAGAAGTTTATATCCCAACAATTACAGACCGTATACCTGTATCCCCACACACTGTGACCGAATTAAGCTGTTAAGCCTTATCCTCAGATGGACTCAGTTACAAATACTTTTACATAGTTTTGCTTCCCAAAACACACTGGAAGGTTAACACATTATGCTACTGGAAAGCACAGCTACAAATAAAAAGCAATATAGAATAGAAAATAGTGAGACCCAATAGGCACATTCTAGCCTGAACAAACCCATTTTAATCTGGATTTAAAAACACCCATCAGGCTTGTATTCCTAATATTTCCTGGCATGCTAGCGAGAAGATACATAAGCAAAAGCTGATCCAACAGCTGAGTGTCAAGTGATCCTAGAGATTTGTGGTAAGCCTGATTACAGTGGTATGATCTGCATGGGCTGTAATGCTTCATGAGTTTGCCAAGATATGGAGATGCAAGCCTATTAAGAGCTTTAAATGGCATTAGCTACATCTTACTGTTCATGCAGAACTAGATAGGAAGACAAGGTAAACTGATCACAACCAGGTAGTACGCTGCAAATTTCTTTCCCAGCTAAGAACAGAGGTCGCTGGATTCTGAACTAGCTAGAGACACAAGGCAACCAGGCAGTGATATGAATGCACCAATCAAGAAAAAACATGGATGCCTTCCCTGGCACAATTCTATGGAGAACTTCCTGTAAACTGGGATGCTGGTAGACCCGTATGACCATACGCTTCAAAACACCTGCAAATTCAGCTATTTCCTCCACACTATGGTCTTTGGCTCTCCCAAATGCAATCACTCCTTTTAGCCAATCATTAACATCTGCTTTGGAGCCATTTTCCACACATGGAAGGAGACATTCACTGCACTGTACCAGCTCTTCCCAATCTATGAATCCTATCACTCACACACAGCAGGTATTTATAGCCTCATCATCCTTGTACAACGCTATCTGCAGGAGCCTGAAGTTACTACTACCTTAAACACAATTTTACCTAAATAAGGCTTCTGACACAGTATGACACACACATATGACAGTTTGCCTAATGTTAAGTGGTGTTTTTGAAAGCTTTCATTACTTATTAGCTACCAGTGTTACAGTAACAGAGGCTACCTGAATCATCCGACTGCATGACTTTTGAACCCTCTAATGATGCAAATAAACAGAGAGAGACCCAACCTCACCTACAGACTTTATTCCAGCTGTTTCTGAACTGCTGCTACTGTTGCTATAAGCTACTTTCTGGGTTTTCAAACAGCATGAGCTGATAATTTATAATTATTATATAATTTCATAATTTTACTCTCTTGTTCACAGTAAATGATCTTTACTGTCATAATTTCTTTCTGAATAAGGCAATGAAAAAGGTCCTCTTCTGTGCAGTGGGTACAGATGTGTATGGGTCTTAAAGAGTAATATGGAAGGTAATAAGTAGTGAGACCGCCCCACCCCCAAGAAGTGATAAGTACAGTAATTACCCCAATACTGTTAGCTACATTGGCCTCACTGCTGCAGCAGAAGACTACAGAACCAACCTTCAAACATCAAACATGTCCTGTATGATTTGGAATAAGGTGAAAATCATATTGTTTACCAAACTTATCACTTTAATTACACCCCCGCCTTCTCACCTGCAGGGCCTCTAGACGAACAGGAGAAGGCTCCAGTGCTCCACCAGTGGACCCGCCTGCATCACTATCAGAGTAGGGCTCCTCCCGGGGCTGGGTAACCAGAGCAACACACAACTGCAGTAGCCAGCATGGTGTCTCCGGAACACCCTCCACAACAGGTGAGGGTACATTGCTGTCTCTCTCCCTGAGGCCAGGATGCCTCCAGCTGAGGGAAGGTTCCTGTGGCGTGGCTCCTCCAGAGGCGCCGGGTGCCACACTTGGCCCAGGCTGCTGCAAGAGGAGCTGCACCTCAGGGAGGGGAGCCTGAGCGGAGACCAGCGCCCCAAACAGAGTGAGGCTGGACACGCGCACGTTCACATCTGAAGAGAGGGACAGGTAGAGAGACTGTAATATCCAAGGTACTGCTAGTTGCACGTGCTGCTGGTGTGGGCATTTCATGGACAGATAAGGGTGGCTCACCTCTATGCCGGACATATGGGCGAATCTGTTTCCATAGAGGGTTGAGCAAACCTGGCCTAAGACGGTTGTAGGGCACATTGGACACCAAGTGGGCAAGGCACTGCAACACAACACAGCGTCCAGAAATAACACTAACTCAGTCTTTACTTTCAAGGGCTCGTATCATTTCTCTCTAACTAAAGGGGAGCTTATAAAGAGAACTGCATTTTTCTTGCCAGTTCACAATAAGGACGGTTAATACTGCAGACAACAAGCATGAGTCTGTTTGTGCCATTACCTTTATGACCTGTGTTAGGGTCTGTGAGGAGGACTCAGCGAGCAGTGCTAGCAGAAGGCAGCGGTGGAGCTCTCTCAGACTGGACGCCAGCGTAGCAGAGAACGGAGTGAAGGCTTGCCGAGGGGCACTAGTGTCTTCGGCCGCAGATAGGAACTGGCGGGAACCTTCTAGAAGGGCGGAGAGTACCTGCAGCGACCCTGCACGCACCTGCAATACAAAAAGGTGCAATACACAAATGGGTTACAACTTTGAGCTGATGATTTCGTTTAGTTCTGTAATCAGTTGGCCGGCCTGCTGTGGTACCTTAGGGGAAGGGTCTTTAAGAGCAATGGTGAGGAGGGTAAGTGAAGGAGGGCTTCCAATGCCAGGAGCATCAGGGATGAAGGATGACCAGTAGCCATACAGAACCCTTTTCTCCACACTCTTCACCACAGCCAGGAAACACTGCAGAGAACTCTGCCGCACACGAGCCTGGTACAGCCTGCACAATAATAACCATACTAAACATAATTATGAGGAAACCACAGACTGTTTGTCTGGCTGACAAAGTCAGATGATCGTTGATGGGGGGGAAAAAAATCCAAACATTGTTTACACAAAAATAAAAGCACTCAGTGCTGACTTAGAAGTATCTTATAAGACACATGTTATCATTCCACCAGATTGCAAAGGGTCTTCATCATTTCAGTTCACCATAAAAGAAGAAATCTCATCCAGCACAGACTGAACGTCGCAGAAAACTGAAGAATACATAGAAGTTCATTAAATCAATTAAATCAAAGAAGTTTATTAAGCAATTAGTAGTTGCTAGATCAATGAGTTAGAACCAATAGTTACAGCCCGTACTGAATCACAACCGTGCAACCAACAATATTACCATGCAAAACAGCAGATAAAAGCGAGATGACATAGATTAGATTAGAACCATTTCTACCAATTGTGCTTACTCACAGAGGAATTCAACCTCTGCATTTAACCCACCCGTGCAGTAAAACACACATACACTACTGAACACCTACTTGGGGGCAGTGAACACACACGCCCCAGGCGGTGGATAGACCTATCCATGGCGCCCAGGGAGCAGTTGGGGGTTAGGTGCATTGCTCAGGGACACTTCAGTCATGTCCTTCTGGTTCAGGGAATCAAACCAGTGACCTTCCATTCACAAGGCTGGTTCCCTAACCTCCAGCCCACAACTGCCCCCTACTATTACTGCCACTATTTAGTATTCGGTCATGTGTAGAATGGTGTTTCTTTCATATCTCAACTTTCATTCACAGTTAGAAGTTTAAGCAAGCATTTCAGTGTTTTCTTGACTTTATTACATGAAAGGCTTGTCAGTTAGCTAGTTTGTTGAGTCAGGCATGTTAAGTGCTAGGTTAGTTTTACAAGGAGAGGTTCTGTGAAGTAATGAAAATAGGACTTGCCGATTACTACAGCATAAGGTATAATTCTACCTAGTTTTACCACAGATAACCTGGATTTAAATGTTGTAGCTGGAATAAACACAATAGCATAACTAGAAAGATAACACTCAATAACAATAACAGCATGCTATTGTGTTTAAGGTCCTCTTCTGTGCAGTGGGTACAGAAGTGTATGGGTCTTAAAGAGCAATATGGAAGGTACTAAGTACCCCCCCCCCCCCCCCCCCCCGGAACACTCTACCCAGTCAGTCAGAAGGCCATTCACTATCTGACACATTTCAAATTAAATATAAACTTTATTACTTAACTAACAGAACCTCCCCAGGTACAACTAAACCAGATTGTATAGAACCACAATGACAAATTGCTAAAGTTCAGTCCCTGCACAACCTCATCAGTTCTCTCCATACATTGGATTACATGTTTTGAGGGGGAAGGAGACATATATGAGATTAGAGTAATGAGACAGGGTTACTTCAGGGCCATGACTGAGAACTACTGCAGTAAGAGCAACAGGACTGGCTGGATTTGATCAAACCTGAGTTTGGACTGCATTCCTCCCTCGGGGTCAGAGAACTCAGAGTCGGAGCTGCCTTTCTTCCAGCAGGGGTAGAGCTGTGGGCCCACTCCCGGGTGCAGAGACTGAGGGAGGAGGGTAGAGGTTGGAGGCCACCCAATCCGGCCCTCTCCTCGTCCTGCTCCTCCACCTCCTCCTCCTGCCCTGACAGGCCCCAAGTTTGGCTCTTCATCTTCTCCCTCCTCTGGTCCACCATCTGTTTTCCCCTCTGTTTTGGCCTTCTTCCCTTTCCCCCGTGACTTTCGCTTCTTATTTTGCTGGGACTGGGGGGGGGGGGGGGGGGGTACAAGGGTGGAATGATTACTCCTATGAGTAATAACTCTCTGTTTGTTCCTGTTATAACAATTCTACCAGCATCAACTTTAACTCCTTAAATTCTGTGATTATTATTAAGGTAATCACACATTAACATTAACACAGGTGCACCAGCAAGCGGGAACTTCTATGCCTCAATCATATAAATGAATAATAACAATAATAACCAATAAAATCAAGTAATATCCCTTAGTATATTATACATTTTTGCATAGTTGCACCCAGAAGGAAGTCTTGCAGTGCTATTGGGAAGGAAGAAGCTTACCAGGGACAATAAATGATGATGAATTTAGACTGATATGGGTAATACTTATTGAGCTACACATACAGAAGTAGTGTCTCTCAGCATGGTGTCGGGCTAACGCAACATCCAGACGTTTTGGCATGGATAGTGTCCTGTGATAATCCATCCCATGCAGCTTGAATATTCTCACACAGTTTCTGCAGATTTTGCAGTAGGGGTGGAGGTGGAGTGACACCAGGCCTTCTGGACATGTGACAACAAACTGTTCATCTTGGTGCTGACCACGGTGCCTCCACACACAAATTCGTTGGTTGTCTCCACAAAGACAAAAGCGGGACTCGTCAAGATGACCCGCTGCCATTCTGAGACACTCCATGACAGCCTGGGACAACACTATTGTCGGTCTGCATGCATGTAGTCCTATGTCGTGCAGCCATCTGCCAAAGGTGCTGGCACCAACAGGATGACTCTTGGAGGGCATCAATCCTGACTGTTGGGTCAGTCAGGTACAGTGATAAGGCCTGATAACATTTTCTGATATTTGATTACATCACATGCACAGTCGAGCGTGAAACTTTAATCATTCGCATGTTTCACAATGTCAGACCTACTCACTAACTTTCATTCCTGTCAGTTAATTCCTTCTGGGTGCAGCTATTTGTGCAAGTATTCTTTTGATGACAAGTGTTTTATGTATTATTCAGTATATACTTTAATCAGTATAAACTATTAAACTAAAGATATGCAGTTATGAGAGTGAGGAAGGGACGTCTACACCTGCCAATGAATTATAAGATAGTAGAAGGTAAAGCATGGACAGGTTTTAGTTTAAGCTGCATATCTGTAGCCTTTGCTTTAAAATAAGGCTTCACTGAAACCTTCGTCAATCAGCCACCATGTTGTCCAAAATGAGTTTCTTTAGTTTTCCACTGGAACTGCAAGGCTAGTATAACAGACATCACACAAACATATTTAAACTTCAAGACATAGTTCCGTTACATTTTAGCTACATTAGCCTTTTAGCTTCAGTGCAAAAGAAGCCCAATTTCAGACATATCTGAGCTGATTAAATATGTTTGTAAGGGTTAGAAGAAACTGTGTATAACGGATTTGTGAACTTTTCCTTTAATATTGGTCAAAACATTGCCTAGCATACCGCTGGTGTTTTCCTTTGTGTTGCCGTGTCCTGTGCCGGCTCAGCTTTGGCTGCAGGAACTGTCTCGTACTGGGGAAGAGGTGCTGGGTACAGAACCTGAGGCATCTCCACGTTTATCCCTGGCAACCCATGGAACATGTATTTCTACCATGCAGAGATACAAAAACACAACATGAACAAAGCAGTTCATCTTTTCTTACAAAACACAAACAACTCGCACTGAAGCAGCAGCTGAATATTAAACGGAAGATACAAGGAAAGAGGGACAACAAGCCCACCAACCAAACTTCCCCAGTGATCCAGTAAAGATTATTAGACTTCTGTTTTATGTATTCACTCCATGAAATAAGCAGCTACTGATATACAGTGTTGTTACCTTGAGCAGAGCCAATAGGGACCCCAGATCCTGATCAGGAGAAGCCTTCCACTTTCCCCCATTCAGAAAATACTGCATGCCCTTTAGAGCACTTTGCAACAACTAAGAAAGGGGGGGGAAGACGTTTTATAACATCAGTCAAAGACAACAACAAAAAACAAAGATTAAAGTCAACCCAAAATCTAATGCCATCTTTTTTACCTCGGTAGTTCAGACGTCTGATTATTTCTGGATGATCATTTAAAAAGAAATGCTTCACAGCTGTTACTCACTTCAAAAACATTTTCTGATATTTGATTACATCACTGCACCCCAACGTGCAAGGACAAATAATATTAACGCCACAAATTATTACATAAGCGCCTGTTCGCAATTATTTGGGCCAATTTCAATTGATTTCCTTCATTGTTATCTTTCACAATCGCATCTGTACATTACAAAATATAGAATGGGCTCCATTTGATCGGCACATTTATTAGGACACTTCATTGTAGCTTCTGCCCGGTCCTATAACACTTTAGAGGACAGCGGTCATCACTTGAAAGCGTGTAATTGGCCACCTTAGGCTTGCACTTTAATATTCACATTCAACGAGCAATATATACACATGTTGTTTCACATCTCAACTTATCCACAGCTCAAGCTGACATTTTGTTCTCATTAATTCTATGCTCCACCTTAAATTGAGCAGCATTTACATTCCAGCACCTGTACTGGCACCCAAATTTAAGGTGGAACTTGAACTGCATTGAACGTCTCAAGTAATTTGTCACACACGTGAAGCCCATAAATAGGACACTGCAGCATCACCAGGAACAACGGAGAGCACACCTAGGCCAAGGCTTACCCCAAAATTCCTGCCATTCCTTTTCATCCTCCACCTCGAAAACAAACTACTCAGATGCAGCAAACTAGACAGCAGCAGGAGGGCCTGCTGCATTTCACTTTCATATGAAACGTGACTAAAACATGACTCAAATGTGATAATGTTAGTGTGGTTGGCACTGCTTGTACATCATCTATCTGCTCAAAACTGAGGAAGAATTTCAACCCACATACCGGATGAAGCAATACACTGCTCACCACTAGTACCTGTCTGCAGCGGTGTACAGTAACCCAGTAAGTGTAATGTGTTAGTGTACTGTAAGTAGTGTGTTGGTGTACAGTAACTCAGTAGGTGTAAAGTATTAATGTACTGTAAGTAGTGTGTTGTGTACAGTAACTCAGTAGGTGTAAAGTGTTAATGTACTGTAAGTGGTGTGTTGGTGTACAGTAACTCAGTAAGTGTAAAGTGTTAGTGTACTGTAAGTAGTGTGTTGGTGTACAGTAACTCAGTAAGTGTAACATGCTAGTGTACTGTAAGTGGTGTGTTGGTGTACAGTAACTCAGTAAGTGTAAAGTGTTAGTGTACTGTAAGTGGTGTGTTGGTGTACAGTAACTCAGTAAGTGTAACGTGTTAGTGTACTGTAAGAGGTGTGTTGGTGTACAGTAACTCAGTAAGTGTAACGTGTTAGTGTACTGTAAGTGGTGTGTTGGTGTACAGTAACTCAGTAAGTGTAACGTGTTAGTGTATCCGTACTACATTATGGCCAAATCTGTCCATCCTTCTGGCTTACGTGTGAATATAAACGTAACATGTCCAAACGAAAGAAGCGTGATGCGTGAATCATGGTACAGCACTCACTTGTTTTGAGCTGTTGGGCAGAGTTTGGTTCTAGCTAATGGAAACTGTTCTCCTTCAGTGGTTTGTGCATATGATCATTTGAACAGACGTCAGTGTCAGACTAATTAATGACCTTTATTAAAGACTGGTGGACTGAGAGACACTAGAGTCTCTTCCCCTAAACTGAGCTGATTAAGAGTCTTGTTCCAGAAATGATAATAGGACATTAGAGCCATAATAAATCATGCTACTGTTACTCTCCATACTTAAGTACATTTGAAGGTAAATTGATGTTGATTACCAGCAAACAAAAATGGGTTAAACAGAGTCTTAGCATAAGTGCTTTAATTGGTAAGGAAAATACTGACCGTACAGAAGACCATGTCTTCTACATTAGATGGCTTTGGAGACTGAAGAGTCTTCAGGAAGACTCTGTAACATGCTCCTTTGTATGATTCCTCCAAATAAGGATGGCCAGGAACACTGACACAAACAGACACATGCACAGGTTACATATCATATACACCACAGTTACGTCTCACCAATTTCTTAAATACAGAATATGTTCCTTCTTTGACTACTTTGACAGTGAGACATTTATATAACATTTATATTTTTTGCTAGCAAGGTATCTGAAAGTTATACATATTTGGCATTTTATGCATCATTCCTACTCCTGACATGTTCCTGTAATAAATCCCTAACACAACTAAAGCATAGACTATATTTCTGGTCCATTATGTCTGCGGAATTTGGAAGCCCAAAATGACTAACCCAAGACAAAGGTTGGCCATGCAGTGCACAGCAGAGCGCCGCAGTTCTATATCAGTCTGATTGGGGTCACCATATGTCAGTAGGATGCCGTTCTGGCCAAGCAGCTCTGGAAGGTGCTAGAGAAATATGGAATATAGATGTTTTAAGGTTAAGCACTCAAAACAAAGCACAGCATCAGACTACAAACAAAGCACTAGAGTGAGTAGCTCTTACCCGCTGGCACCTGGGCCCATTGCCATACACCAGTGAGGAAAGGGCCAGCATTATTTCTGAGTGGGTCCATGAGCTGCATGTCCGCAGAGCCCGCGTACAGTACGATACAAGTGTATCAAGGGTTTGCTCATCTACAATCACCTGAGAAGGAAGTTTATACACAGTCAAGTCACATTATTATCTAGAGCTAATATCCAGAGCAGCTAATATCCAGAGCAGCTAATATCCAGAGCAGCTAATATCCAGACTAACTGCAGTGAGAAGCACAGACAGCAGCTAGACAGGCTGGATGTGATTCAGTAAGGTCCTGGTAGGTTATCACAGGTATCTGAAGCCATCCTGACGAATGGTGCGTGGGGGAGGATCCATAGAGCAAACAAGACAATCGATGTGGTTCCACAGACGCTCAACCGGGTTAAAGCCTGGGGATTTAGGGGGCCAGGGCAGTACCTGAAACCCTTGGTCACGCTCTTCCAACCAATGTCGGACATTTCTGAATGGGCCCAGAGAATGCCCCGTAAACATGACTTCCTTCATGAGCTATGCGCTGCTGCCATCCAAACTAAGAAGTGGTCATAATAACTGTGATTCGACTGTGTATACGTTCTAGACAATAGTACCACTTTCTACCTTTTCTAAATGTTTATGTATTGGCATCAGAATACGTATTGCCAGTCATACGCATGGAAAATAATGGATCTTGGCATTACCCCTAAATTCCAATAAGGAATCCTCGCAAGTTTTTATTAAACCTTTCATATTTCTCTGTAACATCAAAGAACCAATAAGATTAACAATAATCAACACCAGGACTGCTGTTTACTGTTCAGATTAAAATAAGGTGAACGTCTGTTGCATATTGTGCTTTGTAAGGACTCATATGTTCCCCTATTGTAACTTTTGAAAGGGCCCATACAGTGAACAACGAATATGTTAATTTAAAAAAAAAAGAAAAAAAATGACCATCCATGAAGTCCACATATGGAAACTAAGCAGCAAAAACAGCCTATTTTGAATGTGTTATTTTTGTGCCAATTCAGACCAAATACACTCACCAGCCACTTTGTTTGATACACCTCCTTGTATCTACAATCACTGTCCATTTTATCAGCTGGTGGATCATTCTCAGCACTGCAGTAGCTGACATGGTGGTGGTGTGTTAGTGTGTGTTGTGCTAGCAGGAGTTTTAAACCTCATTGTCACTGCTGGACTGAGAATAGTCCACCAACCAAAAATACGCGTCCTGTGGGCAGCGTCCTGTGGGCAGCGTCCTGTGGGCAGCGTCCTGTGGGCAGCGTCCTGTGGGCAGCGTCCTGTGGGCAGCGTCCTGTGGGCACTGATGGATGACCAACACAAACTCTGCAGCAGCAGATGAGCTATCGTCTCTGACTGCACATCTACAAGGTGGACCAGCAAGGAGTGTCTAATAGAGTGGACAGTGTTTAAACACTCCAGCAGCACTGCTGTGTCTGATCCACTCACACCAGCAGAGCACACACTAGAACACACCAGCACCACGTCAGTGTCTCTGCAGTGCTGAGAATGACCCACCACCCACATAATACCTGCTCTGTGGTGGTCCTGTGGGGGTCCTGACCATTGAAGAACAGGGTAATAAAGTATACAGAGAAACAGATGGACTACAGTCTGTAAGGTGCTCCTATATGGGCAATGGAGCTGATAAAATGGAAAATGAGTGTAGAGACAAGGAGGCGTACTTAATAAAGTAGCTTGTGGGTGTAAGTAAAGAAGATAAGGTAAAAAAGATTTTACAAGGTGTGTTTGAATGAGGCCCAATACAGGGCAGTGTATTTACACCCAGTGATCATCCCATCCCTAGAGCAGATGTTGTCATAAAGCAACATAAAATCAGGTCTAGACCTCTAAGCTTCAGAAGCAAGAAAAACTGCCTAAAGGCATGACGAAGAAGTCCCAAAGTCCCAAAGAAGTCCTAAAGAACTAAAACTCAAAAAAAGGACCCGTTGAATCAGAATTACAGTAAAAGACAGTACACGGAAATTTAAACAGATGTTCTTGAATCACACAGCAGGTAATTCTACAGGGCAATGCTGTGACTGGTGATGGCAGTCTTGAAGCCAACTTGAAGCCAGTGTAACCAGCATTCAGTCATTAATAACCATAACATACCTGCAGCTGGTTTAGCAGCTGGTGAATCAGCTGGCACAGTTTGATGACTAGATGCTCCTGGCTGTGTGGAACCAGTCGGCTGGCGTGCACAAGCAGCATACACACATCCTAAAATACAACAAGGACGGCAAATCTTGTTCAGTTGGACTGAATCCTAACCGACTCCTTATTGGACATATTAGTGCATTATGTGGGTGTTTTATTCATGACTAACATAGAGCAGCATAAAGTGCTGGTGTTTTGTGTTGCATTGGTGTGGACACAAAGCATTACTGGATATGCAAGGATGCATCTACACTGCCTTCAAAATACGGCAGGCAGTGTTTTATTCACATATTTGATTCGGACATGCCTGGGCGTCTCCTGCCTCAGAATACTGTGCAGGCAATGTTAACTACATTTCAGACACAGACTACATGTTTGCAGACACCTGCTCATCCAGCAGGTCAACTATAATAGAGGGTATTAATAAGGAGTTTGACCCATTTTGCTGCGGCAACAGCCTCTACTCATCCAGGAAGGCTTTACACTAGAAGCTACAGTGATAGCACCAGAACATGTTTTTCAGAACTAATGATGGAATATTGTCAGTACTTGCACTAAACTAAGGCATGTTTTGTTAAAAAAAGAAGAGCACAAAAAGTCCTGTTGAACAAAAGAGAGGGCAAGCTTTTTTTATACAGCTCCTTTCATGGGCAGTCATTCACAGTGCTTTACAACTGAGACAATGTACAGACAATTTAAATTAAAAACTTAAAAAGATGTAAAAGAACAGAAATTAAATCAATTGACTATGACAACATTTTCAGCTGGGATTTAAAGTATCTTGTGTTGGGACACGTATAATGCTCTCTGTCAACTGGTTACATTTAAGAGCAGCTATTAGCATATTAGGATAATCCATCCTGCCAGAAATAAAGGTGTAGATGTGGGGACCATAGCTGTTTTGGGGTGAGGGCCAGGAATATCATCTGCATAGCCATGGTAAGTCATTCCTTAGTCTTGCCAGGGGGAAGCATGTATATAAACATTAAATATAGGTGGCCCAAGAACTGAACCTTGGAGGACACCACAGGTTGCCACAAAACACTGTGATACTATATTTGTGCCATACTGCCATCCCTACTCCAGCTCGTTCCAGAGCCCAATGCCTGGGGTGGACAATGAGACAACAAATAGCAATCAAAATATCAGGGTCAGCAATGGGAGCATGTTACATGAGCTGAATTCACTCATTAGAAGGAGTGTCTGCAGACAAATAAAAGCTTCTTGTGCTGCTGTGTTGTGGTTGTTGAGCTGGGTTGCTGTAGTTGTGAGAGAGGTTATTTAGAGCTATAGTAAGTGATGTTACCTGTGCTAGTGTGTCCTGTGTTGTGCTGGGTTGCTGTAGAGAGGTTATTTGGAATCGTAGTAAGTGATGTTACCTGTGCTGGTGTGTTGTGGTTGTTGAGCTGGGTTGCTGTAGAGAGGTTATTTAGAGCTGTAGTAAGTGATGTTACCTGTGCTGATGTATTGTGGTTGTTGAGCTGGGCTGCTGTAGTTGTGAGAGAGGTTATTTAGAGCTGTAGTAAGTGATGTTACCTGTGCTAGTGTGTCCTGTGTTGTGTTGGGTTGCTGTAGAGAGGTTATTTGGAATCGTAGTAAGTGATGTTACCTGTGCTGATGTATTGTGGTTGTAGAGCTGGGCTGCTGTAGTTGTGAGAGAGGTTATTTAGAGCTGTAATAAGAAATGTTACCAGTGCTGGTGTGTTGTGGTTGTTGAGCTGGGTTGCTGTAGAGAGGTTATTCAGAGATGTAGTAAGTGATGTTACCTGTGCTGGTGTGTTCTGTGTTGTGCTGGGTGGCTGTAGAGAGGTTATTTGGAACAGTAGTAAGTGATATTACCTGTGCTGGTGTGTTGTGGTTCTTGAGCTGGGCTGCTGTAGTTGTGAGAGAGGTTATTTAGAGCTCTAGTAAGTGATGTTGCCTGTGCCTGTGTGTTGTGGTTGTTGAGCTGGCTGCTGTAGTTGTGAGAGAGGTTAGTTAGAGCTGTAGTAAGTGATGTTACCTGTGCTGGTATGTTGTGGTTGTAGAGCTGTGTTGCTGTAGAGAGGTTATTTAGAGCTGTAGTAAATGATGTTACCTGTGCTGACGTATTGTGGTTGTTGAGCTGGGCTGCTGTAGTTGTGAGAGAGGTTATGTGGAACTGTAGTAAGTGATGTTACCTGTGCTGGTGTGTTGTGGTTCTTGAGCTGGGCTGCTGTAGTTGTGAGAGAGGTTATTTAGAGCTCTAGTAAGTGATGTTGCCTGTGCCTGTGTGTTGTGGTTGTTGAGCTGGCTGCTGTAGTTGTGAGAGAGGTTAGTTAGAGCTGTAGTAAGTGATGTTACCTGTGCTGGTATGTTGTGGTTGTAGAGCTGTGTTGCTGTAGAGAGGTTATTTAGAGCTGTAGTAAATGATGTTACCTGTGCTGACGTATTGTGGTTGTTGAGCTGGGCTGCTGTAGTTGTGAGAGAGGTTATGTGGAACTGTAGTAAGTGATGTTACCTGTGCTGGTGTGTTGTGGTTCTTGAGCTGGGCTGCTGTAGTTGTGAGAGAGGTTATTTAGAGCTCTAGTAAGTGATGTTGCCTGTGCCTGTGTGTTGTGGTTGTTGAGCTGGCTGCTGTAGTTGTGAGAGAGGTTAGTTAGAGCTGTAGTAAGTGATGTTACCTGTGCTGGTATGTTGTGGTTGTAGAGCTGTGTTGCTGTAGAGAGGTTATTTAGAGCTGTAGTAAATGATGTTACCTGTGCTGACGTATTGTGGTTGTTGAGCTGGGCTGCTGTAGTTGTGAGAGAGGTTATGTGGAACTGTAGTAAGTGATGTTACCTGTGCTGGTGTGTTGTGGTTCTTGAGCTGGGCTGCTGTAGTTGTGAGAGAGGTTATTTAGAGCTCTAGTAAGTGATGTTGCCTGTGCCTGTGTGTTGTGGTTGTTGAGCTGGCTGCTGTAGTTGTGAGAGAGGTTAGTTAGAGCTGTAGTAAGTGATGTTACCTGTGCTGGTATGTTGTGGTTGTAGAGCTGTGTTGCTGTAGAGAGGTTATTTAGAGCTGTAGTAAATGATGTTACCTGTGCTGACGTATTGTGGTTGTTGAGCTGGGCTGCTGTAGTTGTGAGAGAGGTTATGTGGAACTGTAGTAAGTGATGTTACCTGTGCTGGTGTGTTGTGGTTCTTGAGCTGGGCTGCTGTAGTTGTGAGAGAGGTTATTTAGAGCTCTAGTAAGTGATGTTGCCTGTGCCTGTGTGTTGTGGTTGTTGAGCTGGCTGCTGTAGTTGTGAGAGAGGTTAGTTAGAGCTGTAGTAAGTGATGTTACCTGTGCTGGTATGTTGTGGTTGTAGAGCTGGCTGCTGTAGTTGTGAGAGAGCAGCTCGTCCAGCAGCAGGTTCAGTTCTGTTTTTACTGCCGCTCCTCCAGACCCGCTCAGTCCTCTCAGTTTAGCGCTGCAGCGGCGGAACGGCTCAGCTCCAGCCTGCAGAGAACCGAACTCTGCCCTCGACCCGAACGCCAGGGTGTCGGAGTGAAACGTAGACCGGTCGCCATCAGAAACCCCAAACCAGCCCGACTCTAATGAACCGACTCTGGCAGCCATCTTCGGAGAGGTCAAAATAGCGGCTTTGCTATGACAACCACCATTCACATCCTGTGGCAAGCGGGAAACGGACGATTTCAAATTAAAAGTCTAATCGTTCGTGTGTGATTTATTTAATTTGTATTGAACATTTTCTGTGTATAACGTGTCAGTTTTCGGGGGTTTGCAAATACAGGCACTATTAGGTTTAAATATATGTTCCCGTTTTTAGCATAAAGCATAGGCTGACTCTCAAATGTCTCCCTATTCTCTATGAAGTGCACTACATAGGTCATAAAACTATAAGTTCTACCCCAACCAGTGCACTACATGGTAGCTGGAGATTCGTGCAGCGTATTAGTAGATATAAATGGCTTTCCGTTTAACATGTAATCCATTGTTGTAAGTGCAGAAGGGTTTGTTTCAGAAGTAGGGAGTCATTTGACATTCAGGCATAGAACATATTTGCAGTAACAAATAATTATTTGTAGTGTGGAAACACAATTTCATATTCAAAAAAGTCAATGCTACGTATGAATAATATTCTTTAAATTCATTTGGAGTTTTTCAAAAAAATGTAGACTGCAATAGTTAAGTTTTACTGAATGAGTGCACTGTAATGGTCACTTATACACCCATCATCAAAAAATATAGCTGCACCCAGAAGGAAGTGTCGGATTATAGTGCTATTGGGAAGGAAGATAAAGGTTACCAGGAACAATAAATTATTAATTTAGACTGATATGGGCAATATTTATTGAGCTACACATACAGAAGTAGTGTCTCTCAGTATGGTGTCCGGCCGCCATGTTGGCCGCCGTTGACGAGGGCTGTCGTTGTAACTGTCCGTGTGTAGTCTTTTATCATTCCTCCGTCTGCCAATGGTGCTGGCACTAACAGGATGAATCATGGAGGGCATCACTGCTCACTGAATGTCCGCAATCATGGCTGTTGGGTCACTCTTCCGCATGTCAGAAAATATTGCTTTCTCTGAGGTATACTTCGCTTACAAAGGATGTTACCAACACAACAGCACGAGTCAGAATGGAAAGCACGCACAACAGGACGACCTTATAGTCAGATACAGCGATAAGGCCCGTCCTTGCCTACGTCACATACTCGGCCGAGCGTGAAACTTCAATCGTTCGTATGTCTCATGATGTCAAACCACCCACCAAATTTAATTTTAACTTTAAAATTTTAATTTAATTTGAATTTAATTTCAAATTTAACTTTTTTTTTGATCTTGCAGTAACAAAAGATCAACTAAAGTATGTGTAGAGTGAAAACACACAGTCATATTCAGAAGCCAATGATATTTATGAAGAATACTTGATTACACCTGAAATTCACATTGAGATTTTCTGTGACGATTACAACAGTGTAGTTCCATTGCATAATGAGTCCATTACGGTCACTGGAAAATTACATACACGGGATATTTAATCACAAGATTTAATATCTCTCTCTATATATATATATATATATAAATAAATTCAATATCATGATTAAATATTGTGAGCTTGGTTGAAACAATAAATGTTCATGTTTGAGTGGCCCTCAAACTTTGGTGTTGGGAAACACTAGTGCATAGTAGTGTCAGGATAATGAATCAAAACACCCCTAATTTAGCAAAATTAACTCTACAATCGTGAAAGCTTTTCAATATGGGTAACTCCATTTTTCCCCTGACTGTCTCATTTCATCTGACCTTTGCACTGATTCCACTGGTTTTGAAATGTGGTGAGCAAACAGAAACAGCAGATTGTTGCAAAAACATTAAAAGATGTGAAATTGCACATTGCTCTTTAGGGACTATAAATATGGCTGACAACGTTTCTAGGATTGGCACATTAGTCATTAGAGCATTCAGAGACAAATGAAAACTACAAACTCCCTTGTTTGCCTGAAAAATCAACACAGGGAACAATACAAAAGCCTGAATGTTTCCCCCAGACGAAAGATGCACACAATGTATGATGTATTACTCTTTAATATTATTTAAAGGCAGCAGTCAAAGCATTTTGTACAACTTCAGTGCAAAAAACAAATTACTCTGGAAAAAAAAGAACAATATTCAGCAAAGAAAAAAAAAAGAAAAGAAAGTTGCTTTAACACATGAGCAACTACAGAAAAGCAATAGTTGTATTGCAACATATACAAATTAAATATTGTACACGGTCCATGCACTAATGCACAGCCTCTATAGCTATTTCTTCATGACGAGTCAGTGTGTGTGCGCACGTCAGTGTGTGTGTTTGTAGATCTATGTGTATGTGTGAATGTGTGTGTATTGATGTGGCATCAGTCATCAGTGCATCACAGTCCAGGTTTAGAGCCTACGCTCAGAAACTGAGAGATGAAAAGTGGAGGCTGGCCCTCAGCCTGACTTGAAGAGCAGAATGGCCACCTGACCAAGGTAGAAGTAGATGAAATGCTTCGTTTCATGCGTCACGTAGCTGCCAAAATTTCGCCCAACAATACAATGCCACGTGGGGTTGTACTTCTTGTCAAACTCCTGTTGAAGGAAGGAAAAACAAATGTCTTAAAATGTCCCACATCATATTTCTCTTGTGTTTTACCCGGTTACCTGCAGTGCATCGATTTCATTTCAATAGATTACTTTTGGCTGTCCTGTATTGTGCATCATTCACAGAAACCAAGATTCAATCACACACTACTTCTGTCTTCTGCGTGAATGGGCAGAGTGAAACTGAGGTAGGCAGAAAGACTGAGTGGCAGCGTTGGCGTTCAGGGTGAACGCTGCAAAAACACAAGAACTTCTAAAATTGGAAAGAACTGCGGTGCTATTGACTGTACAAACAGATTCAGCAAGAATTTGGAGCCATCTTCATACAGACTCTAGAAAGCTGAAGATGAGACAAGCAAATGGATCAAATGAGGCTGAATTGGACTTTGCTGTCTCATTGTTTGAATTTTCCAGTTCTGGCCTCTCAGGTTAGAGTGAAAATCTGAACAAGAAACTGGCGAATACGTAGCTGACTTCAACTTTATACGGATCGCTGCAATTCAAAAAACAACTGGAATCCAAACACCAAAACAGAGACTTACAGTTGCAATTTTGACTTACAGTTGCAATTGTGTCAGCTTAGCTGGATTTTGCTGTACACACTGTACACCGTGTTACATACAATGTATACATCTTTCATTTATTGGCATTTACTTTGAAAAAATCCTACATGATGATTAAGGCTGGGTATTGGCAAAAATCTGGCCACAAGGTACGCATCATGATACAGTAATTATTTTTCAGTATATTGCAATATATTACAACACTGTAAGCAAAATGATACATTGCATCGGATTTTAACCAAATTTTAGGAAAATATACATAGTATTTAAAAAAATAAATAAATAAACAATTAGACATTCTCTATATTTGAGTTTTTTCCAATGAGGATGAACCTTATGTTCTACAAACAGAACAGAGGATGGTTAGACAGTGTCAGGTGGCCAAAACAAGCCTAGCTTTTCCTTATAAAAGAGATCTACATAAAGCAGGTTCAGACAGACAATTAGCCAGATCACTTTGTAGATTTGGAAGTTATATTCAGAACAAAGAAACATCAAAGACCGCAAGAATTTACACTTTATATTTTCTGTCAAGTTCGACTGCCTTTAATTTAAGCAGATAATTTCACTTGGGGTGATTACCGGTTTCACAGCCTCATCTAATAAACACAGCCTTGTTGCAGAATGTTTGGCCACTTAATCCGACTGAGGGAGCATATTCCGGTGGGACGGTGGCATCAGTGCATACCCATGGGCAGACAAGTAGATGCACTAGCTTTTGTGATATCCCCGAAACAAGTTCAAAATGGGCTGCTTTCCTGAAGCTTAGTTTCCATATTTGAACCAAAGAGTGAAGAATACATCTCAAATGTTCACATGCATTAAACACTTCTGTCCACTTAGCAGTAAACTCGATTACCTTTTTGATGTATGCAGCAATGTCTTTCTCGATGTTGTACTTCTCCATGGCCTGCGTGGCACAATCCACAGCATCTTGCTGCATGTCCTCAGACATGTCAGCATTCTTTATCACTGCCTTCCTGTCAGTCATGATGTCTAAAACACAAAAAGGTACAAAGTTTGAATTGCAGTGAGAGTGGATCCACAGAGCACATGTAATCAAATGAATAAAAAGGAGGTCAATTCACAACCCACAAGATCAGTAAGCAGTACTGCCAGCATTCAGGCAACGTTTTGTTTCATTGTCATAGAATACATGGAAAGTATGTACAAGAAGGTTTCACCTGTGCACCCTTTTATAAAAGGAGCCACAATGGGTTCTTTGAGCTAAGCCACAGCAGACAAACCACTTTTGGTTTGAACAACCTTCAAATAATATTACAAGGTTCTCCACCAATTTAACGGTTCTTCCTAAAGCCTTTATGTGATGGGTCATTTAAACATCAAAAAGGTTCCTCACAAAGACAATGGAGAGAGATTACAGATAATAAAAAATTGTAGCTTTGAGTGTTTTCAGACTCATCCACAGTTAATTCTGATCCCATCAGGTGCGTTTCTCCCCACCGCTAATCTTTCAAAGCTACAGCCAAACACCCTCTATTGTGTATGAAGCCAGCACATCCTTTCCCCTGGCTGGTGCGTCGCTTGGTGACAGGGTAAAGCGGGACCCCACTGTCTTTTCCTCCAAATGAATACCGCAACTGACTGCGCTCTCAGAGGTCCCTACTGACAGGCGCTACACGACACAGCTGTGACTCAAACACTAATCCCAGCTCTACGGTTGACCTCCGCCATGCCCTGTGGTGCTAAACAAAAAGGCATTTTTATAAAACTATAATGCCAGCACACAACAGAACCAAACAGTCTTGCACTGAATTAATAAAAAGACCCAACATTAGATTCAAAGGGGGGAAAAAAGTCTCAAAGAAAAGACAATCTGGGCTGAAGAAGCAGTACCAACATGGCTTAAACTCTTTGATTGCCAAGAAAACGTACACCAGAACCTAATTACCCATGACTATACTGCCTTAACAGTTAAACAGAAAAGCAAACAGAGCCAAAGTCATAAAGTAACTCAATGTAAAGTCCTGCTGGATAGCCACTGCCAAACACTGTACACATCTGGTCACGTGGTTTGGAAATTGGCTGCCATTAGGCTGTTGAGTACAAGTTCTGATTTTGCCAAGCTTCTCAAGCCGTTCAACTCTAATAGTGACAAATGTAGCCAATTATTGTACAAACAAGTGAAACCCAAGGTTATCTGACAGCATGCCAGCCATTCCTGAAATACTGCCTCATTATGGCTTTGCTATCTTTACCCAACAGGCATTAAACAACATGTATAACATCAAGCTCTTACCATTCAGAGACCATACAGGTAATATCCACCAATAACACGTGAAGTGACATTAATATTACCATTTCTTCCAGGCCATTATTAAATAACCCCACTGATTTGCATAAACTAACCGTTAAAATAAAAACAAAACAGTCATTCATAGTGATCTGTGAAATGTAGCATTAAAAAGAAACTAGCCAAATCGCCAAATAGTGGAGACAGGAACCAGACGTCCAAAGCATTTAACACCTCTAAAAGCTGCCTCACAAAGATACCACATGAGTACAGAGCTGTTGCTTGATGCCAGAGACAAGGAACGTATTTGTGTAGGGCTGGGCAACAGGGCTGAAAGGTGAATCGGTTTTACATCTAAATTGAAGAGTGCAATATTCAAATCGCAAGAGCTAAAATTTAATTACAGGCCATTTTATCAAATCCATGTCTTATGTTAACATTCCCATATACGACAATGATATCTGAGCTTGTAAACTGCCTGTAGATGAGTTGGACCAATCAGAGGCACCCAAACAACTATTACACCATGATATCACAACCTCAGCTAACTGAGAAAGGGGATGCTCTAGTCTCACAGATCAAATTACAGGCCTGGACTTCCCAGAGTTCCCAGAAAATAACTGCAATTTAAAATCGCAGTCAAGACACTTATCAGAAAAAGTTACAATTAGATATACTTCTCAAATCATTCAGCCCTAGCAATATGACAATTACTGTTATTGTACTAACTACTTTGCAATATAACACACTTTTCTGAATGTGCTGTGTACAGTGTCAGTACTTGTAGAACACTGATTAACTGTATGTGTTCTTATAAAGAGGGCAAAATTAGTTTTGTTGCTATAACGTTGACCACAAAGAGCAAGATGGTGCTACACAAGGATGATGGGGCTATAAATACCTGCAGGGTGTGAGTGACGGGATTCACAGATAGAGAAGAGGTGGTACAGTGCAGTGAATGTCTCATTCCATGTGTGGAAAATGGCTCCAAAGCAGATGTTAATGGTTGGCTAACAGGAGTGAATGCATATGGGCGTGCCAAAGACCATAGTGTGAAGGAAGTAGCTGAATCTGCAGGTGTATGGCAGCATACCGTCATACGGGTTTACCAGCAGTGGCTAAAATCCCAGTCTACAGGAAATTCTCCTCAGAATTGTGCAGGGAAGGAATCCCCCAAATCTGGCCCAACTGTGCAGTTCTTTGATTTCTGTCAACACTGATGTGGCCTACATCCAGAAACTTGTCCAGCCCTTGCCAAATCCAATCACAGCTGTTATTAGTGCTTGTGGAGGCATTGTACACTATTAGGTACGTTTCAGTCACAGGGGACTCTTTTTTTTTTTTTTTTTTTCCCCCCAGTGAGCTTATTTGCTTTGCAGACAACCCTGGATCCCGGACACCACCATGTAACTTCCCATATCACCACTGCAAGTGATAAAGTGAATTGTAAGCATGCCGTCCATTACTGAACTAGCTGTATTTCTGACCAAGGCAGAGACGGATTTACATCCACAGTCATCTCAACAGGTCAAAGCACAAATGTGTTCACACTCGGAGTAAATGCATTTGACAAGGCAGAACATGCATCCATCCATCCATCCATCCATCCCAGAACTAGGCCTGACCTCTACCTGCCTGTCTGATGCCTCACTAATCTACCTTCCCAGCCATCCATTTAAGGAACTAGTGCAGCTACCAAAAAAGAAAGGAACAGTCATGATTTGACAGAAAGGAGGCCACCTCAATCAGCTCCCTCTACTCAAGGCTCTCTCCTGAGCTCGGCCCAGGAGAGGGAAAAGGAACGAAACCCTGCGAGTGAAAATGGTCCGTCTGACAACGTGGACTGCAAGTGCATGGCCCAAAATATGTGCTTTCCGAGAGCGTTGCTTTTCTCTGTGTCATTTTGCGTGCTTGGCATCATCTGAACACCACCGATCAGGGATGTTCAAGCAGGAACCTCCACATGCAGAGAAACTGCTGGCAGGATTGTTGGTACTCCAGGCGAGGGCGGCCTGAAGGGACTGCTGGAGCCTCATGAGGTCAGGGCCACAGATACCACTACACCATAGACCACACGGTTTAGGCAGCAGTGAGCAAACAGGCTAAAGGATAAAGGCAGCAAAAGTGACAAACCATACCACAGCGTACAGTGGCCTGACATCAACAGACTTAGCTACACTGCTAATAGCATTAGCTAACCTAGCCTCTCAACTTTGCTCCAAGGCACTGCTGCTCCTCAAAACAATGAACTCGACCATTTAATGACTGAAACCAGCAAATATTAGCTTCCATCTTCGGTAGCTTCTTGTTCGAATTTCCCCGCTCCACCTTAAATGGTGCAGCAGTTACATTCTGGCGTCTAAGGCTGCACCACTTAAGGTGGAACGGCAAAACTCGAACGAGAAGCCTCAGGCACCAGAATATAACTGATAACTGCTGCACCATTTAAGGTGGAACGGGAAAAATCGAACGAGAAGCCTCAGGCACTAGAATATAACTGATATCTGCTGCACCATTTAAGGTGGAACGGCAAAACTCGAAGGAGAAGCCCGAGACGCCAGAATGTAACTGCTACCCAATTTAAGGTGGAACAATGAAGTTCGAACCAAAAGCCTCAGGCGTCAGAATGTAAACTGCTGCACCATTTAAGGTGGAACGGAGAAATTCAAACGAGAAGCCGGCGAATAGGAAGACGACNCGTCAGAATGTAATGCTGCACCATTTAAGGTGGAACGGAGAAATTCAAACGAGAAGCCGGCGAATAGGAAGACGACTTCAGCCTCGTCCATGTCGTGGCGTATTAGCATGTCATGCTTTCCCCCTCAATTCCCAAATAAACTTGTCTGCGGCTTTGAAACTAGCTAAACACAACATAACCACTTCAGATACTGACGCATTAAAACAACACGCCTAGCCCGCTTACCCTCTTTGTGGTGGTTCTTCACTTGGGCACTGTTTTCTTCAGGCTCGTCTCGGACCGACGTGCTCCACGTTCGACCTGCTGACGACCGTTCCTCTCACCACAAATGTCCATGCGGCGGCTGCGCCTCTAACTCATATTCACCCAACCGAGGCAGGAGCAGACATCAGCCCCGCCCACCATACTGCACCCGCTCTCTGATTGGTCGAGGCGGCGCTTCTCTCCGCATGTTACGAGCGTTTTCCTCTAGCCTCCCACTGCCTGCGTTTTATTTCATCCCACAATGCATTAGGGGTGAAAATGAGGAGCGGAGGCGCTTCTTCATTCATGCATATGCCTCCTTCAGCCTAAAAGATTTTGTACCCCCCACAACTTCTCTCTCTTCATACCCAGACCTTCCATGGTATTTATACTTACTGATTTATCAGCAGCTACTTAATGTGAATAATGTGAAGCTGATTGACTGTGAAATTAAAGGAGCGGTCAGTGATACTGAAATATACTCAATTTGCCTATATACACATAGATTGAGTCAATTAAGCTCTCCTTTAGCTGGTTTATTATTGAGATTCCCCCCACTTCTTAACTGGGAATTTGAAACACACTGGCAAGTCATAAGAAAGACCTGTCAGCAGAGCAGACGGCTCATAAAACCATTGAATCGTTTGTGGTTAACGTATCCCTGCCAGTCACTAGTCTCTCGTGACAGTTTAGACCACTTGACTATGTGGCTTTATTTCTCAAATAAACAAGTAACAAATGCTCTGTTGCAAAAACAAGAAATATAAACCTTTTATAGACCATTGTAATTTACTCCCATGCATGCTTCCAAGCATAACGTAGACAGTCTCAGTTGGCAGTTCCTCTGGCAGCAGTGCCGTTCTCTCTCCTCACACCGTGGACACTCAGTTCCATAGTTTAGCATAACAATTCCAGCATGTCCAATCTTATCCACAAAGGGCTGGTGTGGCTGCAGGTTTTCATTACAAACAAGCTGGAGCACACCTGATTCTACTCGCTTAATCAGCTGCCTTTCATCTTCTGCAACTGATTGATTATGTGTGTTCTGGCTGTGTTGTAATGAAAGCCTGCAACCACACCAGTCTTCTGTGGAGAAGACTGGACACCCTGGTTCACAAAATTAGTTAGTACCCTATTTTATCAGCCGTCCTTCATTACAGTACAATAGTTATAAAGGACAAAACACATGAAACCGGAACGAGCAACAAATGTTTCCTTGCAAGGGAGAAATCCACACATATATCTTACATAGACTAAGTGTAATTTACTCCCATGCAGGTTGCTCAGAGTAACGTTAACGTCAACAGTTCCTCTGGCAGCAGTGCCCTTCTCTCTGTACTGAACTGCATAGTTTACCATAGCTTCGCTCACCATGGAAGACTACTGTATGATTTTCTGTCTCTTTTCACAAAGTCACACATCCAGTACCCACTATTATCTGCCCGTATTCACCATAGTTACTTGCACTTTAACTAGACCTCGATACCTGAACAACTGAGACGTGTATTCTATACAATGAACATCTCTACTGTACTCTACATCTCTGCTGTTTACAACCACGTGCTTAATTGTACACCTTTCCGATATGTAACACTAAGTTGTATTTCACCCTACTGCATATGGTAACTGCTGTTTGCACCTGGGCAACATTCTGATGTAGTTACTGCTCTTGCACATCTGTGTATTTACTGCCTATGCAAATGTTGTATCGTGTCTCTGTTAGTCTTTGTGCTTTTATTGATCTATTCTTTAATCACTGCACTGGAGAAGTAGCCCGATAGTGTGTTGTTATTCTATACACCCTGTATTGCTATAATGATGATTTTATGGTTCAACAGGCAACCTTTTCACTGATAAAAACATCTCGTCTCCTTTGTTCACTGGTCACATCCGGAGAGAGTAAACAGAACACTTCGGCTCAGCATTACAAGTATCTAGTTGTCTATTTTTAGAACTTGGCTGCAAAAAACCCCCAAAATAACAGATTAGTGGTGATTCATTGTTATTAAATCTGCTTTCCTGTGACTGTGAGAAATGCTCCGAATTGGAGAAGTGGAACACTGGACCACATTCACTCCGGCTCTTAATGCTGAGCATTGGTCTTCACTGAGTGAGGCCTCCTGTTAGAACAAGCTGACTTTACCCGCAACCTTCCCTACTGTACTCATTTATCATTCATGAGAAAAGGGATCGTTTTACATGTGGTTCTGCAACATGATTTGATACCTTTATTCCAGCTTTCGCCAGATAGAAGACCTGAAGTGCCTAACGCAGACATTTCTCACAGTGATAAACATTAATATGACTGTCCACATAATGAGAGTAAACAGAAACTACCCTGGCCTTTTTTAAACCGCTCTCTTAACATGCATTACTGCTAGAAAACCCAGCACAGACCAGAACTGCCGGTCACCAGCAAAACCAGTATATGTGGCGATTCGGAAGCTAGTATACTGGTCAGCACCGACATAAGTAGATAGGCTGATCCCCACCAAAACCAGCACGTTGTGTCCTGATATTGGTATGCAGGTCAACCAGCATGACCTTCCTTGAGCGACCAGCTAAACCAGCATAGCATAGCTTAGAGGAGCATGAATTTCATGGTGGTCTTTTTTTTACCAGTAGGATTTACAGGACACAGAATCCTACAATTGGCTTTAATATCAGACTGTGGTCACTATTTATGTTTTCATGGTTATAATCAACAAATTGTCAGTTATGATTCACTACTCTCCATCATGCTTAATCACAGGTATCCCAATCCCTATAAGATCAATATGGATTGGCAGATATACATAGCTGCATTAGTTACTGTATCCTCACAATTCAAAACCAGCTTCGGCTTTCTTCATTCCATATGGGCTAGACTATGAATATATATATATGAATATATATGTGTGTGTGTGTGTGTATATCTATGTATAAATAAATAAATAAAGTTTCAATTAAACAAGCAGAATTTGGGCCAATTGTCCACAAAACAGGGTTTCCAAGTTAGCCAGATAACTTAAGCCCCAAGATTTGAACTGTTTACTGAACAAGCTTGACTTTAAGATCAAATTATCATACTAAACCGAGAAATCCTGCTTTGTTAGGCACTCCCTTGGTTTTCGAATAAATGGGTCCTTTAAAAAAATAAAAATAAAAAAAAAAAATAAAAAAACAACAACATCATATATCTCCCAAAGGAGAACATTAGGTTTGGATCTTATCTATGTGGGTTGGTGGAACTCCAGAACCAGGATTTCTCAGCCCTGCACTGGATCATACAAGCTGTAAAATACGAGACATAAAAGGAAACTCCACACCGGTGCTGGACTTTTTGATACTTTATTTTAAAGGCCGAGGGGGGAAAAAAACACAACAAACTAGGAATCAAAACTAGCCCATTCAGAATATAACCCACCAAATCCAACACGGCAAATACCTAAAAATGCAGAAGCACTTTGTATATTTGAATCCCTAAATAAACTACAAAATCCCCCTCAAAATCAGCCTCCCAGCCCACCCCCCAAAAACCCTAAATCCCCTCCCCTATTTACCAAGCTCCTCATGTGGATTCCATCCAAAGCAACTGATCCGGCCTCCTGGCTCCTGGCTTTGCTCCACTTTACCGAAAACTCATCTCATAAAACAAAAACAACTGCAGGATCCCTTCAGTGTGCACATCTTTGGTTTGGCTCCACAAAAAAGGCAAAAAAAGAAAAGGGAAAAAAAAAAATTTAATTTGGTTCTACAAAAGCCAATTGAAAAGCCAAGATTTCCGCTTTTTGTTAACTCCATTAACTGCGGTTTGGCGAGGGGGTGTGGGGCTGGGGTTGGGATCCTCTCCTACGGTTCCCGCTCCCGGTAAATTGATTCCGCTCCTTGTATGTATCCATCCTTATCCTAATCCTAAATCCTGCTCCTGATCCTGAACTGATCCAATGATCCGGCTCCAAGGATCGGGAAACAGAGAGCCCCTCCTCCAATCCAAACCTTTGAATACCAGCAAAATCAAAAAGAGGGAGGCAACAAGTTAGAATCACAGCTAAATCAAACGCTTTAGAGTGCATTTGTAAATGCTTCTAAGAGATTATTATAGGAGCGGTACTGTGTTTTTGTTTTGTTTTTTCTTTTCCTTCTTTAAGTATATATACAGACTATGATATGCTCCAACAAAATCTTAAGCACCACACTAGCAACATAACACTGTGCCAGTTTTACTGGCAGAAAGGAAAACATTTCCTTAGTGGATTAGCAATTTACATGGATACAAATGCACAACGCAAACCTTCTTCCATCAGTATCAATTGGGATGTTTGTGTGTTTCTGTCTGGTTGCTCTACAGTGGCACAGTCCCAGTCCAGTTCAGATGACAAGCAAAAATGTTTTGTATTTTGAATAAGCAAAAAGAAAAACAAACAATAGCAGTAGTAATAATAATAACTAAAACAAAACAATACAAAAAAAAAAAAAAAAAAAAAAAAGGTATGTCCTGATGTATGCACGAGCATGGCAACATTCAGACAAAGAACACATGCATGCTTGGCAGCAACAACCAGTGAGAAAAGATCAAAATAAAAGGGAGGGGTACTGTAAAGGGAGGGGAAAATGGCAAAGCAAAAACTAAAGTGTTACTTTACTAAGACATTTTATAATACAATATTTCTGAAAGGGGGGAAGAAAAAAAGAAATCCTGCCATTTTTTTGAAGGTGACTAAAGCCGCTTGTTGTCATACCATTGCCAAAATTGAAATGCCTGCTCCTCCTCCTCCAAAAACGCTTTATCCTAATATGAATGAACTGTGCTTGACAATCCTTTATTCCAATGCATTCTTTAATCCTGCTCCTCTGTTGTCTATAGAAAGACACATGAAAAGGTAAAAATAGAACAGTTTTGCAACAAAAATCCTAACCAAAGAAATAAAAACCCAACTTTCCCACCCCCAAAAACCCACTCCTAACAAACATACAGTGGCGAATTCCTCAAACATGAGACCTAAGCATTTCAACACTCACCCCTGTCTAACGTATTTACAAATGTCAGGTATGAAAATCCAGTTAAAATGTGGATGCAGAACAAAAAGAAACAAACGGGAAAAGATAGGAAAAGAGACAAGACAGAACAAGGGGTAAGAAAGGGATTAAAGAGAAGGGAAGCGGAAGACGAGGAAACATCCACTGAGCTATATTTTGCTGTTAGCTTAACGATTAAAACGTTGGGGGGGGAATTTTTTGGAAATTCAGCTGCAAACCAAATGATAAGATAAACTGGGGTCATGGGAAGACAAAACAAGTCTAGAAGGCGATGAAGTACAACAGTAGGTCCAGCAGAGGGCGACACAGGGTATATGGATGTGGCTGTAGAACTAGCTGTAATGTGGGTGTTTAGGTGCGGGATCGAGAACGGCTGTGACGGGGCGAGTAACGTGGGGATCCTCTGCTTCGGCGTGGAGAATAGCTGCGGCTGCGGCTGTTGCTCCGGCTGCGACTCCTGCTGCGGCTGCGAGAGCGTGAACGCCCATAACTCGGGCTGCGGGGACCATCCACCTTTACACGGATGTAAGCTGTCTCACCCTAGGGAACACATAACAGACCACTTTCTATCAAGGACCAAGAGAAGGCATCCTTATTCAGGAGAAACTTACCACTTGTTGACCTGAAACAAAAGTTAGTGTAAGTGTCCCCCCCCTCAAAACTAAGGCAAATGAATAGTGATGCGAGAAAACTACAAGAGGTAATAATTGTGGCTTTGGTTAACACCACAGGTGTGAAACAGAACTGACAGTCACTGGCACAAATCTGCATGGCAAATGCACAGCCCAGCGGCAAAAATCACTTACATTGAAGTGAGCATCCTAAGCCATTCCTTTGATCCTCCTAGTCCATGTGGCTCCACCATGGGCTCCTGACATCACTCTTACCTTGACATTTCCAAATCCTTAAGCTATGCCCTGTCCTGTACTGTCCTTCCCAATGGCGGTTCCTGTACAGAAACTCAAACGTACCTCATGTGACCGGAACTTAGTGTTATCCAGCTTTCGAACAGCGTAGGTCATGTCTTCTTTGCGCACAAACTCCACAACACCGGTGCCATCTCGGAAAACATCAGCGTAACATACATCACCTGCTTCACGCATGTGATCCTTCAGGTCCTGCCAGCTTCCGCTAGGAGGGAGTCCTGTGTGAAAACAAACCAATTAACACAAAAGTGCCTAGACATCATCTGCAAACTTTAACCACCTCATGTACCCAGATCTGTTTTTTTTTTTTTTTTTAAGATAGCTTTAGAACTTTCTTGCAGCAGTGTTGCACAACATAAACCCTGTATGTGTGGATATGCAAGCTGCAGCAGTAACACTGCTGCACTGTTCACGCCATACAGAGGTAACATGTGAAACAGGCCTTAGAAAATGGATATTGTTACACTTATTGTGGACAGTGGACATCAACACAAGAGAGCTTGTATGAAAAGATGTCAAGGTCCAAGCAGGAAGACTCCACTCACCTGAAACTATGACCCTGTACTCAGAGCGCCTGGAGGGTGGGCCATATCTGCCTCTGGGGGCTCCAACTCCACCTCCCCCTCCACCTCTTCCACTCCTGGGGAACTCCACCCGCAAACGGTAGCCATCATAGTCATAACCATCTCGTCCATACACAGCATCCTCTGCATCTCTGAACAGGCCAGAAAAAAGGGTTTAATTGACAGGCTATGGACACGGGTACTGCTCACCGCAGTGTAGCCTGTGCCTCACTGTGTAACGTATAATGCCAAACCATACAGAAGACTACTCTTTTTCCAGTTGTTTGAATTTACTGTTGTTTTTTTCTCTAATGCTTCAAGCAAATAATCTGTGTGTACTTGTATGCCAAATATAAAACACATCACCCCAACACTACACCACTTACTCCTCATTCTTCAGTGTTTTGAGATGATGGCCTTCAGAACTGATCGAGGACAAGATTTGTTTTGTCTTACAGTTAATATCAGGTTTAATTTAGAAGATTCACTGTGACCTGGCGCTAATGGAACTAGACTGATTTTCATATACTGCAAACACCCCAAATAAACATTTGGCTATACTGCATGAAGAAAAAGACCTGCCTCTCAAACCCTGTTGTGCTTTCCAGTAGACAGAGCTTTTGCAATTGCCTGGGCTGTGAAAAAGCTGAGCTATAAGAAAATCAAGTTCTGTTCTTCATCACTTTAAGTCATTATATATGATCAGTTACAGCATTTACAGTGTTCCTCAATCCTGGCCCTGGAAGTATACTGCCCTGCACTTTTTGAGTTTTCCCTTTTCCCAACACACCTGAAGCAACTAATCAGCTCCTCAGTTAAAGTGGCTGAAAAAGCAGTAAAATGTGTGGGCAGTGGACCAGGTATACACAAATCAGTTTTGTAGGCCTTTAAGACACTTCTCGATTCACATTTACACTTCACCACTGCCATGCAACACTTACACATTAATAACAGCAAGAGTCCAAAACAAATCAATGACACTCTTGAGCAAATAATGCATTCCTCTGCTACTATTAAATCCTTCGAGGTTAACAGCTAAAATAACAAATAACTAAAACACTACTGTGTGGTGCTGCCATATGGCAAAACCTCAACTTTACTTGATGGCAGTAACATAAAATCCATGCTTTATCAGTTCATTGTGGAAGAACTCTCTTTTACTTTGAAAGGATAGACACTTGACATCAATGACCAGGAAAATCCTGTTCACACTACCGTTTTCCATGGACACCTGAAACTGATAAGGTCATGACTTGAGGGTTCTGTTTAGGCTACACAAAATGACCAAGAAAAAAATTAAACACCATTTGGGGCAAGTAAGCTTGATTTATATCACCATTAAAATGTGTTTAGATTTGTTACTTTTTTTTTAATATATAAAATGAATTTGTTGCTATATGTGAATGCGGAAGTGATCT
Source organism: Semaprochilodus insignis (assembly GCA_034552555.1). NCBI lineage: Eukaryota > Metazoa > Chordata > Actinopteri > Characiformes > Prochilodontidae > Semaprochilodus > Semaprochilodus insignis. The sequence continues at coordinate 10,299,950 of CM067487.1, read as the reverse complement.
ATGTGCATTCAAGATAACTGACTGGAATTGATTTACACAGCACTAAGCTACTCTGCAACCACGTTTACAACTTGCAGTTGCATTTAAAAACAATTTCTTTTGTAATTATTTTGTAATTCCAGACATTTTCTAAATGTAACATTGTCTGGGCTATAAATTACACCACTTTCATGTACATGTTTAGTCTTATTTTTACTTATTGTCAACTTATTAACATTCAGAGTTGCAGGGGGTGTGTTGAAGTAATCCACTAAAATGGGCAGGGCAGGGTGCCTCCAGGAGCAGGGCTAAGAAACGCTGGTCTAGACTGTACTAGAGATGGGTAACACTTAAGGTCCCACGATTGCGCAACTTACCAAATACCGCCCTTTTAAATAATAAATTCAGATTTCTATAAGCCATTCCATATTAAAACACAGAACAAAAACACCTACTAAATAGTTCAGATACATTAACCGCTGTTCTCGTTTGCAATTAGTCTGTGTAAGCCTTTTTCTCGTTGGTCTGCGCAACTACTGCGCATGTTTAACTAAATAAACTGGGAGAAATTACCCAAACTGTGAAGTTCAGAACCACATACAATAGAAACCACCAGACTACCAAACAGTAGCCTAACCTATTAGAGGATTTTGTGCTCGTAGTGGACCGCGGGGTTTTAAAATTTCTTTTACTGATTTAATTATCGCCAGAAATTTCAGAACTCGCGCAACGAAAACAAAAACCCGCGTCAGATCGAAAGCTAAGCTATAAGATAAGCTAAGGCTATGCTAGCTCCCCCGCCCTGGTGTTGTCCTAAGAACTGAGGCCTAAAAAGCCCTTTTGTTTTCACCTGGGGTCCTCGAACTCTACAAACGCGAAAGGCGGTCCTCCTCTCCGGTTTTTCAGGTCGATATCACGAATTGCCCCGTATTTGTAAAAAACGTCCTCCACGTCCTTGGTGCGGATATCGGGAGGTAAATTCCCGACGTAAATCCGACAGTCGTTGTTTCCTGCAGGACCTCGGATCACACCGCCGCCAGACATCTTCTAACAGGGACAAACAAAAAAGTCACTATAAACTTCAGCGTAAAAATAAGAGTTCACGCTGATTACGTACTGCAGGTAAATATGCAGTTACCAAAAATGACGTAGAGGTCAAAATAATTCTACCGAAAAACTCTTGCAGCTAAGGTGGAGAGAAAAACACGTCTCTTAAAATGGCGCCGTCTCTTCTTCCTGCTTGGCGGAAGGATACGTGAACCTCTCGTGTGCCGGAGGCGGAAGTTGTATGGCCCGTGTAATGAACACTCATATGCAGAAAAAGCAGCAGAAACTGCGCTGCAAAAGAACTGACGTCATTTTCATGTTTTTGTTATTACTAATAACAGTGTTTATACGAGCCACATCTGTGCTGCCATATGAAAATGGCCGTCACTTTCAATACAAAAGTCAGTTCAAGTTCAAAGCTTATGTAGCCCTCTGCAAACCTCCAAGGGGAATTCCACAATTTCTGCCAAATTTCTGCATAATTCAATCTCTGAGATGTAAACAAAGACTGTATTCGAAATGGCACAAAATAGTGATAAATCTGACCAAAATTTGTTTTATTAGGGGACTATCTTGTCGTACAACACCCTGCATGTATCCCTCCACCATGAACGGATTTTGAGTTCAAACTATATCATACACTATGGGGTTTAGGAGATGAAAAGCAGTGCTGCATTAGGCATTATATATCAGGCATTATATATAATTAATATAACTATGTAAGTTTTCATGGTGGTTCCTATCATCACCATTGTGAGCAATTCTGATGGAAAGTTTCTCCAGAAGGAAACATTTTATATATATATATATATATGTGTGTGTGTGTGTGTGTGTGTATTGTGAAATGTTGTCACACTCTGTGCACTGTGAGCTACTGTAACCAAAAACAAGTTCCTTTAATACATATTTGGTCAATAAAGCTTGATTCTGATTCTGATTTCTGCCCCCTAATTTTACAGTCATTTGGGGTCCAATGATAAAAGTATTACAAAGGAGGAGACTGACAACTCCTCAATCAAGTACCATTAAAGCTTAAATAATTGCAGCTCCCTCACAGTAAGTTGTTATTACATGAAATGGACCACCACAGAGCAGGTATTATTTGGGTGGTACATCATTCTCAGCACCGCAGTGACACTGATGTGGTATTACTATTATGAAAGTAATACCTGCTCTGTGGTGGTCCTGTGGGGGTCCTGACCACTGGGAACAGAGTGAGCACTGGTTAACTGGTTAAACTGAGAGTGGGCACTGGTTGATGTCATTTACTACCCCCTTCTGGGCGTGTGTGGTACTGCACATGGCTTCTGACGTGCTGGCTTCCTCCTGGCTCCACCCATTGTTCACAGCTGCAGCTGATTATGGCCTCATTAAGACCGCTACTTAAACCCCTCTGTTTGTTTATGAAGTCTTGTGGCTTAATTGAGAATGGGCATTGGTTGGAGTAACAGCGTGTGTACTGGTTAGATTCATTGAGCGTGGGCAGTTGTTGAATTATTATAGAGTGGGCGCTGGTTGGATTAGTTGAGTGGATATTGAATGGAAATATATTTTCAGTCCACACAACATTGTGTTTGTGTAGAAGAGGAGGTTTTATTATGTTTTGAATTTTTGTTTTGCATATAGTTTTGGTTTGTGTAAAGAAAATCCTTGTTTTGTCTTTCCAGTATTTTGGACTCTGCCTCTTTAAACATGGTCTTGACTCTGTCTTGGACTACAGTGGTCTTGACTACAGTCCTATTAGATAGTTACTGGTGCGCTACTAATTAGTAGTTCTTATTTACCACACAGCACATTTTGCTTGGTGCAGCTTTTTATGAATCTGGCCCAGTATGTGGTCTTTGGATATTATATTATATCATATACTGCATGTTCATTTGTTCTCTGTAGAGCATGTGTTTAACTTATTTAAAAAAACTTTTGCATATGACTGTGGTACCGTTCAATCTTGCACTGCATGACAATGACACAATTTGCAGCTTCAATCATTGTTCTATTGTTTTAGTTTAGTTGGATTTTTCACAAAAGCAGGAACAACCCTGGACAAAAGGATGTCTTCAAAGGAACCGCTGTAGTTGTAGCAGTCTGAGCAGTGGTTGCTTCATCTAGTGGATTTCATGGATCAACCTCTTCCAGGAAGTCATGTATGTCAACCAGCTCAACACTTATTATGGGTCCTGCATCTTTGCCATGTCCATGCAGGTACGTCCTCTGGCAGACTTCTCTGAGGATGGAGTTCATCTAGGGCAACTACGATGGACACAAACACTATTAGCATTAGACTCTTGAGACGTAGGCTAGGTTAAATAGCTAGTATGCAGTAGTTAGCTGGTACGCTCCACCTAGTAAACTTTAAAGGCCTTGAATAATGTCATAACATCTTACCTGCTGTAGCAAATTATCTAAAATATCGGAGGTGAGGCTGGATATTCTTTGTGCTCCTGCTGTACATGGTCACCTCCGCAATGGACGTTTCTGAAGATGCTGTCTTTAGTGATCCCAAATACACAGCCCATGGGGATCACTAATGGGAGCTGTGAGCATGTCACCGCTGCTAACCTCAGACAAGCATCTCAGTCCACTGTGTTCATTCTCTGTGTCCAGTGGGTCTTTCCTGCTTCTGCTTGAGGACTGAACAACAGAAAGTAGTGGTGAGATGATTATGATGATTCTTGTTCAAATCAATTTCCATGAACTCTTCACGGTCACAACACAACAGGGTCATGGGGCTTACATTCATGTATGGTGTCAGTAGACTTGGCCAAATGGAGAACAGACAGTAAAGAAACTGAGCAGGAGCTTCCAGTAGAGGAGCTGCTACTGCTGATCTTATCTCCGGTATGTTGTTGTCTGTGCTCCACTCGGCGGTGCTGCAGCTTTTCTTTAGTGCTCCTGAACAGAGAAGCAGGAGAAAACCCTTGCAACTCTGCACAACAACGACAGCTTTGTCTTTGGGAGACCCTGCAAGAGAGAAAGGTTGAGCAGCAAGGTTGAGCATCTCAAAGTTCAATAGCTTGGAGGGGAAGGGGCGGGGGCGTTTGGGGTGGGTGGATGTTAAAGGTGATGCAGCAGATCAGTTTCACTTTCACCAGGAAAATGACAGTGTTTTACATCATACTGTGGAATATCAGAGGTCTAAAATACTAAAATAATTGTAGATGAAAATTTACATTCATGTAGTGATTTATTTTCAGTTACAGTACAGTGTAGCATTGGTCTCATGCTAATGATCATCAACCTCTTGGTGGTGGTGATCAGTAGCAGCAAAAGAGGCATCTCCTTTATTTTCCTTTTTTGAGCATCATTCGAGTGAAGCAGCTGTTTAAATATGTACTGACGACTGGACCAATAGAAATGCTCCGAGATCCTAATCTCTTGGACCCCGTGACAGTCACTAAATAACAATTCTGGGGGGTCAATAAACACATGATGTTACACTGTTATTGCTGAGCTGAAGGGTTAAACCGAACAGTTTGTTGCCACTGAAGTGCTGTTATGACGAGTCAGCAGTCAGACAGTGTTGGATTAGTGAGCCCAACGGTCCCTGACTATCAGGGGGTATTTCGCACACTGTGCTGCACATGTATGTTTTAATATGAACTAATATACAGTATATTAATCTACGTTTCTTCCATGTGTGACCTCACAATGAAAACTGTACCGAGATCTAAAACTAAAAATAATTCCTGAAAAAAGACCCTTGACCACAGCCTGAATCTGGGGGACCTATGTCTGTTCGTGGCGGCAGTCAAGAAAGTTGGTTCAGCCACCTCATTTACCACCGAGGCTGAACGTATGCTCCGTGGAGGAGAGGCGCTGTAGCTGCTGTCATCCTCCTCGACTATAGCGCAGCACAGATCTGGAGCTACAACAGTTCTGGTTACGATACTATCTTTACCTTTCTTTATGTCTGTGTTGTCTCAGAATGAGACGCTGATAATACACATTAATAAACTGACAGACACTGATAATAAACTCGGTAATGCTCTTACACATCAGTTACTTCATCGTACATGGAATGACTCGGCTTGCTGTCCAGTTATTCCTTGCATGTCTTGGCGGCATGTTGTTGACTTCTTCAGTCTACAAGAGAAAAGAATAACGTCACTCATATTAATCAGGTGTTTCTGACACACTTAGGGATGTTGTCTAGTGAACTGTGTAAAACTGCTTGACGGATAGTCCGCAGTATTATGTGGATNTTTCTATTCATTATGTAAATGTTGCTGAATTAATGTGAATAAACAGTATCTTGTGTCTTTTGTTTAAAACCAAAGCTACAATATTTCTGTAAGTAACAGGAATGGCTTAAACAGAATGCTACAACATTACTACCAATAAATGTACACTTAAAAAATGAACATAATTTGTGTACTTTATAAGCATTCACTATGTGTAATATGTATCATTTATTGTACTGAAATACTGGTTTTTATTGTATTAGTTCATATATATATTTATCATGGGCTACACAGTTTTCATATAAATACATAAGATTATAGAGGTCATAACATTTCATATTGACAGTATGGTAGTAATAAAGCACAAAAATGGACCAGTAGTTAAATGAGAAGCACCTTTGGTTAAAGCCATTTGCCGAGTCTGGACCAAGACTGTTCAAAAAGACACGGGGCCAATCCCAGTGGCCAAATCTGGGCCAACTTCGAGAATTCTCAGAAAACGGCTTGGGCCCAACTCTGTGCCTGCACTTGTTGGCTATCTGGGCATGTATGGGTACATAATCAGATGCACAATCCTGCTTGAGCACTCCTAAAAAAGGGACTAGACACAACTCGGGTGTAGAGGATAATCAATCTGAGGGCCGGAGACCTGTGTTGGTGTGACAGACATGTTTTGTGGTGGGTGTTGTATGGGTAGTGATTAGCCTGTTAGCACTTAGTGACTGCTCTAAGGAAAATTTGGACAGTGATTTAGCTGCTCAGTGGGTGGAAAAAGAAGCCATGACCTTCTTTATATCGCACGAGTCTGCAGCAGCACGGAACGGTACAGTACGGCCCTGAAAACCATTTAGATCGACAGTGGAAAAGAGGGCATGGTTAGCTAACCGCACATGGGGCCACAGAACTGTTCGGTGGTTTGACCTTGCTATTCGCTGTTTAAACTGGAGTCGACTGGCTGATTTTGGAGGGACAGAAAGTAGAAATTAAACCTATGGTGTTTGGAGTTGTAGCTAAAGCTAGCGGGCCCTTCTCTCCCTAATGGCCTAGCTAGCTTAGCTAAAGAGATCCAAACACTCCGGTAAAGGTTTGATTTGAGATTTGGTGCTCTGGCATCACAAGTATTTGCATTGCTTGCAAATAAAAACTTAACAACGAGAGTGACGTCGACTGATTGGTGTTGGAGTGACTGAAAGGCTAAAATTTAACCTGTTCTTTTGTGTTTTAAGTTGTAGCCTAATAGGCTAAGCAAACACAAGTGTACAGTGCCTCCCACCGAATTACAGGGTCGCTTCTAGCGAACTAGTGCTAAAAAACACCTGTTTACAGGATAAGGGCTCATATCTTAGATCACACATTTGCATATCTGGTGTTAAACTGACAGGAAGAAACAAACAGAATTGTTCTGTGGTGTTTTGACCTGTACCCTGCTGGGACACGCTAATGCTAATGTAGCAAGCTGAATGTGCAGGACAACACAGTACAGGCTCAGCCTCAATAACTGATTTCAAATAACAGAAAGGATAAACAGTCTGAGGACAAGACAGGAGACGCGTCAGACACGTGTTGGGGTGGATGCTGTATGTGTAGCGATTAGCAAGTTAGTGAATTCCTTGTGTAGTTTTTTTCCTGGTATTTCCTGGTTTCCGATTTAGCTGCTCAGCAGATGGAAAAAGAAACCGTAACTGGACTCTCGAGTCTGCACCAGCGGGGAACAGTACAGTACGGCACTGACCATCATTTGGCTCGACAGTGGAAAAGAGGTCTATGACAGTTAGTATGGTATCCCTACCAGGGTCTTACCATGGTTTTACTATGCTGTCTCTAATTTTTGGTCAGAAAGAAAACTATGACACAGTTACTATAATATCTCTAGAATTTGAACCAGAAGGAGATAAAGAATAATTAGACTAATTAGTGCCTTGTCATGAAAAGCACTTGATTTTTTGGGCTTTGTTGTTGACCTGGTCTCACTATGATTTGGACTTTGGCCTTTTTAGACTGGTCTTGAACAAAAGTGGTCTTGACTACAGCCCTGTTAAACAGACACTGGGGTGCTATTCATTCTTTGCTCTTTACCACACAGCGCATTTTGTGTGGTGCAGCACTGTTACCACAGAGTTTTATGAATCTGGCCCAGTATGTGGTCTGGGCATGTTATGTTACATCTTACACTGTATGTTTTCTTTTTGTCCAAGATGTTAAAGTCAGCAAATACATATAAAACGCTCAGAAAAAGTTCAAAAAGAAAATCCATATTAAGTTTGTTCTTTGTAGAGGACCTGTTAACTTATTTTAACTTAGGAAATCAACAAATCATCAATTTAACCGGAGGTGTTAAAAGTTTTGCCTATGACTGCATATTGTGGATTCAGTGGCAAAAACCATTCAGTCCTAAACTGCATGACTATGACACAATTTGCAGCTTCATTCATTGTTTTATTTTTTGGGGTAGCTGGATTTAACGCAGAAACTGGAACAGCCCTGTAGCTGTAGCAGTGTCTCGAGATGATCTCAACCAGCTCAACACATCATGGGTCCAAGAGCTCTTTGCCATGTCCATGCAGGTACGTCCGGGCAGTAGAAAACTCTGGCAGACTTCTCTGAGGATGGAGTTCATCTAGGGCAACTATGATAAACACAAGCACTATTAGCATTAGACTCGTGAGCAGTAGGCTAGGTTAAATAGCTGGTATGCTGTAGATAGTTTCTATGGTGTTTTCAAAGAAACATTGTTCTGTTTTTGAAATGCCGCCTTAAAACCAGCTAGTAAACACTGACATGGGCATTCATTAATGTAGAGTATGAACCTAGCAAACTTTAAAGGCCTTGATTAATGTAAGACCATCTTACCTGCTGTAGCCAGTGATCTAAAATATCAGAGGTGAGGCTGGATATTCTTCCTGCTCCTGCTGTACATGGTCACCTCTGCAATTGGTATTTCTGAAGATGCTGTCTTTAGTGATCCTAAATACGTAGCCCATGGGGATCACTAATGGGAGCTGTGAGCATGTCACCGCTGCTAACCTCAGACAAGCATCTCAGTCCACTGTGTTCATTCTCTGTGTCCAGTGGGTCTTTCCTGTTTCTGCTTGAGGACTGAACAACAGAAAGTAATGGTGAGATGATTATGATGATTCTTGTTCAATTAAATTTCCATGAACTCTTCAGGGTCACAACACAACAGGGTCATAGTACTTACATTCATGTGTGATGTCAGTAGACTTGGCCGAATGGAGAATAGACATTAAAGAAACTGAGCAGGAGCTTCCAGTAGAGGAGCTGCTACTGCTGATGTTTGATATGTCTGTGCTCCACTCGGCGGGGCTGCAGCTTTTCTTTTAGTTGTCCTGCTGCTTAACAGAGAAGCAGGACAAAACTCCCGCAACTCTGCTCAAAAAGGACAGCTTCTTTTCTTTTGAAGAATGAACAGCCCTACATACTTCATCTTGTGGAGACACTGCAAGAGAGAAAGGTTAAGCAATAAGGTTGAGCATCTCCGAATTCTTTGGCTGGGGGGATGTTAAAGGGGATGCAGCAGATGAGTTTCACTTCATCAGGAAAATGATAAAAAAAATAAAATAAAATAATTGTAGATAAATTTACATTTATGTAGTGATTTATATCACTATTAACATCAACCCCTCACCCCTAATAATAATAATAATAATAATAATCATCATCATCATCAGTAGCAGCAGCAGCAGCTCTAACCGTGTACCCACTTCAAAGACGAGGTATGTAACACTGCAGTAAAGCTGATCTACACCAACAGTAACACTAAGATAATTACCAGGTGGAGGAGGTGTTGTCTGGTCCCCGTCTGTGAACACTACATCCATCGGGTGGACTTTATTCTTCTGTCAAAGGAATTTAAAAAATGCAGGTCAAACCATCTGAGTAAACCCAACCTCACTGGAGAAGTCATATGAAAAAAAATACATCTCCATATATTTTCTAAATATGTAAAAATGTATGTATTCTATATTATAACCATATATTTCAATATTTTACCACATTTAAATGTTTAAAACAGTACAGTCTAATGTATTTAGCACATATTTTAAAACATCGCACATATTGCACATATTGAATATCAGGGTATTCTGCACACTGTGCTGCACATGTATGTTTTAATATGAACTAATATACAGTATATTCATCTACGTTTCTTCCATGTGTGACCTCACAATGAAAACTGTACCAAGATCTAAAACTAAAAATAATTCCTGAAAAAAGACTTACCCTTGACCACAGCCTGAATCTGGGGGACCTACGTCTGTTCGTGGCGGCGGTCAAGAAAGTTGGTTCAGCCACCTCATTTACCACTGGGGCTGAACGTATGCTCCCTGTAGGAGTTCCAATGGAGTCGTTCTCATCATCCTCCACTATAGCACAGCACAGATCTGGAGGTACAACAGTTCTGGTTACAATATTATCTTTCTTTGTCTGTGTTGTCTCAGAATGAGACGCTGATAATACACATTAATAAACTGACAGACACTGATAATAAACTCGGTAATGCTCTTACACATCAGTTACTTCATCACACATTCACATATCAGTCTCTCATATTACGTACATGGAATGACTCGGCTTGCTGTCCAGTTATTCCTTGCATGTCTTGGCGGCATGTTGTTGACTTCTTCAGTCTACAAGAGAAAAGAATAACGTCACTCATATTAATCAGGTGTTTCTGACACACTTAGGGATGTTGTCTGGTGAACTGTGTAAAACTGCTTGACGGATAGTCCGCAGTATTATGTGGATCTCCACGCGCTTCCTCTGAATTTGTCTGTACTGTGTACGAGCAGGGGATTGTGACTTGTTGGTTTGAAATGGAGAACCCAATAACTTATAAAGAACATGGTGACTCAATCAGTCAGTCAATCTATCTACACATAAACCTAATACTACCAATTCTTTGTTTTTGTTTTTGACAAAATACTATACAAGTATTTTGGATGCTGGTATGCTGGGTGACCAGTTAAACCAGCACTAGACCAGCTTTCAGCAAGGTTGTTATATTAATAATAGTTATTTATTCATTTAGTAATAACTTATATAGTATAGTATAAGCTAGACCCCAGAAGGTATTTTATTTTTATAATAATGGAGGTTATTGGGGAGGGGGGTGTTAGTGGTGTTGGGGGTGCTATGCAGTTAAATGGTAATAATATATTGTAATGGCGTATTTAATATTGTTATATTGCAAAACATACTGTTATACTATTACTATATAACTATACTGTTATCCGATTTATATTATTATTCTTTTTATTCTTATTTTTCTGCCTTTTCTTTGCTGCGTAACTTGTCCCGCAGTTTTCGAGATATCGACACCATGCCAACTTCAGATTGTCCAGTCTGATTGCGTGAGGTGTGCTTGTATACAGCTTTTTGATCGCAAGCACGGATTCTGTGTAGGACCGGATTTTCTGGGATTTTTTGGCTTCCGCTTGCCCTAGAGACACCATTTCGGATACATTTCAGTGTTGGATTGACCCACACTCGTCTGTTTGTCTTTGTTTTCACATCCCTTTTTCCTCCCATAGAGTCCCATTTGGACCCACCCAAAACCGGATGTTTCTTTCGCCTGAGAGCCACCAAACTTCACTTACTCACTAAGGGCAGGTCCCCAAACACTAATCCACAGTCATACTGACCCGCACTCGTCTATGTGTCGTTTATTCATACCTCATTCCTCCCATAGAGTCCCAGTCACTTTTGGCCCAAACCAAATCCTGCTGTTTCCAACCATCCCGTGTTTCCTTCAGGAAATTCATTTTTCTAGTTTCTTAATGTTCTTATTTCTTATATTTAATTTTATCTCATATTTTAAATCAAGATTCCAGTCTTTGGATCTCTACCGTACATCGCCTGAAGGAGATCTCTGACTCACAGATTCAGACTTGCGTGTCACTAAGATTCATTGCTAATAGCAGTGATGCTAACTAACTGAGCTCTGTTGTATTTGAACTCTTCTGCTGGAGTTTTCCAAACAGCTAGAAACGCGCGGCGCGCTCTCTGCGTCACCACGTATTAGAGCCAGTCCCCACCAATCAGAGCCGCCGGATCCCATCGCGTAGCCGCTGTGCCGTAACGTCACCTCGCATTTTCGAACGCGGTCGGAGGTTCGAATTGGTCGCTTCATTATCAGTGCTACATGTGATTGTAAACGCAGGGCGGATTAGACCGTGGGGTCATCAGGTGAGAGTCATACAAGTCAGGGGAACAGAAGGAAACACTTACGTTCATATCGTTCTTTCTTAGGTGATCCGGACTGGTTACAAATCAGAAAGTAGCGATCTCTGGTCCACCGGTCCTCGCGTATTAACAGACTTAACTGTAACTGCAGCGTGCGAGCTACTTTTATATGCGCCGCACAGTTACGTCACAATCGCGCTATGACGCCACAATCGCGCTATGACGCCATTCGAGTACTATCCCTCCATGTCTATGATAATGGTGTTCAGAAGTGGTTCAAAAGCCTTTGGAAGTTCAGCAGTGTGTTAGGCATCCAGTTCATACGCAGTGCAGAAAGACCCAAACAACATTTACATCTTTTTAATCAGAGTTTATTTTTATTAATTCATAACGCTACAAATAATAAATATTCTACCAAATACAAAAGTCTGTATAATCTCAGCCAGCTCATGAGGGGAAAAGAGGGGAAATCAGTAGTTCCAAGGAAAACCGTTTCATACTGAACCAATAAAAAAAAGTGTTCAGTTTTATAGCTTTACAGTAAAACGAAATCAACATGTTAAACAGTCGGAGTACAGAGGTCTGTCCTAATTTGGTGAGACTCCAGAGAGTAAAAGGTCTTAATCCTAATCAGGACCCCCTCCTGTCTTGGCTGGCTTTTCCAGCGTTGGCAGGCTGCTAACTCACAGAAGTAGCGCTGACTTGTTTAGCAATTGTTCTTCTGCGATCCTACCCTACGTTCACACTGTCAGGCGACAAGTCGCTCATGTTGCCCCAGGCTTGTCTCTTGTGGGGGTATTCGAGGCCACTCGGGTTGGCGCGTGTGGTTGTGTACAAGATCCAGGAGGGCTAGCTAGTTCTGCTGGCATTCGTGGATAGCTTTATTTACTATTCATTGACGGTTAGCATGCTGGCTAGCCCAACAAGATGCCGGTAGGAACCAAAAGTTCAGACAGCAGAAGCTGAGACCTTGGATCCATGAGTCTACGACTGATGGAGCCAATCGTTTACAATGTCGCTTCACCGCATCATAATTCGTTTGCATAAAGTTAAGAAAATCTCAACTCGATTTGTCGCTCTGTCTTCGTGTTGCTAGCACTTGTTGCTAAATCGCAGCTACAAATCATGTACACCCATAGGAAATGACTGGCCACTTGTCGCTCTGTCGTCTGCTAGTGTGAACGTAGCTTTACAAATCGTACTCATCTCCGTTTTTGTCTTCCATTTAAGAAACAAGTAGCAGTTCACTCTTTCCACCCAGTTCACTCTAACCACCGCCCCCCCCATAGCCCCCAGCATTTCATATCTTGATCCTAATACATTAAAGACCTCATCACTTATCTCTCTCATCTCTGAGGGAGCTACAGTACGTTTAGATTACATTATGGCATTTTCCCTTCACATCTGAATGTGGCATTACCAGAACTGGTTATCCAGAATTATCCAGAACCAGAGTAATCCTAATGAAGTATACATTTTGAAAAATCTGTGAAATTCCCCTTTAACACTGGAGAGAAAGGACACTCAACGCAGTGGAGAGGTCTGAACAGACTGTTTTTAAGAACACCTCTGTAATGAAAAGAAAAAACTCAGTGCATAGACGTAATGGTCACAGTCACAAAACGCAGTGAATTCCCTGGATCTGTGCAGCGGCTTTCAGTCTTTCTTGGCGAGTTTGTCTGCACGTCTTTGCCTGATCTCATTGGCAATCTTCAGCAGTGAGAGCACAATAGGCACACACATAGGCAAGAACAGAGGGATGTAGATGGCAAACTTCTGGTCATCCGGAAAGTATAAAAGATGCAAAAGAGAGGGATCAAAAAATGCCCTCTCAGAAGCCAAAATAGCCTCCCTACTGTACTGCAGGGCGAAGGCTAAGTTCCCGGCCTCCAGCTCGGCCACGGCTGCCTGGAGCGACGTCACCGCGCTGGAAACCTGCAAACGAGAAGAGCTGCTGAGACACTGACAATAAAACACAATAGGCACAAGCTACCTGAGCTACCTGCTACACAGAGCACATGAAGCATGAGTATAGTACTCTGTACGTCTATTCTGTGCCTGGTCATGGTGCAAAATCAGGGTAAGTGCACACCATTATTTTAGGTCATTAAAATAAACTGTAGAGGTGTTTTTATGTTGTTGGCAGAAGCATTTTGATTAGTATTCAGTTAGATGCTATATATAGTCACTGTCCACAGTATATAATGTATAAATAAGTATAAATATATATCTCTATTTTTTCTGATTTTTTTTGCATTTCTTTTGAATATACTAAGCACAGCAACCATCCTTTACATAATGTCACATTTCATGATGAATAGACCAACAGAAACAGTCCAAAAATTCTTGGGGGAAAAAAAATACTGTATATATATATATATATATCATATATATCATATTACTACTACAAGTAAAGAACATTTCTGCCATCTCCCGTGGGGTTACTACACCCATCATCATCATCAAAAGAAAACAGTTACAGTGAATAAAAATAGCACAGAGAATAAAGCACTTCTGGAGGAAATGGATCTGAGCAGATCTGTGGTGGTCTCTTACCTGCTGGGCGATGTTATCGTTGATAACGATGTTGCTGATCTGGTCGAGGAGCTGGGCGAGGGAGGTGATGGTGGTGCTGGCCGTCGCAATGTTCTCCACGCTGCGGCTCCACATCAACCGATCCAGCTCCCAGTCCGCCAATCCTGCACTGCCTGGACTCTGTAATACAAAGCCGGGAGGTGGCTGAGTCTTCTGTACTCCCAGCATCAGCCTGAGACAAAGATTTAGAGAGAAAGAGAGAAAGAGAGACGGAGGGTTTTCAGTAGTAGAATACTGGCAATTGAACACTAAAATCATTGACCTGTCATATTGAATTTAAAGCAGAATTCCACAGATTTTATATCATTTCTGCATAATGCAATCAGTCAGATATAAACACGCCGAGTCATTCAGTGTGATGTGATATGGTGGAGACTGTGGAGACGCATGGTTTTCTTAACAGCGGTGGTGATAAGAACTAGGGGTCGTGGTACCGACAATGCAAATACAGCCACTTCATTTACCTTTCAAAATAACCAGAGTAGCTACGATCACTGTTTCCACTGAGTTTTTGCACAAACTGAAAGCGATAAAATAGAAATGCGTAAAAGATGATTCCTTTAGGCTGAGTTTTGCAACACAAATGCATTAGGCAATAATCGTTTCCTGCAGAACTGCATGTTGTCGCAACTTCTCAAAACTACTGTGAACCAATGTCTCAGGCATCAGGCAGCGTTCTCATAACCATAGAACAACTTTCTGCGCAGGAGGTTTTTGAGCCATTAAAATCTTTGGACATCCGGTTCCTATCATCACCACTGTGAACAATACTGAGGACGTTTCTCTAAAACTGAGCATTTCACACCAAACCACTCTGAATGACATCCCAACCATTTAATTATACAGAGCTTCTGAATTAAAGCAGCCCATTTAACACTAACTCTAGCAGCTGAGAGCATACCTTAACTGGGCCAAGAACACCCCCATTACTTTGCCCATGTTAATGTTGATATCCACAGGAAATTCAGCCTCTGGCTCATACATGTCATTCACGTTGTAGACCTAAGACCAAGAGAGAAGCATAAAAAAGGCATTCTAATCATTAGGCCTACTTGTTCTTGAAATACAGATTAAGACAGGTGTGTCAGGCTCCAGCTCTTTACCCCATTTAACATGCCTGATTAATCTCATTTCAAATTAGCAAGGCCTGTTTAAGGGTTGTCAGAAGGAAACCCCTGCATTAGCGGACTGTACCATAATACCCCCCCAGCGAGGGCTGTGGAAGGCATTGGAGGGAACCTCCTTCTTGCTGTGGTCTCTGATGAATAGAGGAGAGTGATTGGCGTCCGGCACATACAGGAGGAAATTCAGCACAGGGTTTGAAGATGCAGCATTGGAGCCTACACAGAACACGATACAAAACCCAGTTATAACTGCATTCCTTTCAGTTTCAATGAAGTTGTGAAATACATGAGGAATGGCTTTCTTTGAAGGTTATGTGAACAGAAATTTGAGCTGGGGTTTTGGTCAGTTATTGGGGGGGTGAGGGGGTAGAGGGTGAAACATTACTGATTAATGTTATTTTTCCTTGCTTGCTGATGCAGAGTGACTAATTTAAACTCAGAATACCTGTTCCAGGTGAGCAAACGTCATTAATGGTTAATCAACATTTTAATGAATTTTTTAATTCATGCTTAATAAGCTCTATAGACCAAAAAAAAAAAAGTCCACTGTGACTGAAACATACCTAACAGCGTGTAATACCTCCACGAGCATTGATAACAACCGCAATTCTACATCCAGACAAGATTTGGTGGACGCCTTCCCTGGCACAATTCCGAGGAGAATTTCCTGTAGACCTTCACACTATGCTCTTTAGCACACTCAAATGCAATCACTCCTTTTAGCCAATCATTAACATCTGCTGTGGAGCCATTTTCCACACATGGAACGAGACATTCACTGCACTGTACCACCTCTTCTCAATCTATGAATCCCGTCACTCACACCCCGCAGGTATTTATAGCCCCCGTCATCCTCGTGCAACACCATCTGTAGCAGCCTGAAGTTACTACCACCTTAAACACACAAGGTGTCTTATTTTTTGTCTGGCGAGCTAAACCAAATATGACCAGGGCCATGAATCCATTTTGAAATCATTCTGATGTCATGGTTCTTTAAAGGTGATAGCTCCAAACCTCTCATGTGTAAAATTTCATGTTTATACCGTATGTTTAAAGGCAAAACATCGTCCTCACCTAGTCTGGCCTCCACAGGGTTGATGACGTGAGCCAGGCTGTCTGCGTTGAGTGTGTAGGCCGACACACTGTTATCAAAACGAGGGTTGATTCCCAACACTGCATAGTACAGGATCTGATGGGAAGAAAAAAAACAAAGGTAAGATTTCTTGATGATAAACAGCTGCTGGAAACAGTCAAATTCTCAGGAAAACTTACAATATTTGA
Organism: Semaprochilodus insignis; assembly: GCA_034552555.1. Classification (NCBI taxonomy): domain Eukaryota; kingdom Metazoa; phylum Chordata; class Actinopteri; order Characiformes; family Prochilodontidae; genus Semaprochilodus; species Semaprochilodus insignis. The sequence continues at coordinate 10,283,539 of CM067487.1, read as the reverse complement.
AAGGAGACTACAAAAATATATATATACTTAACAACCTGTGAGTCCACTGAGAAGTTAGCTATTGGGGTCAGTTTGTCCAGGAGAGGCTGGATGTAGCGATTTACAGCACCCTCGATGTCCCAGTGCAGGCTGTGTGACTTTGGGTCAGGATTCAGGAGGCTGAAGGTGATTTCATAACCTATGGGCCATAACCAGAGGAACAGTGGACAATGTTTTAATGTTCATGTATTTATATGACTATATCAGTGCTGTTAGAAGAAAACTTAGTAGCTGTTTTTCTTTCAATTGTAGAAACTTGCCAGTTTCCTGTTGTGTGAACATTCCATGCCAAATAAACCAACAGAAATTCTAATGTTTTTGGGGGGTATTTTTCTGGGAATTTTTTTTCCACTTTTTGCTGTGTTAATATTCCCCTAATATTTAATTTAAGTAGAGTCACTTAATTATGACCACTTCCTACTGTAGACGGCAGCAGCGCATAGCTCAAAAAGGAAGTCACATTTTCGTGGCATTCTCCGGGCTGACTCCATCCATGTAGAAGGCACTCTCAACCGATTTGGGTATGAATCCATCCTTGCAGATCACGTACACCCATACATGCAGATTGTCTTCCAAGTACTACCGTGCCCCCTTAATTCCCCATACTTGAACCCAAGTGAGCATCATGTTCACTCTATGGATCCTCCCCCACGCACCCTCCAGCAGCTGTGGGATGCACTGCAGTCAGCATGGCTCCAGATACCTGTGGCAACCTACCAGGACCTTATTGAGTCACTCCCAGCCTGCCTAGCTGCTGTCCGGGCTGCACACACCGTTTACTCTGGATATTAGTTGATGGCCATAATAATGTGACTCGACTGTGTACATATTGCTCAGTGCATGTAATATTTACCAAACAGAACATGTACACCATTCCCAAACCTATAAGATTAGGATGACCTTTTAGATTTCAAGAATTCAATGATTTAATCATTGTGACATCAACAAGGTCATATAACCCTGTTTTCACTATTATTAATGAGCACTGATCTTACATGTGCCTTCTGAGTTTTAATATGCAATGTTGATGGTAAAATAATGGAAAATCCACTACAGATAAGTTTCCTTGGGGACTATTTTGCCTTACAACACTACACATGTACCTCTCTGTGATAACAGGGATTAAGAAATATGTCTAAAGCCAAAAACGTCTTGACACAACATCATAAAACAATCATCAGGCATCAGCTCCTGGGAAGTAGCTTTCAGAGGCATTGAATGATCTGGATTCCTATCACTACCGTTATGAATAATCCTGACTTGATAAGTCTCTCTAGAGCAGAGTATTTCACATTAAGCCTAATATTAAATTCTTAACAATCTATGTTGTTCGTTTAGATAACAACAGTGAAAAAAGAAAAGAATTAAGCAGATATATGACCTGGACTGGACTTTATGGCCCTCATGCTGTCGGCCAGGCTCTCCTTGCTGATCTGGCCGACGCGGATGCGGTCGCTCAGGGCAGCCAGGATGTCCTGATGGCTGAAGGACATAGTGTCAACCACTTGCTTCACTTGAGGCTCCAGAGTGGACAGCACCTCCTTCAGACCAGCAGCCCCTTCAAATGAAGCAGCACGCAGCAGGGCAGTGCGCCGCTGCCCAACATAGACCTTCACATCCTTAATGAAGAGAGAAAGCAGTCTGTTATTTTCAACACTTGCAATCTCTTTCAATGTTGGGTCTAAAGCCTTTCACAGTCTAAAGTGCCACAAGCATGATGGATTCCACCACTAACACAGCTAAATCAAATGGACCTTCATTTAGTGGAAATACATGAACAGAATTTCATTATATTGTTATTACTGATGGGACAAAATCTGTTTTTAGAGACGCGTCTTTTTGTTGTTGTTGTTTTTACATCATTTGAGAACACAGCTCTTTAGACTGTGGAAGTTTCCTGACAAATGCACCAAGTGGTCTTCTCTATAATACCTAATTAGACTGGACAGCACTAGGCAAAGGATACGAGACCATTGCTCCATACAGAATCTCTTCAGATGCAGGGATCCAGGTCCATGATTGTGGACTTGTTTTTTCAGCTCATCCCTCAGCTTTTCCTGTGGGGTTTAGTTTAGGGGAACAGGATGGCCACGACAAAACCTTGCCTCTGTGGTCAGTGAACCATTTTTACGCTGATTTGAGGTGTGCTTTGGATCATTGTGCTACTGGAGGATCCAGCCACAGCCCAGTTTGAGCTTCCTGAATAAGTAAGTCAGGCTGTGATTTACAATCTGCCGGAATTCAATGGAGTCCATAACACCATGTGTCCCAAACAAGCTGCCCGGGTTCTTTGAAAGTAAAACAGCCCCGACACATTACAGATCCAACACCATTCATACTTCACTACGGAGATGATGTACTTTCCTGCATGCATATATCTGTGTCTCCACCAAATACACCTCTGAAAGTATCTGGAATCATGTTTTGTATTGTATAAATGGTGATAACTCTGTATATTACCACATAAACTGAATTATGTCGTTGGTTGGTTCCACCTTAAATAGTGCCCATTATAGAAGGCTCCATCATCTCCTAAATCCCTTTAACTCTAAATCCCTGGATGAATACATTTACGTGTCTTACCGCTGGCAGCAGAGTGGAGGTCTCAGGGATGACATACACAACCACACTGCCACAAGCACTCTCACTAAGTGTGTGTAGTGAGAGATCAGCCTCTGTGAAAAGACAAAGTCAAGCATGAAGGCAGGCACTTTGCTATCATACAAGGTCTCGCATTAAACATGAAGAAACAATTAACCTTGAGCACTGGGCTGGTTCAGAGCATCTTCTTCCATGATGGTAGCAGTGCGATACTTAGTTTCATATGTGTACCGCAGCGCTGTCTTAGCTGAGGAAGAGAAGACAAGCGAGGGTGAACATGCCATCCGTGCTCTCTTTCATGTAGAGAAACAGAAAAAAAAATCTCACCATCTACTTGGTGCTCCTGTTCTCTGGTTTGGCTGAGTGGAACTTTCTTTTGTTGCTCTGGGCTAAGTGTTCCTCGAGAGAAGACCACCTCTACCTCAACACTTAACTGGAGCTTTAAACACAAACAACAAATGCCACACAGCTCTCATACGTACGCCCTCACAGACTGAAAAACAAAAGGCAGGTATACCTAGGTTGTAGCTATATGGTATATGAAGGTGCACTTACTGATGATAAAGTCCAATTTTTGCAAACTGGAACCAAACCACATTCGACGGTGGTTTGAAATGGAATTCTGCTTGGATGCTCTGGCTGGTCAAAACAAATCGGATTTCAAAGTGTCTTTTGAGTCACTTGCATATGCACTCGGATGTCACATCCAGAGGGGCGTAAAAGGGTTGGGATTTTTTTCATAGTTATGGACGTCCGGCAACCCATGCAGATAGGTTACTGATGTCTGGACCCAGTTTTGATTACTTGCAAATAACAAGACAGTTCAGACAGTCGTCTCAAAAGATCTGATTTGAGAAACAAACCTGATTTGCCTGCAGTCTGAGTACAGCCTAATAGTCTGTAGACACCAAAGGTATTCATAGGGACTTTGATCTGAAGTAACAGCCTTTACTCTTCTGGGAAGGCTTTACACGTGATGCCAAAACATTGCTGTGAGGATTTGTCTGCTTTCAGCTACAAGAGCAGTAGTGAGGCCAGATACTGACTCGTCACAAAAGTATGAGATGGAACTCCATTGCTCTACAGTTCCACTGATCCAGATTTTAGATGTGTCCTCAGTGAAATTAATAAATGAGTCATATGAATAAATACTGCACTTCTTATGAAATTGTTATGCAGAAGTGATGATCACATCACAAGGCAGATAACTGTGTTTTACTACAAGTGGACAACTTCAGACATCTTTTAGTGGTATTCAGCATGGTGATCTTAAGCTCATATGCAGTCGCAGTCACTGACCCATGCAACCGGTTTGAATATATGTGTCAGATACAGGCTCACCTTAAAATAACTGAATTCACTCATTAGAAGAGCTGTCTGAACACTTCTGAACATGCAATGTACATAGCAAAGTGGCAAGTGAGTGTAAAATGAAATCAGCAGCTAGCAGGAAATGGGCATTAAGGAAGACGTTACCTGCAAAGAGTCTAGCTCACTGATCTGAGAAAAGGGAAGCCAGGCTCGGTATGTTTCGGTGGTCTTCCACCATAGGGGGATGCCCAGCACGATGACCACAGCGGCTATGGCCAGGGCAGCATATTTCCCTCGGTGTTTTTCTGTGTTCAGAAGTATAACAATATATCAGAGCCGTATTGGATGAAAGCAGAGAGGCATGTCAACACGGGGGCAGCGCACACACAAAGGAGAAACGAATATGAATGATTATATCTGACCATGTCTAAGACTGACTAGCCAACCCTTCTCCAATAACCACATACACTGAGAGACTCTCGACTGCGTGCTGGTTAGAGACTAAACTACGTTCACAATTCTGCAGGTAGTTTAGGAACAGGGTCATATGAAAGACAAGAGCGCGAACATAAAATGAATGACGTGAAACCAAAACCATAAACACAATACAGAGAAGAAACAGTTTATAAATGACTTGCCTATCTCCATCGCTGTCATCGCTGCAGTGAACCACTTCCGGGTTTCACGCTGGCGCGGCGCTCTGGCCAATCAGAACAGTGAAGGGGCGGAGCTCTAGTTCTACGGAAGCCGTAGTAGGACAACTCGTGTTTAATTGAAACGCGCCTTTAATGGGCCTATTCGATTCCAGAAATGTTGGAGTCCAGTAATCGATACAGCATAATCTTTTTCTGTATTCTCTCGATTCCAAAAATCAACATCTCGCTAAATTATAATAATAACAAAAATATATAATAATTAAAACATAATGTTAAGTACATGGTATAAATGACAGTCGCCTTAAGAATGCTGACACACCAACAAACTTCATGTGCTAGTTGTTCTTCATGGACACAATGATGTCAGGTTAATTAGCTATTTGCCAACCAAATAAGCCAAGCTAAGACCATCTGGGTCTAGCTAGACTGTACCTCATTTCCTTTGGTCAGCTTCGTACTTGGAGTGGGTAGATGTTTCCAGCAAACTATGGGCAGATTGATACCTAAATATCGATACTTCCGATCCTGCCGTTTACTTTTAAGAACTGATCCTGGCACAAAAGTATAGATATCATTCCTTATTCAGAAATGCCAGGCTTCGACTCTCAGGCCTAAAGTAGCTAGAAATGAGTGGAGACAGTTAGGTTCGACAATTAACCTGGCTGTACTAAAAGAACGTACCTCATGTAGACTTCCACAAGCCATAGAACACAAAAGACTTATAGACAAAAGCAGAAGGCGTGTAATGTTAAAAATTAACAGGGACTATTTTACTACGCCCGCCTGATTAAAATGTTGAATGTAGTGATGCATTGAATGGCCAAAGTCCATTCAACCAAGGTGTACTTCAATGTGTACCCCAGAGTGATTCACATAGTGTGTGGTTATGGTGGACCTAATACTGTATTTAACATTTGGTTGTGGGATTAGAACCAAGTGGATATGGGATTCGAACCAAGTAGATATTTTTTTAATCTTAAATACATTATGCTTAAAAGAACACTGCAATACATTTTCAGTGCCTTCTTTAATCATATAAAGATTTTGTATGCAATTCAAAGGGGACATAAACTCATCGTCAAAAGAATAGTTGCATCCAAAAGGAAGTGTCGCATTGCAATGCTATTAGGAAGGAAGATGAAGGTTACCAGGAACACGATTCACACATGGATTTGTTGCTCGTCACTGAAGATGACTTAGGCGACGTTGACTTCTCTGCTTTCTCAAAACCCTGCATGTGTGTGCTTACCACTTCATGTCCAACACAACGCTGAAGTCGGCTTCTTATTCTCCAGCTTCTTGGTCAAACTTTCCCCACTGTCTAGCTCCCTTAATTTTTCCCTTTTGTCTAGCTTCTTGTTGGAATTCTCCCATTCCACCTTACATGGTAAAGCAGTTACATTCTGGCTCCTCTGGCAACTGCGGCTAACTCCTCCAGCATTTAAGGTGGAACAGGAAAATTAATACAAGAAGTTGTCCAGTAAGAAGCTGACTTTTTCCTGTACTTTTCCTTAAAGAGGGATCAATACCAACAGTCCGTGGCAAAACTGCAGATGATGGAAAAGTGTTTTATATAATTATAATTTGTGTTTCTTTGGGCGTTTAGCACTAGCTAACAGCACAGGTAGCATATTACATTATATTACATTATAACATTATTTTTCTAAAAAGATCTTGGCATTATCTGCTGCAGGTTCCACAGCAAAGTTAATGTTATTAAACAGTCGAGTCACATTATTATGACCTAATATCCAGAGAGGCTGCACTGTGCAGCACATACAGCAGCTAGACGGGCTGGGAGTCACTCAGTAAGGTCCTGGTAGGTTGTCACAGGTATCTGGAGCCATGCTGACTGCAGTGCATCCCACAGCTGATGGAGGGTGCCTGGGATAGAATCCATAGAGCGAACACAACAATCGATGTGGTCCCACAGACTTGGGTTCAAGTCTGGAGAAATAGTGGGCCAGGGTAGTACTTGGAAGTCTTGGTCATGCTCTTCCGAGCAATGTCAGACATTTGTAGCCGTGTGACATGTCGCATTGTCTTGCTGGAAGATCCCATCCACCCGAGGGAAGACAGTCAGCATGTATGGGTGTACATGATCTGTGAGGATGACTTCATACCCAAATCGGTTGAGAGTGTCTTTCACATGGATGAGTGGGCCCAGAGAATGCCATAAAACGTGACTTCCTTCATGAGCTACAGGCTGCCGGCAAAAGTATGAAGTGGTCATAATAATGTGACTCGACTATGTAGTTAGTTTAGTTAGAAAGCATTTTTCTATAGTAGTGTAAAGTACCTGTGTTGGGATGCCCCATGGAAGAGGGGGCAGAGTGAGCAGTGGTTCATTATCTTATGAAGGAACAGAGTCTCACATCGGCCATTCTGAACAGGGCTGTTTGGACGGGGGAGAAGGGAGCTGAGCTGCTTGATCCTTGTCACATTTTGACCAAAGCATGACACAGACATTTCATTAAGACCCCAGGGAGCTGTGTTAACTTGTGGGGTATGCCACCTTCAACTACCCAACATCTCCCATTACAGATATTCTCAATCGTGGAGTCCTTTTTCCCAGGACATTTTATTTAATAATTACAAAAAATTAAAAAAAAAATTAAAAACCCCACATTCAAACTCTTAAATGTGCAGAGCTGGGTGACAAAACGGTTGTGGAAGTACCTGCACATTTAAGTGCTTTCCCTGCTCCCAACACACCTCATTCAACTTAGCAGCTCATTAACAAACCCTTTCTGAGTCACAGGGTGTGTGCAGGGAATCCACTACAACGTGCAGGGTGCCTCTAGGATCAGGCCTGAGACACACTGAACTCAACTGCTTCTGGTGGTCATGATAACTATGGCAGGAAGTGTGGAATGATAAGAGGATGAGACACGGGGCAATGTTTGCTCAAAAGCTTCAACAGCAACTCTGCATTATTGCGAGACCCAACCCAAAAACTGCATTATTCATCAGAATGAAATGAACTGATGAGGCATGTGGGATTTTAATTTGTTTATTTTATATTTTTATTTTTCTAATCTGTCACACCAAGTGCTTAAGAGAACAACAACACAATGACATCACAGTTTATCTGACTCTGAAGTGACCATGCTCCCCCCTAAAAAGCTTCAAAGTTTGGTCCATGTCACCGAGTTAGCCAAGGAATATATCTTACATTACGTTGTCTATGTTACATTGGAATCTTTATAGTCTCCGAGGTCTCTGTACCGCTGCGCCACTAGGATTGGGAGGGAGAGCATAGTACACTCATACAGAACACACAGACTAGCACATTTAATTACAGAACTGTCCTTGTCTTTCAAACCCATATAGCTTAGTTAGTATTCTAGGTTTAATTAAAACAGTAGACGCACCCCAAACTACGATAGATGAGAGTCGCACATCCATTTAAATGTCCATAAGTGTTCTGTGTTAAGTTGATCGTTTGTTGAAACAGTTGTGAGGCTGTGCGTTTTTTTTTCTTTTGTGTACTGACCTATATACCCAACTCCCTCCATCTCCCACCCTCCCTCTCTAGGATCAGACTGATTGTTTTGCTCCTTGGTTAGCATTCACGGTACTCTCATCATCAAACAATGCTAATGAGACACGTAACGTCTGCATAGCATGAAGAGACGAGACCACACAACACATCAACCGGAGAGGCTGTGGCTGCACTTTACGGGAATGGAACTTAACAGACTAACTCAGCGATAAAAACTACACAAGCTGGGGAAAGGGTTCTTGAACCGTTACACTGGAAAATGAAAGGAAATGTTTTTTAATAATAGAAAAAAAAAAAAAAAAACCTGACACAAAGTCTGTTATTAATATTTGGCCGTAAAGGCAATACCGTTCATTAAATACAGCATGATGACCACTTTACCAATGGTTGTATAACAGATTCCTTTAATTCACCATCTCCCACATTATCCGAGAGCCATCTAAGGCCTTCTCGAATGCCCCTCAAGTTCTCCACTCCTTGCTTTCCCAATCTTCTTCTTCTCTTCAATAAATTTTAAATAGACAGACTACAAGAACACTGCAATGACAGCCCTAAAAGTACAGACAACAGCGCAGGCCTGTGATTGGTTGGTGACATGGAGAGGGTAGCAGCGGTGGAAGATACTATTGGTCGGCGGTAGCTGGAGTAGACGGGCGATTGGGGGTGCTTTAGTAGGCGTGGTTGGCCACGTACAGAGACTGTGCTGCAGCTCCGCCGGTTCCGCTGGACACGTACTTACCCTGGGCGGCCAGGCTGTTGGCCTGCGGAGGAGCAAAACCAAAAAAGGTCAGAAATGTTACTTGTGTAAGATGGAGAAAGAAAATCATTCACTTCATAAAAACTAGTATTTTATTGAAATTGATAGACAGATTTGCATTAGCATTCATAAATATCCCATCTCAGCAGTATGTTGGAAAATCAGATACTGATTAGAGGTAACCGTTTGGCTGATTAACCATTAGCAGTAACAGTTACTAAATGAATCAATACACTGAAGTATTAACGTGAAGGTGTTGATCCAACTGCTTAGAACTGACTGTTGGAATTAATTACAGTAATATTCATTAAAGTATGTGCTCAGAGCTTAAACTGCATCACAATTTAACGGACTGCAAGGTCATAGATGCACATCCCTAGTAACAATGGGCATCTGTGTGGTAACAGGTTTTGAATATCAGGCAGGATTTGAATAACTGACCTGAGCACGCTTGATGAATTCCTCGGTGGCAGCCTTCTCGTTGTCCCTGGCTCCACGCCAGGCACCGAGAGCGGAGGCCTGCAGGGCACGGCCGTAGGAGAAGGTAAGGGCCCAGGGCTTGGGCAGAGGGCAGGTGTTGATAGCGCTCAGATTGATAGAAGCCTCCTCTTCACTCTGTCCTCCAGACAGGAAGGTCACTCCTTGTTTAAAAAAAAAAAAAAAAAAAAAAAGATTACTTTAAAAAAAAAAAAAGCCACTTTAACTCTGCTCTTAAGCCAAAGCATTAATGCAAAAAGATCAATAGTGGCCCCACACAGCATTCCAGACACCAGCTGCTACCACACTATGAGCTATTTAAAGAATGGTGATGTTGCTACCAATGAGTAAACGCATTAGCCTACTGAGAAGCATTACAACTCATGAATTAAAGCAAGATCTGACTGGGGTCATTACTAGCTGTCATAAAAGCTCATTTCTAAGTGACGTACAGCTCCGTTACACTTCAACACTTAATTACTGCATCCATAAGCAGTGCGGTTCATTACCTGGAACTGCTGGCGGTACGGTGCGGCGGAGAGCAGTGACTGTTGCCATGGCAATTTCCTGGCTGGAAAATTTGGTGGGACAAGAGTGTCCAGCGGTCACCATGTTGGGTTTGAGGAGTGTGCCCTCCAGGTAGACGTGGTGGTCAGACAGAGCCTTGTAGCAGGCAGCAAGGACCTACAACACAGAAGAACACACAAATGGACCGATTAGAGATTAGAACTAGTCTTTCTATACTCAGATGCACAAAATGTGAAAAAAACAATTCTAAATTGAATTATATTAAAAGACCAGACACCAAATTGCAAGGGAAAAAGGCCACTAAATATTTACCTTCTCTGTGACGTACTGGCAGCGCTTAAGGTCATGATCACCATCAGGCAGGATCTCTGGCTCCACAATAGGCACAATGCCATTCTAGAAAAGAGGAGAACAATGAAGAGAACATTACATATCAATTATTGTAACTTCCTATTGGCTAATTTGGCATATGGAAATCTCTTTTGCTGCGTTTAGCCCAATGTAAGACTGATATGTATATCAAAGAAACTTCCATCATTGCAGTGAAATGACACGACATTTCAGTCTAGGCTAGTCTGTGGTCATTTGGGGAAACCCAGTCAAATTTCATATATTACAAGCTTGAAGCTTGATAACAGAATGGTGGGGGGGTTTCAAGCTCACCTGCTGGCAGATGCTGGCATAGCGGGCCAGAACATTGGCATTCTCCATAATGGCCAACTCTGAAGGCGTGGTCTCACTGATCTTCAGCACACAGCGCCACTTAGCAAAGTCAGCGCCGTCCTTCTTGTACTGAGCACAGCGTTCTGACAGGCCGTCCAGTCCTACAAACACACACATGGACACAAGTGTTTCCCCCATTTTTTCCTAACAAACGTTTACTTTATTTTTTCCAAGTAAAACAAAACAGAATAAGGAACTGTGAGATGATGGAAACGTGAGAGTCAGACAGTTATGTCATCTGCTGTCTCTAACTACATCCACTAGTTAAGCCTAGTACGGATAATGTACTTACCCTGTGTTGTGGTCTCGCCATTGGTTCCTGCCAGAGGGACAACACCTTTGTCGACCTGTGGGGAAGAGAACCAAAACAGAATCAGAAAGTGTAATGTCTTTAATATTTGGGATTTGCAAAAACATCCACATTACCATCCCCAACCATGTAAGGAAAGGACAAAGGACACCTGCTTCACTTAACTGACGTCCTAATCCTAATCCTGCACTGACGATGGTATTTATGTATGTGCTGACCACATAATGGGAAAAAAATTCATTAACATAATCACTGTGGCCTAGAGAAACCAACAACACTGGCCACAAACCAGAGACAAGTGAGATGGTGCTTTCGCTGGTCATAGGAGGGTTAATTTGTGCAGTTATGCTATCTGATCTGTAGTCACCAACCAAAAGACAAAGATGCCTTTACCTTGATGCCTACAACAATGCCCCTGTCCTTGATGGACTTCACGAAGGGTGTGCCATCATCTGCGTTCTGGTACAGTGTCTCGTGGAAGAAGATAACTCCTCCAATGCAGCTGTCAATGCGCTCGTCAGCGTTGAAGAGGAGTTGGCGGTACAGACGGCGGTTCTCCTCGGTGTTCTCAACACCAATGGGGTTCAGGCGCTTGGCCATACTGCCTGTTGATACACAATCACACATTATGAAGAAAACGTCTCACGACAAAGCGATTAACAGTGAAGGTAGGAAAAGCACTGTGGCATACCAGACAAACATTCATATTCTACCTGGTTCAATAAACCAAATCAGACTTCGCATAATGAATTGAGGTAAAAATTGATGCACTGAATCAATACTGAACTGAACCGAGATTTTACATCCTAACATTTCAACAGTCTACCTAAATGGCTAAATGGTCATATTCTTATTCTGACCTGTGGACTCATCTGCAGCAAGGATGCCTTTGCCAGGGGCGACGATACGCTGAGCGATCTCCTGCAGCTCCTTCTTCTGCTCCGAGGTCAGGGCGGGGTACTGGTGCGTCATGATGCCTGCTGTTCAATATAATACAAGCGAAAGAGAAGACAGCTATGGTCAACACTCTCATTAACACAAAATCCAATCAATGCATCAATCCTCTAAAACGGGTGTTCCAGGTTACTAGACGCTACGTGGCTTTGAAGGAAGCCGAACTGCAGCTCTTGGATATTCTTGTCACAGTACGCCCCAGCTACACTGAAATCGTTAGCCTGTGTTGTAGATCTATACACAGGAAGACAGGTCTAAACTAATTCAGACCAAGCCACCCGAGAAATGACCATTCCTAAGCAGCACTCAAGTTGCAGCTTTCCAAAAATGTGCCAGAGTATCAATAGAACTGTGGTTAAAATTCCTCTAACGGTTCTGCAAAGCCCACACCAAAAAAAAAAAAAAAAAAAAAAAAAAAAAGCTGGATTACATAACCACAGTGGCTAGCTGGCCATTTTCAGCCCTCTGCCCTAAAACTGGACACGAGAGAGAGAGCGCGCGCGCGAGAGAGAGAGAGAGAGAGAGAGAGAGAGAGAGAGAGATAGATTATGTAATTATGCTTGTCTAAACTTTGCTGTCAGTGCGCATTACATCTGGTCACTGTGCTAAAGATGCAGTCCAGCTCTAGTTTTCTAAATATATACCCGCTGTTCACTTCCACTGTACGTACTGTATATTTGTCCTATATGTTCTTGTTAGTGCTACATTTCTGCGTAATTTGTGCTTTCTCCTTTCTCAGCCTTATTCATTCAGATCTTAAATATCAATTGTCAATTGTCTTAAATATCAATCAATTGGCTAAGCAATTTAGCCTACAGCCTGCTCTTTGGGTGAAAATCCAGCCATAAATCTCCTTTTCCTTGCCGGCAGGCAACACTGATGTCCCTCACGTTGACTGCTTCTCCCCCTCCCCCACCGGCAACTAGCCAAAACCGGTACAGATGGACTAAAGCATTGTGTGAGCAACACTTGGTTTGCCTCGGTCAGCACTGACATAAAAAATAAGTACAATGGCAACTTCGTTACCCAGTACTGTAAACCAACACCTCAGACCAGCTGCTCCCCTACAACATAATGGCAAAACCAATCTCCCACTCTTCAGTGTGCTACTACTTCTGCAGTCATGTTCTAGGCCACTGTTCTAATGATCACACTGAAAGTAGTGGAAGGTGGTGGTTTTCCCCCAGCTGGCCCAGTAGGGGGCATCTTATATTCCCATCAGTGTTAAAAGCACACTCAGCTCTTGTGCAGTACAGGCTTTGTCGGAGATACCTCATTGGCTCAGCTCACCAATGGAAGTTTCCACTGACAAACAAGCCCGGCGCCTAGGCAACGTCCCACCTCATTCATCACCACCCTACACCAGGGACGTATAGGAGCACTTCTAGGTCACCTCAGTTTCAACTGTTGTGGAGCACTGAAACCAACAGCTACACACACCACACTGTTCTTGTAGTATTTATTTACTTATATTTAGCTTTATTTTCACATGATCATTTTCCAATTTCTCTTCATGTCTGAAGTGGCCAAGCTGTTTTTGTTACTAAAGCTTAAAAACTAATATACAATATGTAAATGACCTATGTTTTGATTGGCTGCTCTGTATTGTGCCTCATTCTAGGCAGTGCATACACCATTTTGAAACTTGCATCATCAAACTTGTCTCAAAAGTGAGAGCCTTGGTTTTTCCACCATAAGGGCCCTTTAAACTGGGTTTTAAATGTTGGGCTTTTGTTTATGACTTTTTTTTATTTAAACACCTCTACAGTTCAGGACCACGGTCAGTTACTTACAACTTAGGGTACTCTATCTGCATGTAAGACAACCCTCACAAGGGGTCAAAGCTTCATTCATTAATATGTAGTATTAATTTTAGTACAATGGGCACTTTTGATTGGACATAGACAAGACCACTGACATACAAATCTCCAAGTCTTCTTATTTTATTAGGTATTAAATCTTTGGGGTGGGCTTATATTTGCATTGGTGCCTTGGAACTGATTCGAGTTTGTTTCTATGAGTTTTTTTCTATGAAATTTAGTATAGCAGGAGACTAACAACAAATATGTCCAACAAAGGTTGTTAGTTTTGAGTATTTCTCACCAAATGAAAGCTGATGCTTTAAGCACTTTGCATTAAGAAACAATGGGAAATTGTTTCATGCAGATCAGGGTGTCCCAATAACCTCATAGCACAATCACCATGAAGGAACACACAGTATCACTATGAATAATCCCTCTACCACACCATGACAATAGTTATGTTATGAATCTTGGAAAATTCCAGCCTCATTTGAATTTCACAAGATGGGTAAAGCAGCTCTACAGCATTGAAAATATGATTTTAACAGCTTAAAATCAACAAATTTGAGCAATTTAAATGGAACAATGAAACCAGAGATGTAGGACAGACACTCACAACTCTTTAGGATAAAGTGAATGAAGTGATTAGAGTTTAATGAAAAAAAAACTAAATAAAAATCCAATAATCAATTCCAAATGTTCACAGCAGCACCTCCGATGACTACAGACCAAAGGACTGACTGAAGTGGAATAACTAGTTCTGACATGCTCACAATAGAACGCATCAGTGCGATTCACAATGTGGGCTCAGGTTAATCCAAGGCTTAGAGCTGTGAGATCAATGCGCCCCACTCACGTTCCTCTATAGCGTCATGCACGTAGGACCTATAGGCTATATAAGCACCAGGGGGGCTATAGTGTATATAGCCTAAAGTATACACAAGGAAATATTAGGCTGCATTAAAAAGGTTCTTTGTTTAAAAGGTGCAGACCGAACATCATAAAGAATTCACAACCGGCATCCAATTTCATCATTACATTACGGAAGGCCTAGAAGTTACACATCAAACTTTCCAGCCCAAATCTAACTTAAAGGGATGGCTCCGTTAACGGAAAGAATGAAAACAGGTCTACAAGAGCAAAGCACATTTTGATGAGTCATGATCAGATGTAGCTATGCCTCCAAGTCTTCCAGCCCAATTTAAACAATCAAGTTGTTTAAAGGTAAAGTAGGAAATTGAATTAGAGAAATAGATGAGATGCATTTAGGTAAAATACTGTTGTATTTATTTATTAGACTGGACGATGTAATTTACATTGCAGCTCCTCGTTAGCCTGTTTCCTGCTGAGTCACATGGCTCACAGATGTTATGGCCATAGAGGATGATTGTCCAGCACCATGATCTGCTGGAGCATGAGCTAAAAATAGCAAGATGCGGCTACCTGCTGACCGCAGGCTTGTGAGACAACCCCTTGAGCACGTAGGCCCTGAGAAGGACATCAGGAGGTCGACCACACCATCCCCATGACATGTGCTCAAACGCAGAGGACATCCATAAAACAATTAATTCATACAATTAATTAAATATGCTGGTTAGGCGTTGACAACTGTTGCTTGCATGGAACCTTTGGATATTTCAAAGAGATGCTGCAAATGAACAAAACAGTTTTTTGCAGGTATAAGACGCCAGCTTAGACTGCTGCAGTGTGTTCAAGGAGAACATGATGTTCTAAAGACCACAGAAGGCACTAGAAAGACCATCAGCACTGGACAAATGTCTAGATTTGATCAATATTTAAGACTGATATTTCAGGACAAGGTGATGCTGTCTACTTATGCTTGATTTTATTCAGTGTACTGCATTTGCAACCTTACAGAAATACATGTTAGATTTATATTAAAAAGCTAATCTAGCTGGACCTAGGCTCAAAGTCTACGTTTTATGGATGCGCATGTATCTGCATCGACAGATAGGCGCATGATAAAATACTGCAACCTGAATAACAGCCATACTACAAACAGCTTAATTAAAAACAGTCACTAGCTGTTTATTGCTTTGTTGTCAGCACAGACACATTCATCTTCATAGTGGAAGTGACAGCCCAGTCTAATCACTCCTGAGCATCCTCTTCTCGACAAGGCCTGTTTGTTCTGCACTGCGTCATGCCAGCCGCCAGCCACCTCCCACTCATGTACCTGTCACATTCATCACAGCAAGGCCACCGCGTCTGGGGCGTGCCAGTAATGGAATCTGATGGGAAGCGGGCGACACTCCGCTGTCTTGAAACCAGAGGGCTGAGGATTAGACACCACAGCTAAGGTAATGGTTCAAGAGACAACAGACCATCTGATTGTTGGGAGATACACAGATTTAACTGGCCAGCACTAAATGGCCTTGATAATATGGCTTAAAAAAAAAAAAAAAAAAAAAAACACCACCACACCAAACAAGGCAAGACCAGCGGACCAGGTCATCAAGCCTGGCTCAGCTTACTGCTGTTGACCCACAGCAACACGCATGAATGGTACCACCAACGTCACACGCTCTTAGACCAATGGGAGAGCGCCATCAGGACGTAAACATTCCGTTATGTCACCAAACGCTGGGATGCGTTCAAAGGACGCATGCGTGTCTGTTTGTGTTCTGGCCTCAGGCGGCGTAGCTAGGACGCGCTGCTGATGTTGCCCTTGTACGCCCTTCCTAATCTATCCATCCATCCATTAACTCATTTATTCATTCATTCTTTTTTGGAGTACTGAAGCTTCGTGTTGTAACGGGAATGCTTATGGTCTAATCTAGTTTAACGTTGTTCTAAGGTAAATTTCCGTCCATGTTCCAGTTTGTTCTGCTTCTCGTCGTCAAATTGGGACATTCTGGTCTGATATTACCGGACCGCAGTGTGAATAATCCTCGTAGGCAGTCGTACACGTGGATGATGCGTGTCCCCAAAACCTGCCTGCATTGTATTTCCCCTTTTACTGCCTCAGAAAAAGGCGTGAGGCGATGACTCAACCCGACTAGCAGCAGCCTTTTCCGGTGAAGCTAAGCTAACGAGCTCTGCGGTTAAGGTGCCTACGTGCGGACAGCCACACAGCCCTGTACCAAGCATCAGCCTCCGCATCCACGATGCAGGAACTACTTGGCGAAGGCGACGAACCGAACAGTACGGATATTAAACGGGTTTTAAGCTGTTTTAGTCTTTAGCCATCATTCCCGTCATCTAGCTCGCAATGCGGAAGAGGAGAAGGAGGAGGAGAATGTCCTACTACCGCTCGTTCAAGGTTGTCAGTGATGAGGACGGCGACATTTTAGTTAAAGATGCCGCTTCACTCTGTGCTGTTCGAGGGATTCTAGCTCGGTAGACGCAATTAAACATATACTGTCTTTATAAATTCGGTTCATGTAGCGTACAAACCTATGTAGCGTTTTTAAACCTATATTAACTTCACTGCCAGTACGAAGATGAAGCCAGCTTCCTGTTGTAATTTTCCAGGTCCACCTTAAATGGTGCAGCAGTTACATTCTGGCACCTGAGGCGCCAGAATATAACTGCTGCACCATTTAAGGTGGAACGGAAAATTCCAACACGAAGCCCGCAAATAGGAAACTCGCATTCAGCCTCCCATGCTAGCTAGCTAGCTAAGTAGCTAGTGAGGTTGTCACCATCAAGAGATAACCATCAGTCTCGACCACCTGTCGAAAAAGCTGGTAAGCTATGTCAGCTAGCTACAAAAAAAAAAAACGTGCCTCTAACGTTAGCTAGGCCCAAATCTGCTTCCACATAGCACAAAATACCAACCATTAAAGATGTAACCCTTAATAAAATGAGCAATTGTCGTTACCTAATTAAACAATAGTTGTATTCCTGTGAAACTGTATTATCCTACTTACCTCGTTAAAGTAGGGAAGCTAGAGCTGGTAGCTGGAGTGGATGGAGAGGCTGTGAAGCTGCTGCGAGTGCTGCCGTTCTGGTACCGCAGCGCAACGTGACCGCTTAGAAAATCACGAGCCCTTCATTAATATTCATGAGGCTGATAAATATTTATGATGCGTCCGTCTGACGTCTCTACGTCACCAGCTCCTTCCTGAGGCATGTCGCTTAGCACGTAGGCTAGTAGGGTGGCGTTCCCCCCGAATCCTAAGATGCTGTAGTAGTTTAAACCCACACAGAACATTAAAACATGGGGAGTTAAAGATGTTTTTACCCACGTTATCATTAAATAAGAGAATAACGATGTTAATTATGATCATTACTGGGTTTTTCAGACTGGATTGTGTGGGCTTCCTCAGGCTTACAGAGCCATTACATTTATTACAAGTCATATTTTACTAGTGCAGACTCAAAACGTGCTTAGATTTGCATTTGTATATGTATATTATTTTCAGTATGGCCAGCATGTATTTGGTACTGTGACATGGCAGTTAAGGAGATGGGGGGGAAATGAGAGAATGCTGAGTCACGAAGGAGTCATCAAGTAACAAGTATGGTAAATAAGTGTGTACAGTCTTTATTATTATTATTATTATTATTATTAAATCACCAAAACTGTGACAGTAAGCATCAAGTCACACATTTATTGTAGTTATTACTTTTAGCTGTAATAAAAATACTCCAATGGACACAAAAGCACATGAAACAATAGCTTGACATCATCTCATACAATTCTCCTTATATTCTGAATAATACGCATTTTATGGTTTAAGATACAAGGAGGGATAAAAGGTGTGAGGCATTCAGGGCAAACAGTAAGGACCATCATCTCAGACAAAGTGCGGGAGATTTGTGCATAGATATGACCAGGCTCTGCTCTCTACAAAATCATGTAAAGCAATTCATTAAAAATATATTTGGGTAGTAAATTATTTTGTATGATTTTTACAGTAGTGGCAACCCACTGGTCCCAGCTGATGACATCCTGATACTCCATTATGACCTTTAGCAAGGTGATTTGACCCCTAGAGGCCATCCCAGCGATCGGCAACGGAAGTTGCTGTGAAAAAAAAATGCAGCATCAGCTAAATTTACATCATTTAATATTAATATTTAGTTTGTGCTCAATGCCTAGCTCCTCCATGCCACAACATACACTCAGCGGTCACTTTATTAGGTACATCTATTTTTTTCTACACTCATTGTCCCATAATATCAGCTCCACTTAAGATCTTAAGGAGCACTTTGTAGTTCCACAATTACAGACTGTAGTCCATCTGATTCTCTGCATATTTTATTACTCTGTTCTTCAGTGGTCAGGACCCCCACAGGACCACCACAGAGCAGGTATTATGTGGGTGGTGGATCATTCTCAGCACTGCAGTGATACTGACGTGGTGGTGGTGTGTTAGTGTGTATTGCACTGGAATGTGTGAATCAGACACAGTAGTGCTGTTGGAGTTTTCAAACACTGTGTCCACTCACTGTCCAGTCAGAGAGTCTGTGAAGTCGGAGACCAGAGCTCATCTGTTGCTGCAGTTTTTGTCGGTCATCCTCTATTTCTTCATCAATGATCACCAGATCATGCTGTCCATCCGATTCACTGTATACTTTGTTAGCTCCCATTCACCCTGTTCTTCAATGGTCAGGAGCCCCCACAGGGCCACCACAGAGCAGATATCATTTGGGTGGTGGATCATACCGATGTTAGTGTGTGATGTTTGCTGCCCACAGAAAGCCTCTGGTTGGATAGTTTTGGTTGGTGGACTATTCTCAGTTAAGCAGTGACAATGAGGTGTTTAAAAACTCTACTGTGTCGGATCCACTCACGCCAGCACAACACACACTAACAGACCCGTACCACCACCGCATCTGTATCAGTGCAGTGCTGAGAATGATCCAACACCCACATAATACCTACTCTGTGGTGGTCCTGTGGGGGTCCTGACGATCTAAGAACAGGGTGAAAGGGGATTTGCTAAGTATACAGAGAAACAGATGGACTACAGTCTGTAACTGTAGAACTACAAAGTGCTCCTACATGGTAAGTGGAGCTGATAAAATGGACAATGAATGAAGACACAAATAGGTGTACCCAATGAAGCGGCCAGTGGTTGTATATTTGTAAACATATGTTAAAAGACAAAAGTGCATTAGGCAGAAGACCTGTGACGATACACAGATTAGAATATAATATCATGCAATTAGTGGAGGTGTCCACTGGTGGTGCATTAGGATATTAAGGTTCGTAGTTTAGGCTATTAGTGTTAAGGATAACCACTCAATGTGTTATTTACAATAGCCCTGAGAATTGTGAAAAACCTATGGATAGGGAACTCACGTCACTCATGGCATTAAAAATTGGTCATTGGCTCAAAACGTAATAACAAAGGGACAAGAGCACTCTACGTTAAGTAACACATACCACACAAAGGGTTACACGTACTTGTCTGAACAGCATTCTGTCCCAAACTGTCATACGAGCCTAAAAGCACATTTAGTGCACTATGATTGGAAAACTAGCGACAGCCAGTTTTACATGGAATTTTCTCCGCCCCTTTAAAACAGCCGTAAAATTAGCGGTAGCATCTTAAAGATGTGCTGCTGGTAGACTTCCTTTAACAATGGCAGCAGTCATATCGACTAGACAGACACAGAGGCATAGAACATGTGCTGAGTGAATATTTGCCAACACAATAAAACTATATCTACTGTCTGGGCCAAACGTTCATTTAGCGCATAATGTGTCTTCATGCAGCCTTAATATGCACGACAAAAATAATGCACTGAATTATAGTTGTTCACTTTGACACAACTTTGTTCCTCAGTTTACACGTGTTGATGTATGAAACAAGTAAATTCACTCCATGTTACTGTATCCCCAATTCTAGTTTTTAAGCCAGGTTAGAATTACAGCCTCCAGCTTCATTATGGGTGATATCAGTGGTTCCCAACTCCTTGCCCTACTCATTTTAGCTCTCCCCCTGCTCCCAACACACCTGATCCAGCCAATCCACTCATTAACATGCCCTTCCTGAGTTGAAGTGGGTGTGGTATGGCAAGAAAACAGGATCAGATGGGAACCACTGACTGAAATGATAAGCTCCAACATTAATTTCATGTACATTGTGAACATGCACTTTGGCTGCCTCAAGGCACATTTAGTGCTACTTTTTTTCCACGTACATACACGTTACCCAGAGTTCCAAAACAATGCCCAACCCCGCAAATCAGGTAGTAGGCCTGACCATATTGTCTGTGTCTCACTGCCTGCAGCTTGCTGCTACACAAACACTTCTTGTTGTGGAACATTGCCCTGAGGTACATGACTTTGGATGAGGGCCTCCACTAGTTCCATGTTAGCCAGCGTAGGGGACAGCTCCGAGGTTGGAGTGGAGGTTGAATCTACGAGAAAGTCGCAGTCAAAGTTGGGGAAGGGCTCCAGAGTGAGGCCTCGGCGGGCTTTGGCAGGGCGGTCAGGCCGCTTCTTCAGCTCCAGAATCAGCTCCATTGGTGTCTTCTGCAGCAGCTGCGAGTCAAAGGGAGTGCCACGAAAAAAGGTCTGACGCTTGAAGCGTTCCAGGGTTCGCAGGCGACGGGTTGGGGTCTTGCACAGAAGCTGGAGAGGGGGGACAACAAAGGTAAGTATGACTTCATATTTTCTCCAAATTACATTCTCAGAAATCATCCAAACATGAAACCAGCTCTTTAATATTGTTTTTATTTGGGAGATTCACATCCTCAATATTATGAGTCGTTTAATAGAAGGACTTTCTTAGAGAACATTACAAAATCTACAGCAAGTTCATGTAACTAGTCTCCTGTGAACTTAAACATCGTGTGAACTTTTGAACCTCCAGGAAGTTTCCATGTCTCACCTCAGTGAGCAGAAGAGCAAATGGAGAAGAGAAGTTTCTGGGCATCTCATAGGGAAAGCAACGCACCTTCCTCAACATGCTACAGTGATCCGGCTCGGGAGGCACAGGGAACTGAGACAGGAAAGCCAATGCAGTAAGATATTCATCTCTTCATTATATGGTGAATATACTGATAGGAAACACAATCAGCACACAACTAGAGTACACAGTCAGATCAACACAACAACACACATTGTACTGTGGCCATTTTGGACATGCATGTGCCGTAACTCCTGAAATCTATCACCTGCAATGTTCTGTTAAAGCGACATTATGTATGAATTTTACCATAAAATAACAGCTTCAAAATCATTTTGATGGTTCTGACTTTATAATAGGGAAAATATAATAGAAATAAGTGTCTCTGTTTTTGGCCAGCACCATGTAACTTTGGGGGAACGGACATGAGAACTACATGACACTTTACGGCACCACAGTACACACCAACAACGATGGACCATCAGCTTGCTATAAGACGAAGCTAACTCGGTATTCCCAGTATGGACATCATGGCAGGGACTACGACGGGACAGAAGAGGAGTAAATCTCGGACTGACTGTACTCATTTGCAAGAGATAGAAGGATGCATGACAATTCAGGCAGCAGAGTGTTCATTTCTGCCAATGTCATTCATATAGGACTGCAAAGTAGACTGTAACCATATCTGTGTCATCCCTGTGTCATGGAGTTTTGTAGTTTTCACAGATGCCAAAAGTCACCTAACCTCAGTCCGTTTCAGGCCTACATGCAGAGAAATGTGTTCATCTCACGCCAAAAAGTTTGGTCAGGCGTTTGTCCGATCTGATACCAAAGAAGCCCTAAAAGTGTACAACCTCCTATAATAAAATCCTGTAGTAATAAACTGCCTCGAAAAGCCTTTCTCTTCTGATGTTTGCTGGTGTTCTGACAAATACTCCTCCAGCAGAATAGGACTCCCCCTCAGGTGCATGTATGTCATGCAGGCATATGAATGCTACAGATTACACTCACGATTTCAGGTATTTACACATCTCTAGTGTTCACATGCCTGCACAATATGTGTGCACACGAAGGGTCTGTAGAGTCTGTATCCTTCAGCTCATCAACAAATGCACGTCAGAATGTCAGAATCCACATAAGCAAGTTTATTTGAGCTCATTTACCAGCATAACACAGTTGAATGCAGCTACGTGATGGTTGGGTATGCAGTTTTCATAACTGGTGGCTACATTAACCTTGTAGCTTCAGTACAAAACCAAAGAAGCAAAATTTAGACCCCAAGCACGTCTAGGCCAACTTGCACTCGGCTTAAAGGGGAAAGTGTGTACATTTGATTTCGAGCTGAACCTTTTGCTTTAAACACTCCACCGGCTAGATCAAAACATACTGTGCGAGCAGAGAAGAGAAAGATGCGGGAATACAACGTATAAATGCCCTGATATTCCCATCCACTCAAGCGTCGCTGGCTATAAATAACACAGACTGCACAAAGATGCAGTCACATGGCAGGGGCATGTTATATGATCTCACCTTGCCAGTGGCCAATGCAAAGAGCAGGATGCCGAGGGACCACCAATCAGCAGCGTGGCTGTATGGCCCCCCGCTCAGCACTTCAGGAGCTATAAGGGAAGAGGATGCTTCTATAAGACTACAGAAAACCCCCTGGATGTTAACATTGCTGTGCAGTTTGCTGCATACCTATCACAACTTCATTATTAGGTCTACAAGTAAGCCAGTATATGAGTTATTCAATTAAAATGATGCCTCCATTCACAATGATACAATAAGCATACACACTCTGCGCACATGCATGCTTACATTCTTGCATATAAGAATGATTGTTCAGTCTGTATGTCATCCTTCACTCCTAATACAATTACCCATGTACTGAATGGTGCCACAGATGGTGAATGCCCTCCCTCCTCGCTCGAGCCGTCGCGACAGACCAAAATCAGCCAGCCGTAAGTGACCTGCGACACAGCCACATAAAGACATCAAATTATTACAATGGCTGACCTATTAACACATTAACCAATAATAGTGTAGTATCATATCCACTCTGCTAGCCTGTGCTAATGTATGATTCAGCTAGTGCTGGTAAAGGGTCTTCAAGGTCATTTCACATCTGTTATGGTCTCTGACAGTGTCATAAGAATAGAGAGCATTTTGGGGCCTATTTCTTCACTCTCTGCATATTTTCTGGTACTCTTATAAATATTTAGGCCTATGATGTATAATTATATACAAAATAATAATAATTTCATAATTTCACCTTTAAAAATACCTTTATTAAATCATCTGCAATAAAGACGGCTTTCATATGCAGCATCATTCTGCAAACCATCTTCATTTCCAGGACTGTTTGACTGCCATCACTACATAAGAATATCTGTGGATTTATGGTAAACAGCCCAGATTCTGGAACGTTCTATGCTTGCAGAAAAGGAAAGCAGGCCTGTATCACCCACTAGTGGATGTAGTGCAAAGTACAAGCTGCTGTTACCTTGATCTGTTAAGAGGATATTCTCCATCTAGGACAGAAATGAAAAATGAGACAAGGCTTGATTTATTGTATGTCCCTCATCTGATCATTTGTTTGTCCACATGGTAGGATGCACAGAAAGTACTTACCTTAACATCACGGTGGATGATCCCAAAATCATGAAGGAACCCTGCAATTTGGAGAATTTCGCCATTCTGAATTGTGTAAACAGCATTTCGGTAAACCTCAAGCACAACACAAATTACAGTATACTGGGCTTTGAGTGTGGACATCCACTTATTCCAATACTTAAATCCTTCTTTTGAGCTTTTGAGACATCTACAACGCCACAGTCGTCCAAAGGTTAAAAATCCCTTCAGGAACCACATACTGTTAGGCACACCACAGAAAATCAATCTTTATATGAAGGGCATAGGCGTAACAGACATACTGGGTGACACAAGGATATACTGTGTATATTAAATGAAAGCTCTTCATGAGCTCTTTCTACCGCAAACATGAATTCTTAATTAATTATGTGTTATTAATCAAAAACCAGAGGACTTAACACTGAACATGTGGCTTTTTTCAAAAGGTAAAAATGTAGACTAAAATATCTTTTCTGAATAAACAATAAAATATTGTTCATTAAGTACACTGTCATCCATGTGCGTATATAATTGTATTACACTCATCATCAAAAAAATAGTTGCACCCAGAGGGACGTGTGTGATTGCAGTCCTATTGGGAAGGAAGATAAAGGTTACCAGGAACAATAAATGATGATACATTTAGACTGATATGGGCAATATTTATTGAGCTGCACATACAGAAGTACTGTCTCTCAGTATGGTGTCGGGCCGCTATGTTTGCTAACGTGATGTGCCAGACGTCTCGGCATGGAGTTGTAGAGGTTCCTAATGGTGTCCTATGATAATCCATCCCATGCAGTTTGAATATTCTCACACGGTTCCTGCAGATTGTGTGGTAGGGGTGGAGGTGGAGTGACATCAGGCCTTCTGGACGTGTGACGCATGACAACAAACCGTTCGTCTTGGCGCTGACCACGGTGTCTCCACACGAATTCGTTGGTCGCCTCCACCAAGACAAAAGTGGGACTTGTCACTAAAGATGACCCGCTGCCATTCTGAGTCACTCCACGGAAGTGTAGCATGACAGCATAGAAGTCTTTGGCGACGTTGACGTGGTGTTAAGGGTAGTCGTCGTAACAGTAGTATGTAGCATGTAGTTCTGCATCATGCAGCCATCTGCCAATGGTGCTGGCACTAATAGGATGACTCATGGAGGACATCACTGCTCGCTGAATGTCCACAGTCATGGCTGTTGGGTCAATCAGGTACAGCAATAAGGCCCGTCCTTGCTTCTGTCACATGGGTGGACGAGCATGAAACTTGGATCATTCAATCATTCGCATGTCCAACAATGTCAAACCTACTCACCAAGTTTCATTCCTGTCCTTTGATTCCTTCTGGGTGCAGCTATTTGTGCTACTATTTTTTGATGAGTGTATTCAGGACTGAAATCAGTACACAATGTAGATCAAACTATGGTCATTTTTTGTTAATAAAAGGCAGGCATTGTTATTTACTTCATTAGATACACTCTAGTATCTACACTCATTTTATCAGCTCCACTGACCATATAGGAGCAGTCTGTAGTTCTACAATTATAGACTGTAGTCCATTTGTTCTTCAGTGGTCAGGACTCCCACAGGACCACCACAGAGCAGGTATTATGTGGGTGGTGGATCATTCTCAGCACTGCAGTGACACTGTTGTGTTAGTGTGCGTTGTGCTGGTGTGAGTGGATCAGTCCAGTTGCTGCTGGACTGAGAATAGTCCACCAACCAAAACTATCCACTGATGAAGGACTAGAGGATGAATGACTAGTGACCAGTGATTAATGTGTGCTGCGCTGGTACAAGTAGATCAGACACAGCAGTGTTGCTGGAGTGTTTAAACACTGTCCACCCACTGTCCACTCTATTAGACACTCCTACCTTGCTGGTCCACTTTGTAGATGTACAGTCAGAGTCGATAGCTCATCTGTTGCTGCACAGTTTGTGTTGGTCATCCTCTAGTGCTTCATCAGTGGTCACAGGACACTGTTGTCTGACTAGTTTTGGTTGGTGGATTTTTCTCAGTCCAGCAATGACACTGAGGTGTTTACACACTGTAACAGCACTGCTGTCTCTGATCCTCTCATACCAGCATAACACACAGTAACACACCACCACCACGTTAGTGTCACTGCAGTGCTGAGAATGATCCACCACCCACATAACATCTGTGGGGGTCCTGATCATTGAACAAGCTAGCAAAGTATACAGAGAAACAGATGGACTGCAGTCTGTAACTGTAGAACTACAAAGTGCACCTACATGGTAAGAGGAGCTAATAAAATAGACAGTGAGTGTAGATACAGGGAGGTGTACCTAATGAAGTGGCAGGTGGGTGTGTATCTGGCTCCCAAATACTGAGGGGGGTCAGCTGCTTGCAAAAGTTTATTTCCTATCTCTCAGACTAAAACATGGAAGTGAATACACACTGAAGTAAGGATAACCAATCAGAATGTATGTGAAAAACCTTATAGCGGTCTACATACCATGAAATAGACACACCCTTAAATAAAGAGGGTTCCTTGAGTAGGTTCCTTAGTAAAGGCAGTGGCTATGTAAAGAACCATGACAAGTTAAAAGGTTCTTTGCATGCTTAAATGTGCTTTGCATGCTTTTTTCTCTTATAAATAGTTCTTTAAATAACCCTTTATAATGGTTCTACATAGCACCAAAAAGGCTTCATATTTCTGGTACCATCTAGAACTCTTTTTGCTAAGAGAGTGTAATATCATCTTGGCAAGTGATGATTTAGCTATGCAGTCTGCAATGTGCAAAACCGTGCTCTGGTACAGCTTCATTGCAAAACTAACCAGCAAATGACCCGTCATTTGGGATAAACCCGTCATTTGGGATAAACCCGTCATTTGGGATAAACCCAGCATTTGGGATAAACTGTATACATTTGATTTTTGGCCAGCACTTTATAATAATGTCAGACTAGCAGATGTCCGGTATGTTTATCTGTGCAGCCAGTCCACTTATACTAAGGCATTTAAAGTGTTTACATTCAGGAACTCACCTAAAGCAGAGCCGAGCTCTGCAGCAAATACCTTCACTGCATCCTCCCCGAACTGACCAATCATCACCCAGTATGTGTATAAATCTCCTGTACTGCAGTAGTCGCACACTGGAAAGGGAATAAGCAGAGTGTCATTAAGACATACTCTCGGACAAATCCACAGAGACATTCACAGAACGTTAAGCGGACAAATAGAGACAACATACAGAAAGAAATACAGAAAGCCAGTCAGGCACTCATATACACAAAGACATATACTAGGGCTGGCCCGAATAGCTCAAATACTTGAGTACTCATTCATTCATTGGTATTCAATTCTTTATAAAGTGTTTGTAAGTCTGTTAATATTATAGCTGGCTACATACATACATACATTATACATTATAGCTGGCTTAGCTCAGACTACATTGTGAATGAATTCCAGGCATCATGGCCTGGAGATTAGGGAGCCAGCCTTGTGACCAAAGTGTTGCCGGTTCAGTTCCCTGAACCAACAGGACACAAATTAAGTGCCCTTAAGCAAGGCCCCCTACCCCCAACTGCTGCCTGGGCAGCCATAGATAGGGCTGCTCTACTGCTCTGGACAAGTATGCTCACTGCCCCCTAGTGTGTCAGTTCACTAGTGTGTGGGTTTCACTTCATGGATGGGTTTAATGCAGTAGACAAATTCCTCTGTGTGCAGTTCGGCCCGAGTAGTTCTAAATTCTAATTCCATGTCACTTCAGAGATCACTGGTTTCACTGGTAACAGTGACTCTCACTCACTTTTATTCAATATTGCATATAACTGTAAATCCTGATTCTGTTTTGTGCTTGTCTTACTATCCAGTGTGGACCAGAGGAGGATGGGTTCCCCTTTTGAGTCTTGGTTCCTCTCGAGGTTTCTTACTCTTGCTCTGAGGGAGTTTTCCTTGCCACCCCTCGTCACCCCTTGGCTTGCTCACTGGGGGCTTGACAGCACTAACCGAAGATCTGTTTGTTCTGACAAAGTCATGCATTTTTAAAATCGCCCCATAGGTGTTATTCTCAGCTGCAGAGGACTTCAAAATGGTCCCGAGGGCCTCCCGGACAGTCCACATATTTGCTAGAAGAATGGAGCAAAAATTCAGTGCATAAGGATGGACCGCTTTGGGGGTCCCTGGGTTCTGGTTCTGAAGACTCAGTAGACTAGTCAGAGTACAGTACCTTTCTAGCGCTGAAACTGTCATCAGTTTTGGTTTTCTTTACTGTGATATACTCTGCTGGTAATCAGACTGATTACTTTAGCCGGTAAACTCTAAATCCTCAAATGACATTTTTAAACATTACAGCGTCACACATATTTGTTGCATTCTGGCGAGTGATGCTCAGATGCCTTAACCTGTTTCTCACGTAAGATAATATCTGTTTAACTGTTTAGCCTATTAAGTCTAATAAGATACAAAGTTTGAAATAGATCAGACTGAATTATTGAAATGTATGGGGGAGAGTTTATGGGGACCCTGTACATTGGTAAGTCATGTGGGTTGTTGAAACCTATGTCGCTATATCAGAAAAGAGCAGCTTCCACAGCTTTAGTTAAGTGCAGGAGCTGCTCTGTTGCTCCCACACCAACAAGATTACCACACTGTAGTGCACCATTATTTTATATACAGATTAGAAAGCTATAGAAAGTGGGAGTGTG
Organism: Semaprochilodus insignis; assembly: GCA_034552555.1. Taxonomy (NCBI): domain Eukaryota; kingdom Metazoa; phylum Chordata; class Actinopteri; order Characiformes; family Prochilodontidae; genus Semaprochilodus; species Semaprochilodus insignis. The sequence continues at coordinate 10,254,745 of CM067487.1, read as the reverse complement.
TGATTTGACTGAATCTCTATGGAGCTGACAGTTCACTTGTATAGCGAAAAAAGTGTTTTGGTGAATCTAAGACACATGTCCACTGCTTGAAACAGAAACGTACCTGTTCAGGTGTCTAAAAATGCTTGTTTTTTTAGGGTGATTTTGAGAACAAGTACTCAAGTACTCGTTTACAGTACTCAAAGGAGCATACCAAGCCTGTAAAATACTGTTCGGGCCAGCCCTAACAACTACACACCCATCAATCACATACACGCACACAGAGATCACGTCTGTTAGGCTGGCAGAGCACCAGACTCAGACCAACACATCTGTCCACACCATCTGTCTTAATCACAGATAAGCACACACGACATAAATATACTTCTATACACACACACACACACACACACACACACACACACACACACACACACACACACACACACACAGATAGAGGGGAAACCAAAGTTAATACTATGTTCCAGATAAACCCAGAACATTCTGTTTTGATGAACTGAATCTAAAGGCACGTTACCATGCAGCCTTATCAGCAGATGATCCACAATCAATAAACACAGTCCTCTTCACACAAGTAGAGGTCATCTATTAGGGCTGTCCCCTCCAAGTCAACCAGTCAGCCAATCAGCTGTTCCGACTAATTGCGTTTCTTGTTTATTTCTTGCTTGAATGATTTGTTTGTTTATTGTTACTTTTGGATTTACATTTAGATATTGCATTTCTGCATATTTGAGGGACTTTAGAAGGAAACACAGTCATTCAGGGTGGTCTGACGTAAAATGTCTCATTCTAGAGAAGTTTGCCAAGTCAGAAATGTTCACAGTGGTGGTGACCAGACGTGTGAAGAGCTTAATTTCCATGAAAAATTATTAAATGAAATTAGATTATGATATGATAAATAAGATTGATTTGACTATAATATGCTGCCTGAAAGAATAGATTTATGATGCGATATTTGGTATTTTGATATATACACTCATCATCAAAAGAATAGTTGCACAAATAGTTGCACCCAGAAGGAATCAATCGTCAGGAATGAAACTTGGTGGGTAGGTTTTACGTCACGACACAGGCAATGACTTAAGTTTCATGCTCGGCCGCACATGAGAGATAAACAAGGACAGGCCTTATTGCTGTACCTGACTGACCTACAACAGCCACAACTGCGGACATTCAGCGAGCAGTGATGTCCTCCATGGGGCATCCTGTTAGTGCCAGCACCACTGGCAGACGACTGCTCAACACAGGACTACATGCACACAGACCGTTGCGACGACTGCCCTTAACACCACGTCAACGTCACCAAGACTGCAATGGTGCCGTTCCAGACTGTCATGGAGTGATTCAGAATGGCAGAGGGTCATCTTCAGTGACGAGTCCCGCTTTTGTCTTGGCGGAGACGACCAATGAATTTGTGTGTGGAGGCACCGTGGTCAGCGCCAAGATGAACGGTTTGTTGTCACACTTTCAGAAGGTTTCGTGTGACTCTACCTCCACCCCAAAAAAAACTGTGTGAGAATATGCAATCTGCATGGGATGGATTATCACAGGACACCATTAGGAACCTCTACAACTCCATGCTGAGACGTATCTGGCATGTTGCGTTAGCAAACCTGGGGGCCCAAAGCCATACTGAGAGACACTACTTCTGTATGTGTAGCTCAATAAATATTACCCATATCAGTCTAAATTTATCATCATTTATTGTTCCTGGTAACCTTTATCTTCCTTCCCAATAGCACTGCAATCCCACACTTCCAGAACCAAGCTGCAATTATTCTTTTGATGGTGAGTGGATATATCCTACCCAAATCTACCATTAGTTTGCTGTTATCAATATTACATATAAAAAAATCAATAAAACAAATAAATAAAATAAAATTCCTATATCTGAGACCTCTGTAAGTTTCTTAGCAATGCACCATTTTAAATCAAACCACACAATGCCTACATCGCAACGACATCATCATGCAGAGATGACCCTTTATGCATTGATTTCATTGAATGTATTAAATCTGAAAAGATGATTCCAACAAGATTGAATGCAAACCTTAACTTTTAAAAATAAATGGCATTTTATGCACAGCACATAACTAGCCAAAAGTCCTTAAAATTGCTTCCAATAACACACATAGATGAAATGAAAGGTACCATTTAAGGTGGAACCTATAAAGTGTATATATATATATATATATATATATATATATATATATATATATATATATA
>CM067487.1:10110995-10252465 GCA_034552555.1 Semaprochilodus insignis | reverse complement strand
GTGCTCTATATATAAACATTATTATTATTATTATTATTATTATTATTATTGAGTAGTTTTAACTTCAGTAGTATAAGGTTTCTCCAAGGTCTTCCAACATGCTACTTACAAATGGATCCTTAGTCGGGGACAGCCCTATTATCTACACAGGTGGGTGAAGATGAGGAGTCGAGAAGTCAACAAAAGTGGGACAGTCACAGCTTGCTCTCAACACTGTACCAGGGCAACCAATACCACAGTTGAGGGAGGAAAGAAAAACACACTGTGCTAATCCAGTGAAGGGAAAGAGAAAATGAGGTTTGGACAGGGATGTGACGGTGGTGGTGTTGTGTGGTGCTGAGCAGAACTGGGGTCATATTCAACATTACACTTTGCAGACCTGACTTTCAGGGCTATTCCAGGACAGGGGATATGATGATATGTTATCACTGATAAATTACATAACAATGTGCCTTCATCTCAGGGTTTGGTACAAGAGTTAAAACAGTCTGCATATGTTCCTTTCTGGTCTAGACGCCTCAATGTCCAGCTAATTTTCAATACTGTGCATAGTAGTGAGCTGTTAACCAGCCCAGTGTGGGTGGGAGCAGGACAACACGTAGATGTAAAAGAATTCTACAAATGAATAAATAGCCAAAATAAAATGATTACAATCAGTTAATAACTAGCTTTTATAATATCTAATAGGAAAATAACAAAGAGTAATAAACTCATTCCAAGTACAGTATACAGATGTTATAAACTAGTTCTAACAAAAGCAATGAATCACATGAACAGCTGCATACTGCTAGGCTACAGAGCTGAAGGAGTGTTCAGACAGTTAGAGTCCTCTCAACAGTCAACTACATGAGAACAAACATGACTGAAGGCAAGTCTGACCAGCCGGTGGCAGTCGTTTTCAGGTGTGACCAGCTATACTGGTCCGTGGGCAGGAGCGGCTTCACTCCAGCTAACAATAGATGCTTATGATGCTGCTAATTAATGACCTTCTATTAAAGACTGGTGGACTGAGAGTGACACTAGAGTCCCTTCACCTAAAATAAGCTGATTAAGAGTCCCGTTCCAGAAATGATAACAGGACATTAGAGCCATAATAAATCATGCTACTGTTACTCTCCATACTTAAGTACATTTGAAGGTATATTTTACCTTGGGGACTCTACTTTAACTCAAGTGCATGGTTTGTGTACTTTGTCCACCAGTGCCTGAACGTGAATAAAGGGGTTTAACATTTCTGCTGTATCGTCAGCACCAGCATTGGAAGCCAGCTGCCCTAAATGCAGCTTGCCTTTTCCAAATCACCCTGCCTCGCCCTTAGGATGGAGTAATATCATCAAACCAATACGTGTCTCTGTGAGTGTTCTACTGAAATACCCTTAATTCTCCCCATAGCACAGATGGTAAAAGTCTGTCTCCAGAGAAAATCACACCATGACCAGTCACTACATACTGATAATCTACTTAAGTGCCTTTTAGCCTCTGGGCGGGCACAGACTTTGCAGTCCTCTTATCTTTTTGGCCTTCCATCAAGTAAGTGCTAGAAAGTGGACAGTAAAAAAAAGCACATCCTGTCCCCTTGTCTAGAGTCCAGCCATCCTGAGGTCTGAAAGGATCTGTTCAGGAAGCTGATTGGTGCACTTGACGGTATATATAAGAATTTAATTGTTGTTTGCAGTCATGTGAATCTGATGGCACTCAAAATCCAGATGGAAGGCAGGAATGGACGGGATGGAGGCAGGGAGCTTGCACTGTGTTTATGTAGACCACTGTTTCTCAGCCCTGGTCCTGGAGGCACCATGCCCTGCATATTTTAATGCTTCACCCGGATCTCAACACACCCGATTCAACTTATCAGCTCATTAACAAGCCCTTTCAGAGTTACAGGGGGGGTGTTAAAGCAGGGAATCCACTAAACTGTGCAGGGCAGGGTGCCTCCAGGACCAGGGTTGAGNGCTGTGGATACTTAGTAGTTCCTAACCGATGACACAATCCCAAAAACCCAACATTATGTTCTGCTCTCTACTGCGCGATATGGTATATATGACCAAGTTAGAAGAATTTTGTTGTTTTATTGTCTCAATAAATTTCTTCTTTTACATGCATTTGCCTTAACCCAACTAATGAAAACACACCCAGTTCACATTCTGTTTGTTGGAACATGGCCACATGATTGTGGAAGCTAACAAGTGTGGAAAATAATCGTGATCGGCTTAAACAACTGAAATCAGGCTAACTGCCATCAGTAACCATGATAGGCCTAGTTCTCCTAGCTCACTTTCTCCATTGTAGTTAAGTGAAGGGTGCTTCAGGTGAGAGTTCCCCTCAGCCTAAATGTAGTCAATTTAGATACGTCAGCTGTTTTGGTGTCAGAGGTTTGCCACTTTAGGTTCCGCATAGGAGCTGTGAGGCTAGCTCGCTCGCTGCCTGCAAAGCTAAAGAAGCACACTTCAGACGGCCAACATGTTTTGGACGATCGGCTGCATTTCTGGTTAAGGGGAAATGAAACGATTTGCAAGGACAAAGGAGGAGCCTAAACACATGTAATAAGAGGGTTTGTGGCAGCTAGGGAAACTGTGTAGGTGTGAGGAAAGGTGGACATTCTGGTGGGAAAAGCAGGAGGAAAGCTGGGCCAAGGGTGGGGGGCCAGGTTCTGAATTAACTCACTAATGTAGAGATGACGCTGGGTCTGCCAGCAGTCCTGCAGATCATGGACGAAAGGGTGGCGGACCTGACGCTGCAAGGCAACAGTCAAACAACAACGGCACAGCCTAACTGAGTCAATGAACCTCTGAGGGTCCACAATTGTGGTTTTTCACGCATAGGGGTCAATGTAGGGCAAGATTACAAAGGTGGAGGTTTACATTTACCCTAGTTTTACCTCATGAACAAGTAAAGCCCAGCACTTTTCTGCTTGACAATATAGATCCTACATCTGAACGGCCCTTCTGCCGTCTCAACTCGATCCTTTCTCAAAGTACCTCAGAGTTAAACAGTTGTGACACTTTTGTGAACTATGCAATAACCATTGGTGACTACAGCCAAAAACCCATGAGGAGCCCCATATGGATCCATCTGAACTCACCTGGACTATCACTTCTTCTTTAGACTGGTCCAGCACACCGAGTCGGAGAATTTCAGACTTTGGGATAACCTGAGTAATCAAAAAAACAGGTACACAGTATATAAAAACAAAGAACTTGTGAGGTTTACTGTGATGGTCCTACCATGTTTGGCCTACTGCAGTGATAAAGATCTGTAGGCTTACCAATGAAATGCATATCGTCGCTGTCCAAAGAAAAACAAGTATCTCCAAAATGGCAACTTTAAAGGAGACAGCAAAAACCTCATTTAATTTGAATGGAAGTCAATGGAACCAGACATCTTTCCAAGAAGTTTTGGCCCATTTCTGTTGGTCCATTCATCATGAAACGTTCACACAGTGTAAACAGCAGCTGCTGTGTTCAAATGATGCACAAAAGTGAAAATCTACAAAAATGGAGATAAATGTTTTTCTTTGGACAGCGACGATATGTTTTATTATGGTATTATGAACTTATGGAGGTACTACATTTACCTTAACTGCATAAGTCTTCTGTTTTGATTTATCCTTCACCTTCAAGATGGGGCCAAATGATCCCTTGGCTATGTAACCCAGCACCTGGGGGCACAGAATGCAGAGTACTTTAGGAGAAGTGTAACACAGACCACTGTAATATTTTACCATAGTAAGACACATGGGGCAAGATACATGGGGTAGCCATTCCAGTTTTTGTGCCGTGTGCAAACGCAGTCACTATCATCCACTATAGGGTTAACCATAAAAAAACAGTGTCCAGTTTACATTACGGCAAAATGAGCCATTAACAATTTGGGGCGGCACAGTGGTTCGGTAGGTAGCGCTGTCACCTCACAGCAAGAAGGGCCTGGGTTCGATTCCCCGGCCGGGCATCCAGACTCCTTTCTGTGTATGAATGTGTCTGTCTGATTGGGTATTACAAATGATTTAATAACTGCAATAAAAGTAACAAATAAGTTATGTGGTTATGAGTATAAGACTAAACTGGACTCATATTCAGGCCCTGCGTGGACTCACCTACAGATTAACATCCCAAGTTCAGAGGCAAGACTATACCCTTATGTTTGGGTTTATGAATGTTTTGATTCTGTTGTCATATCAAGCGCTGTACTACCTGAAAGTGCTCGTGTCCAGGGACAGCGCGGTGGGGGAACTCCGGCAGAAACATGGTGATGAAGCCAGGGAGACTCCACTCCATGCGCAATTTCTCTGGGCCTGGCATGGAGGACAGGAGGTGCTCTGGGATACGGGCCCCCTTGTCCTGAATCATCCGGCGGGATGAGCCGAGTCGGCACAGCGGCGGTGGGAAGGAGATCCCCATACTGGAGAGAAAGCCACGCCATCCAGACGAGAAGCGACTCTCCTGCTATAACACACAACAATTATGAAACCCAGAGAGTGGCTGAATACATTAGGCATGTAACATTAAACTAAATTGATACATTTCTAGGTACTGTGGCTGAAAATATGCCTGTTACTGTGATGTTTTCCATTTGCAGCATAATGCATTAAGAATGTATGATGGAAAAATCAAGGTGGTGCTATTCAAAGTACAGCAAAGATATCCAGTCACATTATTATGACCACCAGCTAATATTCAGATTAAATGCCGTATGCAGCTAGACGGGCTGGGAGTGACTCAGTAAGGTCCTGGTAGGATGTCCCAGGTATCTGGAGCCATGCTGACTGAAGGCATCTCACAGCTGCTTGAGGGTGCATGGGTGAGGATCCATAGAGCAAACACGACGATCGTGTTGGTCCCACAGATACTCAGTTGGGTTCTGGGGTATTAGGGGGCCAGGGTAGTACTTGGAATCTTGGTCATGCTCTTCCAACCAATGTCGGACATTTCTAGCCGCGCGATGTTGCATTGTCCTGCATCTGTATTGAATTCACTAATTAACAATACATACAGTGAGGAGCCTAAATCAGCCTAAACGAACAGCCAGAGATGGATGACTAACTAAGTGTGATCTAAAAAGATCCTTTGGCATTCTTTAACATTGCCTGCAGCGACACCACTTGAATCCTTAATGATAAAACCAGTTGGTGCGTCACTGTCACGCGTCATATGCATTATTGGTATGTTTAGACAGCAAGTCAGATCTGATTCCATCTGTACTGTCCCATGTGTGTTTGATATTTTCTGCTCTGTCAAAACAACAACAGTCTGCTAACAGTCGGCCGCTTCTACTGTAAAAGAACATGGAATAATTGCAGATCCCATTGCAGATGCAAAAGAGGGATTTTATTTATTGATTTATTTAAATGTTTAGTTTAGGTGTTAATGTTTCTATTGTTATTTTTACTTGGTTAACCAAAATGTGGTTGGTTATGTGTATATATATATATATATATAGTGACCAAATAATGGTAATGAATAAACAACACATACAGGGGTGCGGATCAGTATGTGTGTGGATTAGAATTTGGGTATTTGGGTATCTGCCCTAAGTGAGTCCATACAGTTTGGTAGCTATGGGTTAAACAAAACAATAGGGTTTCGATGCGGGTGAAAATGAACAAGACTCTATGGGAGAAACAAGGTATGGAATAAAACAGACTAACAGACGGAGTGGAAAACTGTAATAATATAGCATAATAACAGCGTATGTATACATATGTAAGCATAAGCAAATGTGCATTAACATTAAAGGCGGCACCATGTGGCCATGAGAGGTTCCTACGGTTCAAACATTAGATGTTAATTCAGTTCAGACTCTCAAAAAGAAACTCCAGCAGTACTGCTGTGTCTGATCCTCTCACACCAGCACAACACACACTAAAACACCATCACCATCACCACCACCACGTCAGTGTCACTGCAATGCTGAGAATGATCCACCACCCACATCATCATACTTGCTGTGGTGGTCCTGACCACTGAAGAACAATTACATCACATCATACAGCTGGATCCCCCCCAAACAGGAGGCACAATAAAGTCACCTGTCCAAACTATCAGCTGAGTGACCCCCTCCGTTCACACCGCGTACACACCTTGCTGGTCTTGCTCGCATCGGCGCCCATCACATCACTTCGCGCTGAAACTCAGATCATCCTATATTATGTTCGTCCATGTTGTGCGCGGCTTTAACATTAGCCTGTAGTCTTCCAGCTTCGCAGAGTGAATTAATCTGTCAGACATCGCTGCTTCATAGTCACACGACAAACTTCCCGCAGAGCTGAGTGCGATTTATCGTGACGAGAGGAACGAAACGAGATCCATGGCGACATAAACAAGATAATCTCTGTTAGCCTTGCTTTTTTACATCCACCCGTATTCAGACAAGCCCCGCCCCCCTGCGCAAGGATTGGCTGGCAGTAAAGTCTCTCCCCAACAGTGCGCTTATTGGTAGCCAATCCTCGGGCAATCATCGGAGCTAGAGGCGGGGCTTCCTTAATAGGCGTGGGAAATCAAATAGGGGTCTCCGTTGTCGTCATCGTTCTGCTCCTTTCTTATTGGCTAGACTCGATCTACTGTCCAATGAAATCGCTCGCTCGTGTTTCAGCAACGCCTGCACGCTGAAAAGCCGAAGCTTCCTTCAGTTCTGAATAATTTACATGTTTTAAAACGCTCTTCTAATCGTGACTAGGTAAAATACACGTAACTAAAACCGCTAATAAAATATCCCCATCTACACTTCCTTTATGTCCATATAGGATCGGAATTTGTTCATGGTTAGATTTTAACGTGAACCGACAAGTTAATAATGAACACTGTATGAACGCTGACATATCCAGCATCAGTCATGATGCTGATGAAGAGATTGCATAGCCGTGACGATTGGATTATCTTAGTGGTATTGGGTCGGGGGGGGGGGGGTGATCTGACAGATGATATTTTCAAATCTCCTCCAACCCGTTCATGTGCACACACATACACATCATGTACTGTACTGCTGATCTTGGGAACAGTAGATTTAGAGCAGTCGCTGCATAATGGCCCATAATGCTTCAGTGAGCAAACCTGATTTCAGACTGAATGTAGCCATATACCATATGATGCCTCTGGGTCCATGCAGCAGAGTGTAAAATAATCCAGGAAATTAATGTGTGTGCAACCCATTTATGGCTCATCGCCCTCCTAAAAAGCACTGTGAATGTGCTGTTTAATGTAGATTATGTAGTTGTCTATTAGTTAATGTGTGTGTGTGTGTTTACTTTGTGTTGGGATAAAGGTCTTTTGTATAGAGGGGTCTGTTCACTGTGGATTACAAGTTTTGTGATCAAATTCAGATCATTTTTTGGTACTCCTACCGCTTCCTTTGAAACTCCAGCTAAAACAACTCTCAGGAGGGACTGATCTGCTCATTAGAGGCTTCTACACAAACTTGTGGAGTCCATGTGAGCTTGATTGCACACTGTGATTAAAAGGACATTACTATTGGTTTCAGACATTATGCTGACATTTCAAAGATTCTGATTTTAATTCAATTACATATAGAAAACCCCTGTTATACTTTTGGAGCTGGACATAGTAACTGCCCCTAGGTGTGAGTGTGTGGTTGTGTATGTCTGCACTGTGATGGCCTGGCAGCCTGCCCAGGGTGTTTCCTGCCTTCCACCCAGTGAGCACAGGGATATGCTCCAGTTCCCCCTGCGACCCAGAAGGATAAAGCGGTGTAGATGATAAGTGTGTGAGTGTTGTATATCATGTACAAAAACCATTGATCGATGATATCTTGTATGCACCTCTAAAACTTCAAGCCATTAGAAAGATATTCTCTTTTATGCAATATGCAATTAATAGATGGGAAATGTTTTGTAATGGTTTAGATTGTAATTCAAGTTGCCTGAGATGTAATAGTTACAAATGAGATAATGATAAAACACCTTTGCAATACAACTATATACACTCATCATCAAAAGAACAGCTGCACAAATAGATGCACCCAGAAGGAATCAACCAACAGGAATGAAACTTGATAGGTAGATCTGACATCATGCCAATGATTCAAGTTTCACACTCGTCCCCGTATGTGATATAAGCAAGGAAGGGCCTTATCGCTGTGCCTGACTGACCCAACAACCATGATTGCGGACATTCAGCAAGCAGTGATGTCCTCCATGAGTCATCCTGTTAGTGTCAGCACCATTGGCAGACGGCTGCACGACACGGGACTACATGCACGCAGACATGTTGCTTCGACTGCCCTTAACACCACATCAGCGTCACCAAAGACTGCAATGGTGTCATGGCAGACTGTCATGGAGAGATTTAGAGTGGCAGCGGGTCATCTTCAGTGATGAGTCCCGCTTTTGTCTTGGTGGAGACGACCAACGAATCTATGTGTGTAGGCACTGTGGTCAGCACCAAGATGAATGATTTGTTGTCGCATGTCACACGTCCAGAAGGCCTGGTGTCACTCCACCTCCACCCCTACCACAAAATCTGCAAGAACTGTGTGGGAATATTTAAGCTGCATGGGATGGATTATCACAGAACACCATTGGGAACCTCTACAACTCCATGCTGAGACGTCTGGCATGTTCTGTTGGCAAACATGCCGGCCGACTCCAAACTGAGAGACACTATTTCTGTATGTGTAGCTCAATAAATATTGTCCATATCAGTCTAAATGTATCATCATTTATTGTTCCTGGTAACCTTTATCTTCCTTCCCAACAGCACTGCAATCCCACACATCCTTATGAGTGCAGCTATTATTTTGATGATGAGTGTAATATGCAATATGATAAAAATGTACTCTAATGCATCTACTCTTTCTCTCTCTCTCTGTGTGTTTAAATATGTTATTTTGTTATTTTCAGTTCCACAGTTGCATTACAGGGGCTCTTGTGGTGCGTTGTGAAGCTTCAGTAGTGTTACGTGCAGTATTTCTATGGTGGATTTCGATGGTATTGCGTCGCCGTTTATCTGCTGTGGCGGTGTTCCGATTAGCGTCTGCATGCTAGCCGACTAGCTAGTGAATAGTCACAGTTCTCTAGGATAACCAGCAAAGTACACTACCAGCCCTGCAAGAGCACGGCACCGCTGGGGTCAGCGTTAAGTTGATTAGCTTGTTTGCTAGCTACTTGCTTAAGCCGTAAAACAAACATAAACATAAAGGTTTTACAAATTGTAATTAAAATTCAGTCACGTGAACACGAATTATATTCTGAAGTATTAGCTATATTATATATTACGTTAACTACTGGCGGTTAGGAACACGCCAAAATCCCACGCACTTAATCTAAACGGTCTACTTAGAACACTAGTACGCAGATTGGAACGCAGCCCTGTACCAGCAGTAAACATGGCGACGTTCATGCGGTACGTTGGAGGTTTGTGTACAGTACTTGAACCCACATGGACGGTCAGAATCAGCAGGCATGTGAGACGGAGACCGCTGACCGTTCGCTCGGAGTCGGAATCCTCAGGTGTACAAGTTCCAGTGAAGGAGACTGAAAGACGTGTAGGTCAGAAAGACGGAAACGAGGCTGGAGCTCCAGCTCTACAGTTAACACACTCACATCCTCAGAAAACAGAGAGCAGAGAAGCTGCGTTTCCTTCCAGGGTTTCACGTTTAAACCAAGTGGATGGCTTGTGGTATGAAAAAGCCCATCCAGGTGACAAGAGGCTGTCGTGAGTATTTTAACGGACCTAACAAACTGTTCTTATAACTCTGATCAGAGTGAATGAAAGTCATAATTGACCCCTTTATTTACCACATGGTGCTTTTCTATGAAGATTAACGTTACAGGACAATGAGGGCACCTAAAGTAGATTAAAGGAGCAATATGTAAGTTTTTTTTAATTGTAAAACATATAAACATTAGCTATAATTAAACAATGACAGTGAAGAAATAAGTTTTGACAGTATGTGTAAGACTTCTGTGTATTGTGTTGCAGCGATATCTACTGAAGTTAGCATGCCAACTAGTTAGGCCCGGCTCGTACTGTCTCATAATACTACAATGTACCTGAAGTATCACTGGCCCGACAGTATTTTGTAATCTTTGTTAATCATGTTTAAGGTCCCACTCCTGGTTAGATTATTTAGGGGCAATGAAAGCAACAATGGCTGAAGGGGCTCTTGGTGAGTAAATTGATGAAGTTTGAACTGTGGAATATTTCTCCTGATAAGTAAAAAGCTGTTAATTCTAACACTGAGAAGGAGGGACTGTGATTTTCATCCGATAGGGTGGACACCTCAGCTTTCTGATGATATGTTGCCCCTAGTGTTTGAAGCAAGAATTTGTCAAGTTGTGTCATCTTACATATCGCTCCTTTAATCCGGCAATTAGAAAGGGCATCTAAATACTTTTGGACATATTTATCTTAATCATTTGTGTAGGTGACAGTTAAAGTCCGAGCTGATCTGAGGGCTTGAGTAAAACCAGATGTCATTACCTTTAACTCATATTCTTATGAACCTTTGCAGACGCTTGGTTAACCTGGCTCACTCTAAGAAGCTCCGTGAGCAACAAGGCAAGGTTCTTCTGGAAGGAAGGCGTCTCATTAGTGAAGCTCTGGATGCAGGAGCTTCGCCACAGACTGTCTTCTTCACTAATGTGGAGCGACTTCAGGAGCTTCCCCTGAGGAATCTCGCACAAGCTGGCTTAATCAAAGTCAAGGCGGAGGACATCGATGTATGGTCTGATGTTGGCACACCACCAGACCTTATAGGTAATGACTTATCATTATCTCTATACAACTGTTGTAAATGGGCTCAAATTTCTGTCACACATATACACATCTACACGGTACTTGTCACCCATGGGCCAAGTTCATTTTTGTATAGCCCTGCGAATGCTCAGGCTGCAGCTCTCTGTATTTACTCTTAAATATGTGTATAAAATGTATGTCCATTTTATCAGCTCCACTTACCATATAGGAGCACTAGTACTGTATTCTTAATTATTATTGCCACCAAATGGTGCTAAAGCACGTGAACAGATGCCGTGTTCCCGTGTTCGCGGTAGACGAATGACTGAACAGATATTCCATAAGCACACAGTTAAAACGCAAACCTGTTGAAACAGAGGGCTCCTCCACCCAGCGTTCATCACCATTATGTTTTGAGTAATTTAAATATGTAATGTTACTTAAATGTAGTTTATAAATATACAGTAAATATACTCTCCCAGGGCCCCCCACTGGCCTGGGGCCCCAAGCATTTGCTTAACTTGCCTTGTGGCTCTGGTGTTTGCCGCCCTGTTCCTCCCAATAAACAGCCGCACGTTCAGCCCCGGGACTCCCGCAGGACCTCCTCAGGGCAGGTATTATGTGGGTGGTGGGTCATTTTCAGCACTGCAGTGACACTGATGTGGTGGTGGCTTGATAGTGTGTGTTGGGCTGGTCTGAGTGGGACAGACACAGCCGTGCTGCTAGAGTTTTAAACCCTTGTGTCCACTCTATGTCCACTCTAAACTATGCAAAAAGCTGGTGACACCTGTGAGTTCACTTGTATTCAGGTCTAACAGCAAGAGGCAGCAGAGTCTAGCTTTTTAAAAGAAAAAGAAAAAAAAACAACAAAAGAAGAGGAGACTGACCAGTCATGGCACTGGGTTAGTTTACCAAGTATCACGCGGGGATGGTAAATGCATAATGGCAATCATTTCAAGAGACGGCAAATCGACAGCAACGCAATAAAGGGTTTATCCCTCTCGTTAACCCTTCTTACTCCATCTAGCTGGTTCCACATGAGAGGTTGGTGCCCCATCCACAGCACCCACAGAGCCTTGCCCAAGGGCACTTGCGTCATGTCTTGTCGCATCAGGTAACCAAATCGGCGTCCCTTTGGTCACAAGGCTGGTTTCCATTCCTCCGGCCCCCAACAGACCACCAAAAACCTGTGTCCGCCTGTGTTGACCTTTTGCATGTTAGGTGAATGCGATAACCACTACACCATGGAAACCTCTTTTGACTGCTTTGCCATGGTAAATAGGCCAGGTTGGATGTGGAAAGTTGAAATGGTGAAATGAATTAACACAGACCTGCTCAATGTTAAGAAAGATGTAATTTGCTTGTAGCTTGCTTATTCACCAAGTATTGTTGAGTTATATTGTCCATGTGTCACAGATTGTTCAACGTGACCTTTTATAAGACTGTAGTTATATTATTATATAATGTATGTATTATATGTATTATATTGTTATTGCCACTAAATGGTGCTAAAGCATGTGAACTGATGCTGGTTCCCCTGTTTGCAATAGACGGATGATGGAAAAACAGATATTCCATATGCATACAATTAAAACACAAACCTGTTGAACCAGGGGGCCTCTCCACCTAGTGTCTGTCACCATTATGTTTTCAGTAATTTAAATATGTAATGTTACGTAAATGTAGTTTATAAATGTAACTATACCCTCGGAGGGCCGCCCACTGGCCTGGGACCACCAAGCATTTGCCTGCCTTGCCTGGTGTCTCTGGTGTTAGCCGCCCTATTCCTCCCAATAAACAGCCGCATGTTCAGCCCCGTCACCTCATTATTCTGATTCTGATTAAAACTCGTCAGATGAAATATTACACTGATGGTGTAATATTTCATCTGACGAGTTTTAATCAGAATGAACACCTGGAGGTCATAAGAGCTGAAGGAAATCCTGTCACTGCATTTTATTTTAATCACAGTCTGTTTTAGTGAAAGTGGTTGTGGACCTTACTACTGAACATTTTAGGCCATTTAGCCAAAAAAAATAAAGATATATATCTTGTGAATTATGGGCAATGTAAGTTAGAGCTGAGTTTACTGAGCCTGCTTTAATAAAGAGTAGGGGGCACAGAAGGGAGCCTCTGAGTGCCTCTTCACCATTTATGGCGTTGACTGAAGCTTACAATGAATGTATGAACTGGCTGCTTTTGAAGTCAAACCTGTTGTAATGTCTGCGTTAGGTAAAGTTTGACTGTGGAATGAAGGAGGGCCTGAGGAGCTGCAGACACTGTGTGTAAAGGAATAAGGCTGTAAATCCCACTTCCTCTGTGGTTATTGCTGGAATTGCTTAGGAAAGAACAGCTAGGGAAAGGCTTAAGAGGAACGTTTCCATGCACCCGCAGACAAACTAGGAAACTCACCTGTTGTTTATATTTGCAGCTATCTTCAAACGTCCTGAAGTGTCCCAAATGCAGTTTTCTGAGGAGAAGTATGGGAAGGCATTGCCGTTGACTCTTATTTGTGATAATGTGCGGGACCCTGGAAACCTGGGAACAGCTTTACGCTGTGCAGCTGCTGCTGGATGCCACAGTGTCCTGCTCACTAAAGGTATCTGCAGAGTGGATATGCTCAGTGTACTAAAATGATCCCTTCTAAATCACTGATGATTTATAGGTGAGATTTGAGATTTTAGATTTTGAACATCGGTGTATGAAATTGAAATATATATAAAGATAAGATATGAGCTCGAGAACATACAGTCACATATAGTCGTTATATCTATACATCTATATTCTGAGTACCACAGGGAGAGTACCACAGGCTCAGCTACCACTGAGATGTGCAGAGGCAGTACTAATTAAGTTAGCTTTAGCCATACTGAAATACAGTCTGAGAATATGGCAGTATAGTAGAGAAGTGCATTACAGTCACTTTAGTTGGGCTGTACCAAACAACTGTTTTGATAGTCGAGTAATCTATAGATTATTAAGCGAATAATCGATTATTCGGATTACAAATTGCTCAATTACCAAATACGTCTTATGTAGCTATCAGCTTTAAAATTGAGCTTGAGGTTGTTATGCATTTGCTGTCTAACAATGAAGATAATAAAAATGTTCCTTATTCAAATACCTTATTCAAAAATATGTTTTAATGAACATTTTCCTGTCAAAATTTTAAACCAAGGATGTGCAAAACTGCAGGGACAAGGCATTCCTTGATCAAGTAAAAGGGAAAAAAAAAAAAGCTCAGAAATGACTTTTTAACACTTGTGAGTGTGAACCAAAAGCATGTAAACACCGTGACTGCTCTTCTCTGTGTACCGGAGAAGCCTTAAATATTGCGCAGTCCTAACGTCACCAACGAATCAACTATTAAATTAGTTGCCAACTAATTTGGTCNGCAGTCCTAACGTCACCAACGAATCAACTATTAAATTAGTTGCCAACTAATTTGGTCATTGGTTTTAGTTGACCAAGTCGATTAATCGTTGAACCCCTATACTTTAGTGGTTGAGATTTCAGTAAAAGACACTTTTTATAGTCTAGTTCATGTCGTCATTCTCAACATGTGTTCATCCCGTTTTGCCAGAAATTTTGGTTTCTTCTGTCAGTCATAAAACCTTTATATCACAGAGTTCTACTCCTGACAGAGCATTTAAAATCTCAGAAACTGACCAAAGCCTTTTACAGAACTACCAAAAATGGCAAATAAAAACTATATACATTATATACACTTTATATACATTTAAATGACATTAAAAAGGTCCACAGGGCTTAAATACATCACTCACGCTCAAAGCATCACAGCCCTTCATTTTGGCCCATTTATATACGCATTTTTTCCATCTGTGTAAATGTGAATCTGTCTGAATAGCCTTTACACTCACCATACACTTAATCAAAAATACATACGGTGTACTTCCTCTGAATGGTCACTTTAAAATGCACCTTCCTTTAACGCTCACTATAAGTGTATATTATAGACTCTAGGCCATCTGAAGGCCATCTGTAGTTTATATGCTGTGCCATATCATGTTCATTATTGGCTAACTGGGCTGAATATCTATGTGGATGTTAGTAAACAGTCATCTCTCATTCCTTTTATAGGCTGTGTTGATCTCTGGGAGCCTAAGGTTCTTCGCATTGCCATGGGTGCCCACTTTCGTCTACCCATAATCCCTAGCCTCACCTGGACTGACATTCACACTCATCTTCCTGCCAACACAACTGTCCATGTGGCTGACAACTGTAGAGGAAGCTTAAAGGAACCTGAATTCTCAGCAACATCCCAGCGACAGAAAAAAGCTGGAGACTATGGATGGGTCAGCAGCCGCCATAACTCTAGAAAAATGCAATATGAGGATGATTTCAGCATCGAAGATGATGAGAAGGAGGATAGATGTAGGCAGACCAGGCCAGTTTTAGAGACTCAGCCTTATCACATCACTTGGGCTGGTAGACACACTGCTGTTGTGATTGGTGGAGAGACTCATGGTCTAAGCCACGGAGCCTTGCAATTGGCTAGTCAAACAGGGGGTCGGAGATTATTGATTCCCATGGTGCAGGGAGTGGACAGCCTGAATTCTGCCATGGCTACCAGCGTGTTATTGTTTGAGGGCAGGAGACAACTGATGCTTGAGACTGAATAGATGAGGACAGGGTTAAAGGAAGACCCCAGCGTTTCTCCATCAGCCAGATCTGTAATGTATTGTTAGGCTACCTCCATCTACCTACCTTTCCCTGGAGATGGGAAACAACAAAAAGCCATGGAATCAGAGTACACTTATAAACAATGGGCTGGCACTGAGGCATTGGGTTCTGAGTGTTTCCACAATCAGTGGTTTACTAAATGCAGAGAACCATATGTTGAAAAGCTGTGGGGTTTTCCTTTATTAGATTCAACAAAGTCATTATCTGTTTATGCTCTGCATGACCACAATACAAGGTTGGAAATAAATATATAATGGTCTTTGCACATGATGATTCATTGCCTCTGAATTAATGTTTATTTATGAACTAAAATAGTGACATTTAGTGACATTTAAGTTTCGTTCCCTCAAGCGTATTTAGCATTCGATTTTTTGTTGTGCAGAGTACTCATAGCACAGTCATCAGATCTTAACTGACACTGAAGGCCAAATATGCAGGTGTTGGGCAACATGTGCTTTAATATGCATCTGAGCTTACTGTTTGATTTGCTAAGACTGCAGCTTAGCATGCAAACTGTGGGTTGCCCCACTTACTGGCTGTATTCAAAATGGCACACTACTATACTGCATACTACAGTAGTATGTACTCCATACTGCCTCCTGTGTGTAGTATGCAGTACAGTAACAAGTTCTGACATACAGTGTAGTATACTAATACAGTGACATGACCAGTTACCTCACATTTACCTCAGAGCTATTATTACTGTATCCACTGTTTAGAGCTAGCTGCTGCTAACGCTGCTCAGTTCACCTGGAATACGTTTAGCCTAGCTGTTAGCTACCCTCGGCTGTTTCACTCTAAAACTGAACCTCTAAAGCGAGTTCATCTTCAGTGATCATCTTCAATCTTCAGACATGTATATTTTAACTTTCTGAGGCTCATTCTGATGAAAACATTCCCCACTACAATCACTACACCCACATTTAGACTCGGAGTTGGCTGTGTTTTGCTCCCCAGTGTTACCCACCGCCATTTTCTCTGGCTGAAGCAGGCTGAGAGCTGGTGAGGCCACGGTGCATGATGGGATGCAGTACACCATGAAGATAGCTGAGTGAAAGATACATTTCCTTGTATCTTATGATTGGGGTAGACACCAGAGCTTTCAGGTGACATTATTTGTTTGGAGTGTGAATTCAACAGGCCATCTTACAGATTGCTCCTTTAAACAGTGATATACTGGTTATTTCAGCATGTGCTCAAGGCTTATGCCTGTATCTAGCTGTGTTTCCCCCACCACCATTAAAGGAAGTCATATGTGTGTAATGTCCCCACCTGTTTTTTGCACAATCCTCCCACTTTTTGCCAGGCCCTCCCTCAGATGCATATGTATGAGCCATATGTTTGCATATTGCGTTTTTACTATGCACACACACACACCATGCTTCATAAGTTTGGACATCAGCTCATGTAGGCTTAGATCAGTTAGTTCAGGCGCTATCGGACCCTGAGGATTTCATCTGTCAGTTATGATCAATGCTCAGTTTCTTATCTGTTCATTTATTAATGCTCAGGTGGGACGTCTACCACTAGATTACACCGGCTCTGAAAGACTCTTCACACAAGGTGGAGAAATGCCAGCAGTTACCTTAAATGTGCTACTTCTAAATCGCATTGTTTCCTTCAGTGTCCCATCATTCTCTAACTGGGCTGTATTTGATGCTGGCATGTTGTGACACCCTGATCTGTGCAAGCTCTGCTCTGTTTTAAAGAAGCGGAAACCTTCACATCGTCCTTTGTCTTCCAGTTAGCGCTGACATTTTCAGACTTAATTCCCTGACACACTCTAATATATCCGACAGCCGTTTAAATCCAGACTGAATGGCAATGGCAGAGAAAATACACAGACATCTGTTTGAATTAGTGTCAGTTCTAGATGCAGTCTTAAATGGTTTAAAGTCTTGTATATAGTAGAGCTGTCACTACCACTCAAGCTTGATTACTGGATTAAAGAAGCACTTCAGTTCAAATTTCACTTTTTATAAATCAGCCAGAATGAGTCTAATGAGTATTTCTAATTCCTCTATCAGAAAAACAGACTGGCTAGTAAACCTTTTGGTAGGAGAGTGTGTTATCATGAGTAACGATGAGTGGGTTATCATGAGTGATTAGTCATGAGTTGCAGCTGTGATGGTATTCATGGTGACTCGCAATCTCTTCCATTGCTTTTATACAGCAGTTCTACAGACTAGAGAAGAAGGTGAAGCAAAGAAGCCATGATTATTGGATTAAACCTCCAGTAATACTTCAGAAAGTCTTTTCAGCTACACAAAGTAGTGCCCGTTTGCTTTTGTAGGTAGAACTGGCATAATATCAGGTTCAACCTAGCCACATCAATATTTGCCATGTTGAATTAACTTTTTTCCCCCAGTCACTCTGTAAAACTGTTTGTTTCTGGCTAAACAAAGTGTGTTTAGTTGTTCTGTCACAGCTGCTGACCGGAAACCTTGTATCTGTATTTAACGCTGGTTTCCTTACTGTCCCTTTAAGACTCACATATGCAAATGAGCTCCATTCAGATTGGCTTCCCTATTTTGAGCTTCTTTTAAACAGTAGTCGTGTCTAAAATCTATTTATACTCTTAACATGAGTGGGAACTGCTTTCAGCTGTGTAGGCAAACGCAGTATATCATCACTGTCCAAAGGAAAACTAGTATCTCCAAAATGGCTACTTTACAGGACAGTGCAAATCCTAGTTTAATTCTAATGTATTTCAATGGACCAGATAAATGGGCCATTTCTGTTGGCCCATTTATCATGAGATTGTCACTCAGTGTAAACAGCAGTCCTGTGTTCAAATGATGCATTAAAAGTCAAAATCAACAGAAATGGAGATACATGTTTTACTTTGGACAGCGACAGCATTCAAATGCATTTGTTTTTGTGACATCACAAAAGAAAGCTAACAAATTAAAACGGCTGTATTTGCAGCTTATCTTATATCTATGAACCATATAGACTGGGCTATGTGTGGTCCATTCATGAAACAGGAACTATGTTTACACGCACCATCACATATTTATTTTTAAAAAAGGAAAAAGTAAAATAGTCTGTTTTCAGTTAGTATATGGACGCTTTAATGAGACATTCTCAGGGTTTTAAGAGTGAGATTTTCAACAACCAACCACACCGTGTCTTTGGAACTAACAGTTCTGTTGTGCAATGTTCAGTTATTGTTTGGCCTTTTTTAAAAGCTCAGATTACTGTCAGAATCATCAAAATGATCTGCAGATTCCTGATTACAAACATAGTCAACAGCGCCTGGCCTGCAATTTAGCAGCCATTGCTATAGACAACACTGTACTGTGTGTCTATCAGTGTGAGACCGCTGCCGCTGTGGCGTATGTCTTCAGTCCCTTTAGGGAATGTATCCACATATACTGTAATACGTCTCGACTCCAGGATTTTAATGGAAAGGTACAGATGTGTCTCTTTTCTCGTAAAAGATACCCCAGTGTTCCTTCTAACCACATTTAAGGCACACAGTCGGACCATATTGTCCCTCTGAGAGTACAGTTACGTGGTTTGTACCTCAGAGGACAAAAATCAACCTGTACATAAACAGGGAAAACATGTTCACTTAAGCTCCCAGCAAAATCACTGCTTTGTAATACCACGGCAGGCCTACTGTGTCCTGTTGTGTCAGATGAATGTTCTGTTCTGGACATGCTCATACAGTTGCCCAGAATGAGTAATCCCTCCCCTGCTTTTGCGGTGCCCCTCTAACCTAGAAAGCCTTACTGTGTGTAACCGAGCAGCAGGAATGACTTCACATGCATGACTTCCGAAGTAGAGCGCAGTGCGAGACAAGGTCAGGCAATTACAGTGGCCACATGCACTGACTCACACTGAATGGACTCTAAATGAGTTTATTGCTCTCTGAAAAATAAGTACTAAATGGTCACTGTAGTGGAACCCTCAAGGGTGTGTGTGCAGTACCTTTAGTTAGGAAACATAACTGTACCATAATCCATTGCAGTTGAATCCGTACTCCACATGCTCTGGCCTGACCTTAGTCTTATTTGCTGTTCTGTTTTGAAGCATTATGTTATGAATAGGTACAGAGCTTGGTTACAGAAGGACACACTTGGACCTTAAAACCATTGCTGTACCTTTAAAGGGGACGTTGATGTTTGCTCCCTGACGAGCAATAAATGTACCTGCAGAGCATTCTTTCTTTTTACCAGAGATCAGTGTATTCATTCATCTTCTAAGCCGCTTGTTTTTCAGGGTCACAGGGTTTGCTGGAGCCTGTCCTAGCACTCGTTGGTCAGAAGGCAGGAAACACCCTGGATAGGCTGCCAATCCATCACAGGGTAAACACAGAAATATACACACCTGTAGGGGCAATGTAGCATTTCCAGTTTACCTGACTGCATGTTTTTGGGCTGTGTGAGGAACATTTCAACCAATGTTCAGATCCATTTCGCAAGGCGAGGTTCAGTCTCTCCCTGGTGATGGAGCTGTAGTGGGTTGGACTGGGTTCAACAAACCTTCTTGTTCTTGGCCACTCCCTCTGGCGCAGTACCAGCCACCTGTTAAAATTAACCAGGGAAATGGCCAAATTGTTGGACTTAGTCCCCGACCCGTGCTTTAAATGACCCCTTTCATGTAATACTGAATGCATAAAAGAGTTTGATGTAATATGTAAACACTGTTAATGTTTCGAAATAGATGGTTGACTATCCAATCAGTATAGTTTGTATATGGGGAACCAAGTTGCCAAAACAGCCCGTTTTTCATTCACAATGACAAAACATTTTTGTCATGTCACAAAAACTGATGCATTTGAAATCAATCGACAGGAATGAAACTTGGTGGGTATGTTTGGCATCCTGAGACATAAGATTCATGCATGTGACGTAAGCAGGGGCGGGTACCTGACTGAGCCAACCGCCACGATTGTGGACATTTAGTGAGCAGTTATACCCTCTATGAGTCATCCTGTTAGTGCCAGCACCATTGGCAGACGGCTGCACGACCAAGGACTACATGCACACAGACCGTTATGACGACTGTCCTTAACATCACGTCAGCATCGCCAAAGACTGCAATGGTATCGTGCCAGACTGTCATGGAGTCACTCAGAATGAGTCTTCAGTGACAAGTCCTGCTTTTGTCTTGGTGGAGACGACCAACGAGTCCATGTGATTGAGGCACTGTGGTCAGCACCAAGATGGTCATTCCACCTCCACCCCTACCGCAATATCTGCAGGAACTGTGTGAGAATATTCAAGCTGCATGGGATAAATTATCATAGGACACCATTAGGAACCTTTACAACTCTATGCTGAGACGTCTGGCATGTGGCACTACCAAACATGGCGGCCTGCCACCATACTGAGAGACACTACGTGTAGCTCAAAAAATATTGCCCCTATCAGTCTAAAGTTATCATCATGTATTGTTCCTGGTAAATTTTATCTTGCTTCCCAATAGCATTGCAATCCCACACTTCCTTCTGGGTGCAACTATTCCTTTGGCAATGAGTATATTTGCCTATTTGGCCGGCAGCACATTAGCCACACCCATTTGTGTTGAAGAGATTAAAAGCTGTTTAGGTTGCACTGCTTTTTTAATGAGGCTCAGTACATGCAGGGAATCAGAAACAGGTCATTTACATACACTGACATACCGAAAACCATGGGATAGCAGTATGTAAATTGGTTATGAAGTGGCGTTACTTCAGTGATGGCTTGGCAACATCCACACCTCACCAATCACATATAGAGAAATCACATTCAATGCAGGAGGCCCCACACACAGGTCAGTACAGTGTTTAGCTAGTAGTATAGTATTTAGCTACTATGGGATATGGGGGCAGAAGACCCACCACTCTGTTAACACCACCACACCGCACCACACATAGCACCTCATCTAGGGTTGTGAGGTTGCTAACTGGACTCTAGTGGACTGACAACATGTGGCAGGGTCCAATGAGTCATGGTACCAATTGTTTCTGACTGATGGTAGGGTCCATGTTTGGAGCAGACCCCATGAAGCCATGGACCCCAGTTGTCAACAAGGCACTGTGCAGGCTGGTGGTGGTCCATACTGGTGTGGGGTGTGTTTTCATGGCATGTGTTGGGTCCACTAGTCCGCCTAAACAAGTCGTTGACCAGTGCCTGCTACATTTACAGCCATTTATGTACTTCATGTACCGCCCCACAATGACGGGATATCTCAGTAGGATAATGCACCATGCCATTGGGCCAAAGTTGTCCAGAATGGGTTCAAGGAACATTCTGGGGAGGTCTGATCAATGGTGTGGCCTGCACGTTTCTCTAACATGAGCCCAATTGAGGCACTCTGCTGTATACATGCCAGGCTGTAAATTGCTTAACTACTAACTTCATTAACATCCAGGTTGCCCTTGTTTTCCCTCTGCCTCAGAGTGTCTGTGAACAGGCCTGCTGGTAACTGCAGTGATGCCTGAAAAGGGAAATCAGAGCAGAATGTCACCACACCAGCAGGAATCATCAGGCAGGATCTGGTTTCAGCAGTAAGTGCTTTTGAATATTAGGACAAGGCCAACCTTCCAGTGTAGCATAGTGAAACATAATGAATCCAATAATGACAAAAGTGGCAAGTTCTCTGCAGGCATCCACGATGGATTGGTAATTTGGGATGTTGGGGACTCAGCAAATATGCACTCTTATCTCTGATAATATTTTGCTGATATTCACTTCTTTTAGGGCATTTTTATGGGCCATTTTGTCTTTGTTACCTAAGTAGAACAAGCCACATAGCGAGCAGCGCCAGTAATCCCACTCAGCTTGTGTGAGCGAGCGATGGATAGAGAAAGAATGAGAGTTGTCAAATTTGGTACGCATGCTTGAACACACAGCTGTGGCCGTAGGCCATTTAGAGGGAGAGGCTTGGGGCCATTCTCAATATCTTTGAATATTGTGGTATTTTAGCCGATATGATGATGTTGGGCAAATGACCTGAAGACCCTTTAGCCTTTCGCATACCGTGAGGTTTATTAGAGTCTAGTCATATTAGCTCTTTAATAAAGTTCTGGCAGGGAGATTATCTTGTCTGTCTAATTTAAAATGAAGATAGCACAGCTTTAGATCTAAGTTAGCCTGTGTAAGTACTTGCGAGCTTAGGGTTCTTAGTACTGGTTCTGGATCACTGCCCTGTATTCTCTAATGCACCCACTTTATATCATTAACGTCTTCATAAGTCATCCATTAGTTGTGTTTGGAGCAGGGAGTACTCTAAAATACCTAGGATCTTCAATCCAGCAGAATATTTGCTACTGGATTAAACCCTGAATGTTGAATGTGCACTGGATGTTTTAATTCAGTCCACTAGAGGGAGCTACTACACAAGCTGCTGTAGTGGCTGTATACAGAGGGTGAAATAAGCAGTTTTGGAAAAGTACCATTTGCATTAAAGTTTAAATTAAATGAGGGGAATGATTGCAGTACCTTTTTCCTGTGCTTGCTTCACCCACAACACTGACAGAGCCCAAACAGGGGCTTTCAGAACACTGTGCTACGCTTGGCTTAAGGAAAGGTCATAAAGAAATGTGTTTGCAGCCAATTAGCTCAGCGTCACACTGAAAATACGAGAGAAATGAGCCAAAGAAGAACATCTTCAGTTGAATGCTCTGTACCGAACAGTGCAGCAGTGGAGAAAGCGCTGTCCAACGCTTGCTGTCACGGCCGGGAATCAGGCCGGTCCATTCCAACAATACAATGCTCTTTGACGCTAGGCACTGACACTGCACCACTACAACACAAAGTCCAAACTCTTGCACTACTGGAGGCAGTGGCAGACGCAGCGGTGTTTCCTTGCCCACCTCTCTCTTTCACTGCCAACCATGCTGTAGATGCCATCAAAGGTGCTTACACTGGTGGAGCCCCAACTCTTGGCCTCTGTCAGCCATATTGCCAGTTCCTGCATGAAGCATCTCTGGAGGCTTGTGGTCAAGCCACCATGTTGTTTCACCATGCAACACATAAACGCATCCTCTAGATAACAATTTAGAGTCTCTTTTACTGGAGCTTCCTATAACCCACAGCGTGTCCACGGTTGCGCAAGCCAGCAGCGGGATGCTACAATATGAACAGGAACATGCTTACCTACATTTAGTTATTTGTATGTGTAGGGGTGACTGTAATTGTGATGTGGTTTTGTTTAAAAAGTATAACTCATCTTTACCAAAGGTGCATTATGGGGCTGATTGTACATGAATGCATCTTAAATTGTCTATTCACATCAGATGCATCAGATAAAGCAGAAGGACACATGGCACGTGTTTAATACCCAAAGTACACATATACACTATATTGCCAAAAGTATTCACTCACCCATCCAAATCTATGAATTCAGGTGTTCTAATCACTTCCATGGCCACAGGTGTATAAAACCAAGCACCTAGGCATGCAGACTGCTTTTACAGACATCAGTGAAAGAATGGGTTGCTCTCAGGAGCTCCAGCATGGTACTGTGATAGGATGTCACCTGTGCAACAAGTCCAGTTGTGAAATTTCCTCACTGCTAAATATTCCACAGTCAACTGTCAGTGGTATTATAACAAAGTGGAAGGGATTGTGAACGACAGCAACTCAGCCATGAAGTGGCAGGCCATGTAAAATGACAGAGCAGGGTCAGCGGATGGGGAGGTCACCAACTTTCTGCAGAGTCCATGCCTTATATCATCAAGCACAATGCAAAGTGTTGAAAGCAGTGGTGTAAAGCACAGCGCCAGTAGACTCTAGAGCAGTGCAGACGTGTTCTCTGGAGAGATGAATCACACGTCTCCGTCTGGCAATCCGATGGACGAGTCTGGGTTTGGCGGTTGCCAGGAGAACAGTACTTGTCTGACTGCATTGTGCCAAGTGTAAAGTTTGGTGGAGGTGGGATTATGGTGTGGGGTCGTCTTTCAGGAGTGGGGCTCGGCCCCTTAGTTCCAGTGAAAGGAACTCTTAATGCTTCAGCACACCAAAAGATTCTGGACAATTTCATGCTCCCAACTTTGTGGGAACAGTTTGGGGGTGGCCCCTTCCTGTTCCAACATGACTGCGCACCAGGGCACAAAGCAAGGTCCATAAAGACATGGATGAGCAAGTTTGGTATGGAAGAACTTGACTGGCCTCCATAGAGTCCTGACCTCAACCCGATAGAACACCTTTGGGAAGAGACTGTGAGCCAGGCCTTCTCATCCATCATTAGTATCTGTCCTCATAAATGTGCTTCTGGAAGAATGGTCAGAAATTCCCATAAGCACATTCCTAAACCTTGTGGAAAACCTTCCCAGAAGAGTTGAAGCTATTATAGCTGCATAGGGTGGGCCAACTTCATATTAAACCCTATGGATTAGAAATGGGATGTCACTCAAGTTCATATGCATGTGAAAGAAGACAAGTGAATACTTTTGAAAATATAGTGTATGTAATTATGTATTATATATCATGCATCTTTTTTTTCTTTTTTCTTATTGAATTGCATATATATACACCCATCACCAAAAGAATAGTTGCACCCAGAAGGAAGTGTGGGATTGCAGTGGTATTGGGAAGGAAGATTTTTGGGAAGGTCACCAACAATAAATAATGAACAATAAATGATGTTAGGAACAATAAATGACGATACATTTAGACTGGTATGGGTAATATTTATTGAGCTACACATACAGAAGTAGTGTCTCTCAGTATGGCCTCAGGCCACCATGTTTACTAATGCAACATGCCAGACGCCTCGGCATGGAGCTGTAGAGGTTCCTAATGGTGTCCTGTGATAATCCATCCAATGTAGTTTAAAAATTCTTACACAGTTCCTGCAGATTGTGCGGTAGGGGTGGAGGTGGAGTGACATCAGGCCTTCTGGACATGTGATGCATGACGACAAGACCTGTACTGGTCAATGTGCTTGAACACCGAACTCTAAACTTACTTCAGGTATGTTTATTGAGTTCTATACGTGCACAAAGGTGAATCCGGTCTTAAGTCAACTTATGACAGCCTTGGCAGACTGTGATTAAGTGCTGGTGAGCGTGTGAGAATATAATTAAAACTGAGAGCTGATGAGATGGAAAATGGACCCAGCTGTTGATTAGGGAGGAGAGGAGAGCTCATTATAGACTCATTACGAGTCAGCTAAGGCCCGGTTACCTGTGATCCATACACTGAGCCGAGTGAAAGGTCCTTCAGCTCTACACACTCACACCCAGCGATGGAACAACATGCTCCTAAACATCCCCTAAACATGCCCGCACACATGCAGAAGTGCGAATGACCTTGGTGAGCCTGAAAAACCAGTCGCAATACCACATGGATCGATGTATGCTAACATGGAACAGGCTGAGTTGACTAGTGTGTGAAGGCTGCCTGTGCTTGTGTAGCCAGCCTGAAACACATTGCAACCCCTTATAAGGCATTTTTATTTGGATCAGAGTGAATGAATAACTTCATACTTGCATTGATTTCCACTTAATGAGATCTGCTTGCAGTGCTCTCTGGTGCAGGTAATTAGTGTTGTAATGCAGCAGGTTTGAGCAAAATTGAACTCGGCTAAGTTGTGTGATTGGAAAGACCTGAGCCTGTTGTGGGAGGTGCTGGATATTGTTATAGTCTAAAGGTGAGAATATGAGGATATATTACTGTAATTGTTGGCTGCTATGCTCTAGGCTCATCTGTGATAATCCATCCCATGCAGTTTGAACATTCTCACACAGTTCCTGCAGATTTTGTGGTAGGGGTGGGGTAGAGGTGGAGTGACGCTAGGCCTTCTGGACATGTGACGTGTGACGACAAACCGTTCATCTTGGTGTTGGCCACGGTGCCTCCACACACGGATTCGCTGGTCGTCTCCACCAAGACAAAAGAGGGACGCGTCACGGAAGATGACCTGCTTCCATTCTGAGTCACTCTATAACAGTCTGGCACGACACCATTGCAGTCTTTGGTGATGTTGATGTGGTGTTAAGGACAGTCGTCGTAACGGTCTGTGTGCATGTAGCCTGCGCTGTGCAGCCGTCTGACAATGGTGCAGGCACTAACAGGATGACTCATGGAGGGCATCACTGCTCGCTGAATGTCTGCAATCGTGGTGGTTGGGTCAGTCAGGTACAGTGATAAGGCCCGTTCTTGATTACGTCACATGTGCAACTGAGCATAAACTTAAATCATTTGCATGTCTCACAATATCAAACCTACCCACGAAGTTTCATTCCTGTCGGTTGATTCTTTCTGGTGCAACTATTTGTGCAACTATTCTTTTGATGATGAGTGTATATATACATCTGCTGTTTACAACCATATACTAATTGCACACCTGTCTACCTCAATATACTGTACTTTCCAATATCAACCCTTAACACTGAGCTGTATTTCGCTCTACTGCATATGCTAACTACTGTTTGCATCTCAGTTTTAGTAACATTGTCACATACAGTTACTGCTCTTGCACATCTCGCACACATCTGTGTACTGACATGGGCCTGAACTGTTTTTGCAGTTTAGTTTGCACACATGAAAGGTTCACAGTAATTAAATAATTGGGGGTGACATTTGTCTTTCTACATCACTTTACTAAAACATAAAACATAAAATAAAGAATAGTTTTGAATAAGTGGGCCTTTTAGTTAACTTTTAACTTTCTAGATTTAGATTTTTATTAAGTGAAATTATCTTACTATGTTGGCATGTATTGCTTGAAACAAGACAAATAATGTAATAACTATAAATAAAAGGGTGAATAATACGCCTGGCATTATTTGTGTTTGGACTATTAAATTACTTTGGGCTTGACACTTGTGGACTTGTTCACTACGGTGTCACTTTTTGAATAATGCCATTCATTTCTGTTTCAAAATTCCTAATATGGGCATAATGAAGACTAAAGAATCATCAGGTCTGTGGTTCTTCTCATAGGTGGAATGTGTGGTCAAGCGGTAGTGTACTGTTGTACAGTGTTTATATGACTGTTATATAGTGTTTATATTACTGTTATACCATGATTATATTACTGTTGTACAGTGTTTTAATTATTGTTGTACAGTGTTATAACTATTGTTATACAGTGTTTTGGTTATTGTTGTACAGTGTTATAATTATTGTTATACAGTGTTTTGGTTATTGTTGTACATGTATGGTACAGTGTTTTAATGTACTGTTTCACAGTGTTTTAATTATTGTTGTACTGTGTTTTAATGTACTGTTTCACAGTGTTTTGGTTATTGTTGTACAGTGTTTTGGTTATTGTTGTACAGTGTGTTGGTTATTGTTGTACAGTGTTTTGGTTATTGTTGTACAGTGTGTTGGTTATTGTTGCACAGTGTCTTGGTTATTGTTGTACAGTGTTTTGGTTATTGTTGTACAGTGTGTTGGTTATTGTTGCACAGTGTTTTGGTTATTGTTGTACAGTGTGTTGGTTATTGTTGTACTGTGTTTTAATGTACTGTTTCACAGTGTTTTGGTTATTGTTGTACAGTGTGTTGGTTATTGTTGTACTGTGTTTTAATGTACTGTTTCACAGTGTTTTGGTTATTGTTGTACAGTGTTTTGGTTATTGTTGTACAGTGTGTTGGTTATTGTTGTACAGTGTGTTGGTTATTGTTGTACTGTGTTTTAATGTACTGTTTCACAGTGTGTTGGTTATTGTTGTACAGTGTTTTGGTTATTGTTGTACAGTGTGTTGGTTATTGTTGTACAGTGTGTTGGTTATTGTTGTACTGTGTTTTAATGTACTGTTTCACAGTGTTTTGGTTATTGTTGTACAGGTATTGTTGGTATTGTTGTTTTAACTACTGTCCTGTCCACATCGGTCTCAAACCTCAGAGAAACTAAATGATACAGTATCATGTACTGTGTGAAAATATTTTCAGCTGTTGTGTCATTTTTCATCATATTGCCGAGCCGCTACTATGGATTACTCTGATGTGATTATGGGGTATAATAATAATAAAAACTCCTAAGAGGAACAGAGACCCAACCCTCCACCCAGTACTGATGAGAGCTTAAAATAGCAACAGACAAAACGGCAGAGAGAGAGAGGGAGAGAGAGAGGGAGGGAGGGAGAGAGGGAGGAAGCTTTTGACGTCAGCACTGCGCTGATTCTCTTGTAGGGTCTGTATGGTGTAACTGGCTCTACACCACTGCACACTGAACCTCTGTCACCTCTCCGAGCCCAGTACAGCTCTCTGATCCGTCTCAGGCAGAGGACATGAAAATATGCCTCCTCTCAATCTGGCAGCCTGCATTGTCAGTCCTCCAGTCCGCCACCTGTTGTTTTTTATACTGCCTTTCAATGACCTGATTTTATCATACCACACATATTAGATTGCTTTTTCCACCCTGGGTCTTTCTGTTATGGCTGCAGATGCTGATCACATGGTGGCCAGTGTGAACTTGGTTTCATCAAGAGGTGTTATGGGTGGATGTGAAATTGGATGTGGTTTGGCCTAAAAATCTAAATTACACAGTTTAACCGTTTGCTCCACATGTTGCCAATCAGGGAAGACGTGGTGGTGTTGGGAGCTTGGCTTCTTTAGTTCTGCACTGGAGTTCTGAGGCTAATGAAACTAACAGCAGTCAACAGTACAGTCAGAATCAAGTGTTTAGTATAGAAGCTGCTACTGCTAACATGACTTGCGACTAACAAGATACTTGAGCAGCTGTTGAAAAGCAACAACCTGCACCACAGAGCCTGGCTGGTTAGTCAGAGCACTAAACTCCATCACCTTTGCTGTAAAAGTTGTAGCCTTAGGGTTGATTTTGATCAACTGGTTGAATAGTGTGTGCAGTGCTGTGTGGGACATTTTAGCTGCACTGCTGTAGAGCATTAATAGTGCTCTTCCGGCATACAATAAATGAATCATCAGATACTGGACTGAAATATCAGCCAATTTTAAGCATCAGCTCCAGAAGGAATCAACCGACAGGAATGAAACTTGGTGGGTAGGTGTAACATTGTGAGGCATGCCACGCATGTAATGTAAGCAATTACGAGCCTTATCGCTGTACCTGACTCAACAGCCACAATTGCTCAGTTCAGTTAGCAGCCTGTTAGTGCCAGCACCATTGGCAGAGAGCTGCAAGATGCAGGACTACATGCACACAGACCTTTATGACGGCTGTCCTTAGCACCACATCAACGGCGCCAAAGACTGCAATGGTGTCGTGCCAGACTGCCATGGAGTGACTCAGAATGTCAGCGGGTCATCTTCAGTGATGGGTCCCGCTTTTGTCTTGGTGGAAATGACCAACTAATCTGTGTGTGGAGGCACCGTGGTCAGCGCCAAGATGAACGGTTTGTTGTCACATATCACACATCCAGAAGGCCTGATGTCACTCCACCTCCACCCCTACCGCACAATCTGCAGGAACTGTGTGAGAATATTCAAGCTGCATGGGATGGATTATCACAGGACTCCATTAGGAACCTCTACAACTCCATGCTGAGACGTCTGGCATGTTGCATCAGCAAACATGGCAGCCCGACACCATATTGTTATTGTGTAGCTCAATAAATATTGCCCATATCAGTCTAAATGTATCATCATTTATTGTTCCTGGTAACCTTTATCCTCCTTCCCAATAGCACTGCAATCCCACATTTCCTTCTGGGTGCAACTACCTTTGATGATGAGTGTATATATATTCATCTACTCCTGTGAAAATCCAGTTATTGTCACTTTTTGAGGGTGTCGGTCTCGGAGCATAATCCGATGAACGAAAACCTCATGCAATCAGTTCAGTGAGCAATATGCAGCATCTGCAGCAGTCCTATTTAGTTGCATTTAGAGCAGTTAATGCATCTACAATTGTGAGCATTTCATAGCACATGAGGAACAGAAGCCTGGTACATATAACATTTTACAAAATCCTCAACAGCATTATGCAGTCAGAGGGTCATTTTGCACTGTCAAGCTTTATTGATATTCTATAAATGCAACCTTTTGAGGCAATTAACTGAGGGCCAAGGTGGAATGAATGCAAAAGACTAGTGCTGCTAATGTGGCCTGAACGTTCATTTGCAGTTTTTACATGTAGATTGTGCAGATTATGCTGCGTGTTTTGAATTTTGAGGAGGTGGAAAGGAAAATGAAAAACTACACGCGCCTCAAGGAGTATGAAGATGCGGGCGACTCATTTTGTACTCGACTGAGATTGATATGTGTTGGGTCGTGGAAAACAACCCACTATTCTTACACCATGCACCTCCGGGCTTCAGATCTGTCTTGTTTTACATGATGTAGGCTGGTGCGTATGCTAAAATGAGGACTCTGAAAAAAACATGTTTTATTCATAAGGTCGGACATCGGGGATGATTAGGAAAGTCAATTGCCTTATGCAGTTTTTCTGTTTCATGTCTCTTGGGACACGTGGGAGGTGGAAGCACGTCGAGAATCACTTTGCTAGAAGTAACAACCCGAAGACCAACTTCGCTCCAGGGAGCGGTAGAGTATCAGACACCACAGACTCATTAAAGGAGGTGGAAAAACGGGGTGGAAATGTGAGAATGTTCTAAAAGAAAAAAAAGAAAAGGAAAGAAAACTGGCCTTGGAAAACTCGCCATGCTCACCATGCAATGCCTGGAATATTGGAAATGTTAAGGATGCAAGGATGCAGATCTGTTAAGACTGAACGAAGCGGTGTCCATTAAACATACACAATGATTCTAAAGTACTAAATCCAAACCCTATAAATTCAGTTAAATGCTCTGGATTGCACGGTGGGGTGGTGGGTAGGGTTATCACCTTACAGCACAGAGGGTCTAGGTTTGATTCCCATCTAGGGTGTTCGGGGTCCTTACCATGTGGAGTTTGCATGTTCTCGCTGTGTCAGTATGGGATTCCTCCCACAGTCCAAAGGCATGCAGCCAGGTGAACTGGAGATGCTAAATTGCCCCCCTAGGTCTATATGTGTGGGTTAATGTGAATGTCTGTGTGTGTGCCCTGTGATGGACTGGTGGCCTGCCCAGGGTGTTTCCTACCTTCCACACAATGAGTGCTGGGATAAGCTCCAGCCATCTCTGCAACCCAGAAGGATAATCAGCTTAGAAAATGAATGGCAGAATTGCACTGCAATTATTATGATTAGGTAAAATATCTATTTATCCCTCTATTGCATGATGCTGCCTTGGGGTAACAGGGTAACATGATGTTGCCCCAATTTTGAAACCCAGTCTTGATCAATAAAAAAACACACATAATATTGTATACTGTACATTTTTGTATGCTATGAAATTGCTGAAATATGTTTGTTGCCTTGAAGCAACACTGTGCAACAAAAGAATGGAGGATCGATGTCACTTATGTAGCAACTTCAGAGAACACTCTGGCAATTGTTTAGTTTCTAGAATTAGTTTTTTACTGTGAATCATTTTATGTTTTGCTTATTTTGTTTTAAATTCAACTTTAAGTATTTAACAGTTTTGTTTTTTTTATTCCTATTGCTTGTTTTTTTTTTCTTATATTTTTAGTATAGTTTTAACTCTCTTTCTGTTTTATTGATTAGCATATATGGCATTTAAAGATCAACAAATCATATACACTTGCTAGATTTCAATCCAAATATTTTAATAAATAGCCCAGTTTATTATGTAACACTCCATATCATTTCTTTTCATTGTTGCACGGTGTTGCCTCAAGGCACGTCAAAAGGACGCCAGCGTTTATTGTGTTTGTTTTGTGTTGAAATACTGCCTTTCAACCCCTTTTCAATACACTAAGAACACATCAGTGAAGCTAAGAATAACCCGGCTTGCACTTCAGCTGATGTACTGAATAATAAGCCATAGTGATTACTACGCCTAGTATTTTAAAGGGTCTGCAGTACTTTAAGTTATATATGTTTGTTGGTACGTGTGAACACGTTGATTTAGCCCAGCACCCAACGAACGTCCATAATTGGTCATCACACAATAAAGCATTATTGTTTTGCATATTGCCCACTTCTGTGATATCATTATGACAGCTGATTTTGTGATACTGCTTCAGGAACCGTATATAGTGCAGCTGTATTTCGTCACTGTCCAAAGAAAAACATGTACCTCCTTTTTGTCTGTTTTGACTTTCAAGCATCATTTGAACACAGCAGCTGCTGTTTACACTGTGTGAACATTTCATAATGAATGGACCAACAGAAATGGCCAAAAATCGCCTGAAAAAAAGTCTGGTTCCATTGACTTACATTAAAGTTGTATGAGGTTTTTGCCCTCTCCTGTAAAGTTGCCTTTTAGGAGATAGTTGTTCTTCTTTGGACAGCACTGATGTACAGTAAACTCACGGAGAACTTTGTTAGGTACACGTACATTGCTTTTAAACTCATCGTCCACTTTATCGGCTTAACTTACCATATAGAAGCACTTTGCAGTACTTTGTACTGCAGTTACATCTGTCCATCTGTTTCTCTGTATACTTAGTTAGCTCCTCTTCGCCCTGTGCTTCAACGGTCAAGACCCCCTACCAGACCACAAGGTTATTTGGTGGTGAGTTATTTTCAGCACTGCAGTGACACTGACATGAAGGTGGTGTGTTAGTGTGTGTTGCGTTGGTACGAGTGGAGGTGTTTAAACACCTCAGTGTCACTGCTGGACTGAGAATTGTTCACCAACCAAAAGTAGCGTCCTGTAGGCAGTGTCCTGTGGGCAGTGTCCTGTGGGCAACGTCCTGTAGGCAGTGTCCTGTGGGCAGCGTCCGATGGGCAGCGTCCTGTGCGCAGCGTCTTGTGACCACTGATGAAGGACTTGAGGACGACCAACACAAACTGTGCAGTAGCAGATGAGCTATCGTCTCTTCATCGTCTGTACATCTACAAGGTGGATCAGCAAAGTAGGAGTGTCTAATAGAGTGGACAGTGAGTGGACATAGTGTCACACTCACACCAGCCCAACACACATTAATACACCACCGCCGCGTCAGTGTCACTGCAGTGCTGAGAATGATCCACCACCCCCATAATACCTGCTCTGTGGGGTCCTGACCACTGGAGAACAAGGTAATAAAGTATACAGAGAAACAGATGGACTTCAGTCTGTAACTGTAGAACTACAAAGTTCTCCTATATGGTAAGCAGAGCTGATAAAATGGACAATGAGTGTTGAAACAAGGATATGTACCTAATGAAATGCTCCGTGAGTCAACATTCTCCAACTCCAGATTCACAGCTCAGTTGTCTACCACAGCCGGACTGTTATGACTACCGATCATTTAAGCTTGATAAAAGTGTTTCATCTGGGCTCAGCTTTCATTACTTTCACCTGATGTACCCTATCGTTTTAATCAGATCATCTCTCCTCTGACACTGCACTGAATTAACCGTGATTGTGTAGGAGAGATGTTCCAGATAACCATGTTTGCACCTCCTGGATGCTAAAATTACCCACCAATAACAAGTCACGGCAAAAACAGACGGCTCCAATGAGAAATACCCGACAAAGCACAGTTTCTGGTCAACCAGATGGCATTGTGCTACCCTATGTACCAACAATCCCTCAGGGCATGGACAAAGTAGGAGGATACTGGCACGCTACATGTCCAAAAGTATCCAGACAACCCTTGTTAATGATCTCAGGAGAAAAGAATTGACCAGTAGAATGGAACGCTCTGGAGCAGCCCCACAAGTCACCGTGCCAAATGACAAGCAATAGCCAGAGGGGCATAAAGCCACCCAGCATTGGATTGTGGGGCAGCGGAACTGTTGGCCTTCCCTGTCATGTCTATTAGCATCATAGCTTTGTTTCCCTGCCTCACCCTTCTATCCAGCCCCTCACCTGTGTCTTGTTTGAATTCCTAGGCTGTAATCCAGGTGCTCAGGTGTTCCTTGTTCTGTTTTCCCCCTGTGTTTAAAGCCCTGGTTGTTGTCTTGTAGTTGCTTGCCATTTTAATTTTACAGGGCCTGCTGGTGGATGATAAGTGTTGTTCTTCCTCCTCAGTCTTTTGCTTTCTTCTAGTTTAGTGTTTTGCTATCTGGTGTTTTTTTGGTTGTTTGTTTGTTCTGTTTCATTGCCTTTCATCATGCATTGCAATATACCCTCAGACTTGCATTTGCCTGTTTGCTTGTCTCCTTCAACTTTGCAGTCCCTTGGAGTGATAGAGCTCCGTCCAATACCTTTGGGATGACTTGGAGTGGCATTTGTGAATCAGAGCTAATCATCTAGCATCTGTACATGACCTCATGAATGTTTCTGTGTCTCAGTGCAATCAATGCAATCCTCACAGCAATGTTCCAACACCTAGTGTAAAGCCTTTCTGAAAGAGGCTGTTACTACGGCAGCTATGATTACCCTTGACTTTAGAAGAAACACCAAATAATTTTAGATTAATCTAATTAATGCAAATCACCTTAAATTTAAAGAAGTCAGGTGATGCCATTTAAGAGCCTTCATGATTGATAAGGCTAAGAGCACTTGGATAATTGCTCAAAGCGGGCATTTTCCCATTTGTCTCTTCTCCTGATAACCCCCAGATTACTGAATCACTCCGATTTAACAGGTAGTCCCTGAGGCAACTTTCATTTTGACTGACCTTTGAGGGATTGTTGACACAGCATTGGTTTTACACAGGATTATAAGCTTAGTGTCCACTCTCACTCTCTGGCCCTAGACGACAGGATCGTATACACTCATCATCAAAAGAATAGTTGCACCCAGAAGGAAGTGTCCGGTTGCAGTCCTACTGGGATGGACGATTACCCGGTTACCAGCAACAATAAATTAAGATAAATTTAGAGTGATATGGGGAATATTTATTGAGCTGCACATACAGAGATAGTGTCTCTCACGTTTGCTGATGCAAGATGCCAGATGTCTGTAGAGCTGTAGAGGTTCGTAATGGTGTCCTGTGATAATCCATCCCATGCAGCTTGAATATTCTCACACAGTTCCTGCAGATTGTGTGGTAGGGGTGGAGGTGGAGTGGCACCAGACCTTCAAACGTGTGACACTTGACAACAAACTGTTGATCTTGGCGCTGACCACGGTGCCTCCACACATTTTCAGATTCGTTGGTCATCTCCACTAAGACAAGAGGGATTCATTACTGAAGATGATCTGGCACGAGACCATTGCAGCGACGCTGACGTGTTGTTAAGGGCAGTCATTGTAACGGTCTGCATGCATGTAGTCCTGCTTCGTGCAGCCGTCTGCCAGTGGTGCTGATACTAACAGGATGACTCGTGGAGGGCATCACTACTGGCTGAATGACTGCAATCGTGGCTGTTGGGTCAGTCAGGTACAGTGACAAGACCCGTCCTTGCTTATGTCACACGCATATGATGTCTCTTGATGTCAGAACTACCTACCAAGTTTCATTCCTGTCGGTTAATTCCTTCTGGGTGCATCTATTCTTTTCACAGTGAGTGTATTTGCTATCTTGTGTCCCACTGTCTTCATCCCAGTTGGGCTGAATTGTGGAGAAGTGCTGTGAAGGACACCATAATCAAACCTCTGTGATTATCAGTGCCTGAGGTCATCGTCTCCCCCCATGCCTCTATGCTTTGTCGCAGGTTTGTAGTACTGTTGGAGGTTGCCATGGATGGCTCCTGGTTGCAAAAATGACCTCTTTCTGTCAGTGTTTCACACTTGAAAAGCATTTTGAACCTTGCAGTTGCTATGGTGCCATGTTCTCTACGCTTGCGGGTTTTCTCCACTGCGTATCTGTTGGTGCTACCACTTTCGCCAGTCAGACTACGCGTTCACCGCATGACAGCCTGTAATAAATAAATAACTAGACTTTCTGCTGGAAATCTTCTGCTAATTGAAACGACTTGGGCCTCTGCATCCCCCCCTCCTCCCCACAGCGAGATCCACTTAGAG
Organism: Semaprochilodus insignis; assembly: GCA_034552555.1. NCBI lineage: Eukaryota > Metazoa > Chordata > Actinopteri > Characiformes > Prochilodontidae > Semaprochilodus > Semaprochilodus insignis. The sequence continues at coordinate 10,216,304 of CM067487.1, read as the reverse complement.
TGAATGTTTTCCTCTGACGACACTCCTAAAAGCCAATTACTCTGATTAGTTTTCAGGAGGCTGGCGTGTTAGGTGCAGCAGGTTTCTGCAAGACAACTTTAGAGACATAAATCTGTCCCTCATTTAAAATTAGCTGTCGTCTAAGACCAGAATGTGAGGCAATGTCTCAGATTCCCGCACTGATTTGGAATAATACAGCAGGTTTTTGTAATATCCAGATGTGGGCAGTCACTGTTTACGTGCACTAAGTCAAATATCAATGGACACTTGTACTTCGAGGAAGGGGGTCTTATTTTAATTGTTTGTGTACAGCTCCTGGGCTGCTTTGAGCTTCCGAGCTGTGGAATTCTATTTAAGGATAAAAGAGTTCAGTTCCTATACTGATTCTGGATGCAGGACACCTATTCAAAGGTTCTTTACCAAAGACTAATGATTATACAGTAGTTTGCAAAAGTCACAGACCACCCTTTGTTTACAGACTGTCCAGTTAAAACAGCCTTAAATACAAGTGATTCATTTTTGAGGAAATATTGAGGACATTAGATATAGGAAATGGGAAAGTCTAAGATTAAGTAGGAGTTTCCACAAGAAATGGAACTGTAGAAAAAGTGGGACTTCAAACAGCCATTCGAGACCTGCCAGACCACCAAAACAGTCCCCATCAGATACAGGACTTAAAGCTTCATTTTTGAAAGCGAGGAGAACATTAAGCTTCACTCTTCTGTCCATCCTTCAACTGTGTAAAGACACCTCAACGCTATGGGTCTAAAAGGATGTGTGCCTGTTCAAGAAGCTCCATATTGAGAAAAGGAGATAACAACATTATAGAAAGAAGCTGCTGGAGTTCTCAGAATAATGTACTGACCACCCCAGAGTCCAGAACCTCAACATCACGAAATGCTAACAAATAAATGCATAATTGAGTAAAATGTATTTATTTTTATGGGTTTTGATTTGGGTTGAACTCACTTTTATACAGCATTTCTGCTCCCACCGCTGCCACCGTCTCATCACTGTCTGTCATATTTTAGGTTTTACAGACGAGAGAAGCTCCTCCGTTTCCGTTTGCCATTGGATTCTGGGACAATAGTGTCTGTTATCACCGTAGTCAAAAATCGACTGGTCCTAAGTGCGTATTGTGGATTTTTTTAGTACACTGAACTTTGGCATTTAGAACTGTAGTACAAACTACATAAGGGCTGCGTCTCAATTGTGTGCTACAACAACACAGTATAGGCTGTGCCATAGTCTTAGTATGGGTTCTGCAGGCTAGTACCCTAAATATATTAGCATATATTAGCATACATATTAGCACACCACAGTGCATTGTTTCTTACTAACAAGAGGTGATGAAGCTTATGACATACCACGCTGGACTTATAAAACACATTATTTACTACAATACATTTATTTTTAAGGCTGTTTTGACAGATTTAGGTAATTTGCAATTATACACTGTTTCTGGTCCCGCCACCACAGCAGCCGCCATCGCAGCCACTGTGTTGGGAAAGTAAGTGAACTGTCAGATTTAATTCTTAACAAAATAAGTGTTTGTTTGGTCAATATGATTTTGTTGAGTAAAACTCAACATCTTTTCCATTGGCTCTTGGCATCATCTATTTGCATACTGCTGTATTTTTTACTTAGAGTTAGCTTACACCTAGCCATTTCCAAATTCTTCTACTTTAATTAGTAAAACATAACCACATGATTAATACATACAAATAATCAGTCCAGTCATTTAAAACTTATGTGTGATTTATTTGAATACTGAGTACATTTTACTCAACAGAGCATCTTATAAAAGCTACTTAACATCACTGCACGGAACAAGTAGCCATAACATTTTAATGAAATCCAACATTTCATTTTTGGGTAACACATGAAAATAACCCATCCAGTTACTTACTCACATCACTTCAGTGTGACATACTTGAATTCGTTAAGTATATTTGCTCATATCTTAAACGCTACTTAACACAGTTGAAAATAACCCCTGAAAGCTGATTAGAGTTCATTAGAACTTACAGTTAACTTAAAGTTAATCCAGTTAATTAGAACTTATTCGAAACACATTAGTGTCAGTTACTTGAATTCGTTAAGTATGTTTCACTCAATAAATTATTTTAAAAGCTACTTAACACAGCTGCACGGAACAAGTTGTCATTACATTTTAATGAAATCCAACATTTCATTGTTGGGTAATACATGAAAATAACCCATCCAGGTAATTAGAACTTACTCAAATCACTTACTCAAATTCGTTAAGCATATTTTGCTCAGTGAAGTATCTTAAAAGCTACTTAACACAGTTCCGTGTGAGCACTTGGCATGACATTTTTAATTAAATCCAACATTTCATTTTTGATCAACACATGAAAATAACCCATCCAGTTAATTCCAACTTATCACTTTAGCATGACTTACTTAAATTTGTTAAGTATGTTTTGATCAATTCAGTATCTTAAAAGCTACTTAACACAGTTGCCTGTGACCTCTCGGCGTAACATTTTAATGAAATCCAACGTTTAATTTTTGAGTAATACATGAAAATAACCTGTCCAGGTAATTAGAACTTACTCAAATCACTTTAGCGTGACTTACTTGAATTCATTAAGCATATTTTGCTCAGTGAAGTATCTTAAAAGCTACTTAACACTGTTCCATGTGACCACTTGCCATGACATTTTTAATGAAATCCAACATTTCATTTTTGAGTAATGCATGAAAATAACCCATCATGGTATTTAGGACTTACTCAAATCGCATTAGTGTGAATTCACCGAAATTGTTAAGTATGTTTCACTCAATTAATTATTTTAAAAGCTACTTAACACAGCTGCACAGAACAAGTTGTCATAACATTTTAATAAAATCCAACATTTCATTTTTGGGTAAAACATGAAAATAACCCGTCCAGGTCATTAGAAATTACTCAAATCATTTTAGCGTGACTTACTTGAATTCGTTAAGTATATTTTACCCAGTGAAGTATCTTAAAAGCTACTTAACACAGCTGCATGGAACAAGTTGCCATAACATTGTCAAATGAAGCATTTTAGTTTCTAGAGCGGACGCATTGTTGAAGTGCTGTAAGCGTGGTCGGTCCAGCTGCTTCAGGTCAGTTTGTGGTTCTTCAGAGTGGGGTTTTTTTGTCATCACGAGAATGGGAACCCCCATCCATGACGTCAGCGCCCTAACAGCGACAGGCGATTGGCCGATGCTAAATTAGCCTGAGACCGATTGACCAATTGGATCAGCCGCAGCGCCGAGTACCAACAGTGATTCGCCAACTTTCCCTCGCTTACCTGAGCTCGAGGAAGCGGGTCGAGGAGGCGTTCATGGTCGAGCGGAGAGGAGTGCAGGGACACCTTCAGTCAGTCTGACAGGAGTCTGGACTGCGGAACCCACTCTCGCACCAAGCGAGTACTCACACACGGTCTCAGCCGACATTCACACACGCTGCGCTCGCAGAGAGAGGGAAGAGAGGATGGAGAAGGAGAGAGGTAAGCGCTTTATGTTACACCTGGCTCACGCCGTCATTCAGGGCTAAAGATGGTGAAGTGGATGGGAGTGTAGTTCGCCCTCAGGAATCCAGCTGCTGCAGCGTGGCGGGAATAGCGGCGGCGGCTGTGGTGGTGGTGGTGGTGGAGGGTGACGCACTGACATTTGGTCGAAGTGAGAGATGCCTGAGGCGGCAACTCGGCAAATCCAATTCTCTGCCAGACGAGCTCAAACGGAACAGTGCCCGGAGCTCACAGCACTTCTCTTCAGTGGAAAGGAACGGAAGTGTCTGAAACGGTGTCCGCGTAACAGCCATTTATGCTCAGGGGACACACACCGGGACAGGCGTCTCCAAGTTGTCAGTGTACACAGTTTGGGACCGCACGCGCTGTGAAACCGGGTTATGTTGGTCGTGGTCGCTCATAAAAGTCTGGGTCACCTTCTGTTCCCTCACCAGACTCAAGGCTGGGCGACCTGACCCGGCTGTAACTTTCAGGCTGAGCATTCCGTCCTGTACTCTGTAACACGATAATAACATGTTAATAAACATATTAATAAATAACAGCAGTATTACAGGCACACTTATCACTCATGTTATAGCCACTCGTGGTTTGCAGTGTTGCACTAGTACTAATAGAGACCAGCTGTGTTTAAAGGAGCGGTGTGTAAGATTTAAAGGGCTCTATTAGTGTAAATGAACTATATTATATAAAACTATGTTTTTTTATTACTGTATAATTAATTACTTGTAACTACACATAATTGTTTTTTTTTGTTAGCTTGGAATGAGCCCTTCATATCTACATTGCTGGTCATCTTCCAAAGGAAGGTGGCATGTAGAGCCACGATGTTGTTACAATAGCCCAGAATATACAAACCACATGCTGGGTGTGTCAGTAGCTTCATGTTTAAAACTCCAGGTAGGATATTATGAAGGCAGGATTATTATCCAGGTAGGATTACTATTCTTACTACGAGACTTAAGTCTAATTGTCCCGTTCCACCTTAAATGGTGCAGCATTTACATTCTCAAGCTCGCATTCAGCTTCTTAATCGCCAGCTTCTTGTTCGAATTTTCTCATTCCACCTTAAATGATGCAATAGACACATACATAATACACAACTTCACCGCTAAACATTTACACACTGCTCCTTTAAGGTTGTGAAGCTTACTAACCCTGTTCAGTATGATGAGATTCCTAATTGTGATAAATGACGTCACAGCACACTTTCCGGGGGATATTTGAGGTGTCATCAGTGCCTATAGAACACAGCTGTTCCATAGAATGAGAGATTGAGGCTGATCACAACAAGCTGGTAAACATCACAGTCATTAGACATGGCAGTGGAAACAAAGCATAAATATCAAAGACTAGAATTTGATGACTCTTTGGGTTCTTAGAATTTGCCAGGTGCACTTTGTTAAGTCATAAGGGGAAACTGTATCACCTGTAACCATCACACCACCACTGTATCACTGTGTCCTTCGTTTATTACCTCAGAAGGCCAATATTTTACAGAGTTACAGTAGTCAACCTGAAACTGTCAGCGCTCATGAATCCGGAAAAGATTTATGACATTTTAGGGAAGTGGGCAGGAGCGGCGAGGAGTTGAGGAGCTGATATGAAACTTCATCCGTACTCACAGAGATAAAATGCTCATAAACTGAGATCACACAGAAGTGTATTAGTTATCAGTGAATTAGCTACATCACAGCATTTCAGCTATCCAGCCACACATCAATTTTCATCTCATCATCTTATAATGTTCCTCAGATACAAACATGCTGTAACCATTACATTCTCAGACTTATCACATCCTAAGGCTTATTATTCAGTCTGATTCATGAGGTATATGAGCGGTGAGTGCTTGATTGGTATGACGGATGAGTTCTGGGCATTTAAGGAGTTCTTTAAAATATTTGAGTGTTTTTTTTAACCATATTTGCGGCATAAGGACCCCCGACAGTAATTGAGACATACTTCATTCTGAAATATTGTATATACAATTTTGGATATAATAATGAGTTTTTGTGAGGAATAACAGATATAGGTGTATAGTCAAAAGCACATTTGATAAAGGTAGTATTAATCATGATATATAATTAATTTTTCTTGTATGAATACAGGAAGCACACGCCATAAAATGTATAGAATGAAATCATGAAAAAACTCAGAATGGTGTATGTAATGGCTTTTCTTTTGAAGGCAGTGTTTTTTAATGTAGAAAAGAATGAACACAAATCGTCTCAAAACAATAATTGAAGCCAGTGGGCAGATGTTATCAGCAGTTTAACTATACACATATTTGCAGGCTTAATGTGATTTTCGACTGTGTGTTAAAACAGTCTTTATTATGCAGATCTCTAATTATGTTAAATGCTATGCATATTTTAGTTTGGCTCAGAAGAAAAATGAATGTAGATTTTTTTTTACCTGAAAAACGAAAGATTTACACAAATGAGTAGTCAAATAAAACAGTGCAGCTGAGCAGTATAACAATACAAAAGACCTGAACTGCCCGGTATGTGGGTATGTTTCAATTCAACATGTCACAAAGCACAAATAAACTGCAGCACGTAACATTAGCTATATAAATTACTGTCAGTTTTGTTGACGTTTTGTGGTTTTCACAAAAGAGGTCAGTCTGAGCAATACATCAGCAATATAGCTTTAAACTTCACTTTAAAGCTGCATTTAAAGTCACCATTTAGATTTAAATAAGCAAGTACTGAAGAGGCTTTGATTGGGTTTACTGCAGTGGTTAGTATGTTTCCACTGGTAACAGTTCTAACTGCTATAGTGAGTAGCTTCACATGTGGAAAAACGTATCACATGATCGTGGAAAAGGTGCAACTGCGTTTTAAAGGGAGTCGAATTATTGGCCTCAAACAAAGAAAACAACTAAGGAGAAGATGAATATACTAAAACTGGGTTAAGAACTGTCCAACACATTCTTACAACCTGGAAGGAGAGTGGTGAGCCTGAACTTCATGCAAGAAGTTGACAGCAGTATTGACAGTAGAATCCACGGCTGTGTTTAATAGTGGAAGTAAGAGCATTTCCACACACACAAAGAGACGAGAGCTCACAGGATTGGGACTAAACAGCTACGTGACCATAAGAAAACCACTTGTTATTGAGACTAATCAGAAAGAAAGTCTTGAATTTGCTAGGGAGCATAAAGACTGGAGCCCTGGAGCAATGGAAAAAGGTCATGTGGTCTAATGAGTCCACATTTGTCTTATTCCAGAGCGGTGAACACATCAGGGTAGGAAAGGGAAGTGTATGAAGCGATGCACCCCTCATGCATAGTGTCCACTGTACAAGCCTCTGTAGGCAGCGTCATCATCTGGGGGTGCTTCAGTTGGTCAAGTCGAGGCTCTGCAATGTTATATGGCAGTAAAGTGAAGTCAGCTGACTGCCTGACTGTACTATATGACCAGGTTATGCCAGCAACGGATTTTAGCTTTCCTGATGGCACGGGCATGTTCCAGGACAGCAACACCGAGATTCATGGGGCTCAAACTGTGAAAAAGTTCAGGGAGCATGAGGAATCATATTAACACATGAATGGGCCACCACAGAGTGCCGGTTTTAACCCCGTTGAAAGCCTTTGCTGGAGTGGTTGGACTCTCTCGTCATTAATACAAGATCTCGGCCGAATGTTAATGCAATTCTGGATGGGAATAAATGTTGGGATGGGAGCTGCTGCATAAGAAGGAAACAGAAACAAGGTAAAAATGCCACTGTGAATGCATGTCGTAATCAAAGCTAAAGGCATTCCATATTAGAGTGTACAGCTTTTTTCTTTTGTAACTGTTGTAGCTGTAGTTGACTGTAGACTACTGGTGCAGCAGATGGAGATAAGGGAGAAAAACGCTGGAGCATACCTTTGAAAAGCACTTTGACTTGATTTACACCGGATGCATCCGAGACCAGAGCTCCATGTCCTTATATAGTCAGACACGAGCACTTCGTTGTGTTTTGTTTGACACTTAGGGCACCATCTGAGCCAGATCCCAATGTAGACACAAGAGTATTTTGTGACCAGTTGTGCAGACTGGTGCAGAGGCAGAATAGCCCATGTATAATTTAGATCATATTTAGTGTAGTCTTATCTGGCATATCTCATTTAAAACATCAGATAGCAATGTCTGGCCAGATGTGTTTGAGTTCCCTTAATTAAACCGAGTGTCCAGTTTCATTCAAGCCCACTCAGTGCATATGTGATCGGATGTGATTACAGACACAAAGGCGGTGTGATGTTGGTATATGATGATCTTGTTGATGGGGTTACTGACGGCAGGACAGCTGTGCTGTCTGAAGCTTTTGTTCTGTTTTCGGAGCTAGGCTGGCAAGGATAATTATGGCTTTCTCTTTCAAAAACAAGTGGAGTGATAACAAGGTTTGAAGATTGAACCGTGTCTTGCGTTGTACAAAAGAAGGCGGAAATAGAAAATACAAAGTGCTCACCCTTCTTTCACTGAAAAGTAATAGATTGAAATTGCTTGATTCAGATATGTATGCTATATTCATGTGGAAATGATGTGCTCATTTGAGTCAAGTAAACTCAGTGCATTCGTTTTTTTATTCCAGTAAAGCATGTAGAAGACTACAGTGGTTGGCATACACACATACACGAGCACTCTTACCCTGTTGTGTGAAGTCATACTGTGAGCTGTTACACACTAACAAGAGTCTTCTTGCTGCCAAAGTGTGAAAAGCTTGTGCTACCATCAAAAAGATCGTTCAGGGTTGCAGTGTTTGTAACACCTGAGAAGCTTGGAGGCAACACCCGTCTCTCTGTCTGTCTCTCACTTCCTGCTTGTCCTCAGTTCTCTTTCAGCTTGGGTGGCATGATTACCTCATGATGTCTTTGTGATTGCACAAATGAAAAGTGTCTACTTGAAAGTATCTCCTGAAGGTATAAAGGCATATAGGAAAGTGTTTAATGGAGGTTTAAAGGCATATAGGAAAGCGTTTACTGGAGGTATAAAGGGATATAAAGGCACTCAATCCTTCATTGTTCACAAGAAGGAGCAACTGGTTCTCTAGTAACTAGAGTGAAAACACACTTATGTTAGCCAAAATGAATTCTGAGCATTGAGCAAGAAATGCATGCTTTGAAGGACTTTGGGGGTACGACATGGTGGTGCTTTGCATCAGTGTTATTTCTGTAACATGCTGTGTTTTTCTTGACCATTAACGTGTGACAGGCTTTTAGTGATATATAAGGATATATAAGGTATTCATAAACCCTGGGTTAGATTCCCTGTGTTCTTTGTGCGTGGACTTTGCATGTTTGCCCTGTGTCTGTGTGGGTTTCCTCCGGGTGAACTGGTTTTCTCCACTCCAAAGACATGCAGTCAGGGGGCTGGATGTTAAATTGCCCCCTAAACGTGAATGTATATGTCTGTATGTTTGACCTGTGATGGATTGGCGGCATGTCCGGGTTTCCTGCTTGTGCTCATTAAATACTGGGATAGGCTCCAGCCCCCCCGTGACCCAGACAGATTAAAAAGTTTGGAAGATGAGTGAGAGTATATTTGACCATAATTCTCCCCTATTTAAGTGTAAATTGGGTAGTTCTAATAGTGGGCAATGCTTCCGTAAATGCTTGCTAACCAATTATAAGGCTAACATGGCTCGCTCCACCCCTCTCATCATGTCTAAGCAATGTAACCAGCTAAAGTTAATTTAGTGAGCACCTTAGTAAGCTATCTAGCTATCTAGCTCTAAATCTGTCTGTCAGTCTGTCTACCTATTCAACTAACAATCTGCATGTTGTGCACATCTGAGGTTCATTAAACCAGCTACTGTTATGACAACATTCCATAAGTTGGCATTCCCGTTGCTGTTTATCCAGCAGTAAAGTGGATTGGCCTTGCTTATTTTAAGGTATCAATAAATACAACCAGGATAAGCTTTTAACGCATTGTGAACACAACGGCACAACTTGGCTGAATGGCTGAGTGAAGGAAGTTCCTCCTGCTCTGTACTCTACTCTTACTCTTACAATCTGATGTAATGTTAGTCCAGTTTGTACCTGCAATGAACACCAACCTGCTTGACGTGCTTCTCCTTCTTCTCCTACCGCCTAAGGCACCACTTCGCTCAGTGAGCTGTATCAGACGTCACCACAGTCTCAGGTAGTAAGAATGACTAGCTATATTAATTTTAATTTCAGCAGCAGCCGGCTCTAACGGCTGCAGATACGAGGCTTTGTTGCTTTCGTTCTGCCTATACGGTCAGTGGTAATTCTTCTTAATTCAGAGTTCCAACACCAGGGTGAGATTTAATGAGGACGCCTCAAGCAGTTAGCTTCCTAATCTGTGTGCGAGCCAGGCAGAGATGTGATGACGTAGATTCACGGTCACCTTTGTCCGCTGCAGTTTCCAGACAACAGGGATTCTCCAGCCTCGACTCTCTGTGGACTGATCTTCAGTGTCAGAACCTGTCTACTACAGAGACATGGCAGCTGGCAGGTACTCAAGGCAGCACACATGCAAGAGACAGTAAGACATGAAGAGACAGAGTGAGAATCATGACTCTTGAAAAGGTTTTGTATGTATAAAATGGAGTCTGTAAATAGACAGTGACGCAGTGTTCCTGGTTTAAACTCTGCATGTTGGATTTGAAGAGACCCACTGGGTAATAAAGTGTGGAATATCAGCGTTAATTTGAGCCTGGTTACACATGTATTGGGTGTGCCGTATAAAATCACAGCTCCTTTTTATATGCCGTCCCTCCATTCCAGCAGACAATAAGACATTGTCCTCGCTGTCATATCAAAACCTTCACATTTTTGCACCATTTGAAAAGATCATGTACCCTCTAAATGTTGTGAATATTTCATGAGGACTAAAACACATGGTCCAGAATGAGCTGGAATTAAATTTGGTTACATTAACTTACATTAAAGTTCAGAAACTCTTTCTTTCCCCTATAAAGTCACAGAGAAGTGAGAAAGACAAAGTTTTGTTATGACAGAGATGAAAATTACAGTCCTGTCATTACTTGTTTAGCACTTGGCTGCAAATCCTTTGCTTTTGATGACTGCCTGAAGTCTGCAGCCCACAGACGCTGAATATCGCCCCTGGTTATATTCTGCCAGGCCTGTAATGCAGCCAGTTTCAGTTCTTACTTGTTTTGGGGGCTCTTCGCCTTCATCTTTCTTTCAAGACATGAAATGCATACGCAGTGACTTGGCAGATCAAGAAGGTTTCCTTGAAAATCCTTGTAATTGCAGTAATAGTATGTTTGGAGTCATGAGCTGTATTTGAAATGGCACACTACTGTACTGCATACTAAAGTAGTATTAGGGTGGCCACTTTCATAACCCCACAAAGGAGGACATCAAAAAGGTGGGGGTTGTCGGGCACGATACTAGAACAGAATTAAAATCATCACTTAAACCATATAATGCATAAATGATTGCTTTACTCACTTAATTGGGTGGCATGGATGACATTCGTGACATTCGTCAGCGGGGGGCTTACTAATTGACTAGCATTTAGAGGGCTGACGTGCGGTTAGCTGGTAGGCGAGTCACATGACCTTGTTAAACCTTGTTAATGAAATGCAAGGCATGTCTTTTGACACGGACGTAATATTGTTTGCGAGTAAACGTTTTAAATAGTTCATCCTGAAAAAAGGACTAATAGGCGACTGGGAGTTGGAAAACCGGACTGTCCGGCCTACAACCGGACTAAAACTTAACCTCTAAAGCGAGTTCATCTTTTATTAAACTTCAGACCTGTATATTTTAACTTTCTGAGGCTCATTTTGATGAAAACATACCACACTATGTTGGCTGCATTTTGCTCCCCAGTGTTACCCACCACCATTTTCTTTGGCTGAAGCAGGCAGAGAGCTGGTGAGGCAGTGGTGCATGATGGGATGCAGTACAGCATGAAGATAGCTCCCCCTGTACACTAGAAACTCTGACTGGAGTAGAACACCATCCGGGAATCTTAAGTGCACTACAGATATTCACTGTGGTCTCATACTGCATACTACGTACTACTTTTAGGTAGATACAGTATGCGAGTAGTATGTAGTATGCCATTTCGAATATAGCCATTCATTCATTCATTCATTCATTCATTCATTCATTCATTTATCTTCTAAGCTGCTTATCTATCAGGGTCACAGGGGTTGCTGGAGCCTAACCCTCGTTAAAGGCAGGAAACACCCTGGACAGGTTGCCAGTCCATCGTAGGGCAGAGACACGGATCTACACTTTTACATGCACGCTCACAGCCGGGGCAATTTAGCATCTCCAATTAGCTTGCCTGCATGTGTTTAGACTGTTGGCAGAAACCAGAGCACCTAGAGGAAGCCCACGCAGACATGGGAAGAACATGCAGACTCCACGCAGAAAGGACAGAACACAGAAACGAACCCAGGCCCTTCTTGCCCACTGCACTTAAAAGTTTTTAAGTTCGCTTTTTGTAAGTGTTTGGAAATTGAGGAGACGAGCTGCTGTACTTCTTCTGAAATGTTTTCCATTCATGCTTGAAATCAGATTCACCTCAGTCCACCCTAACTAAGCTCAGGCCCAGAGAAGGCGGCAACGCTTCTGGATCCTGTGTGTGTCTGGTTTCTTCATTGCATGGAGCTGCATGGAGTTTAAACTTGCATTCATGGATGTAGCAATGAACTGTGCTCACAGACGATGGTTTGGGAACTGTTCCTGACCCCATGCAGTGATTTCCACTACAGAATCATGTTTGTTTTAAATGCAGTGCTGCCTGAGAGCCCAAAGATCACAGCCATCCAGTACTGGTTTTGGGTTTTGTCAGTTGCATACAGAGATTTCTTCAGATTCTCTGTATATTTAATGATATTATGTACCATAGGTGATGAAACTATCACAGTTAAGTTGTAATATTTTTGAGAAGCATTTATTTTTTCTTTCTTTCGCAGAGTGGTGACCACCTTCCTACCTTTGCTTTTGAAAGCCTTTCCGAGATGCTCTTGTTATACACAGACATGTTACTGCCCTGTCACCAGTTAACCTAATTAGTTGTGAGCTGTTTCAGCAGATGTTTCTTGCATTGCATAACTTTACCAGTCTTTTGTTGTCAATTAGATATAGGGTGATAAGATTTGCACATGTTGCATTCTCATCTACATTTTTATGTCCCAACATTTTTGGAAACAGGGGAGTAAACGTAGTTCTTCTGTGGCATTGCTCCAAGCAACCATTTACCTCACCTTTATTTTCAAGAGTGATTACACTGGTCAGCTCATGTTGGTCATTTGCTATTGCTGTGTTTACCATGAGGGTCAGTTGAAGTACAAAACGGGGTAAAGTTCCTTGTCTAAGGCGGTGGTGGTTGGTGGAGCTGGATACTCTAATGTTTTAATGTATTCACACCTGCCCAGAGCTGAGCAAGATCTGTAGCTTTGGGTGTTCACCTGCTGTTAGTGCTGGGATTCATTCCTTTGAGTCATGCTGTGCTGCTGAAGCCTGGAACCAAAGGCCCAGTCTTATTTCTGCCTTTGCCACTTCCTGCTTCCACTCTGACTTCCAGGCTGTTTGATATATATAATATGACACTTGGAGGCAGAACAGTTGGAACAATGGACCCACAATAAAAACAGGAAACAGAAAGACTTGTAAAGAGTGGAAGATCTGTTGAAGAGAGTGGGCTAGAGTCTTCGCACACTCGGATGGAGGAGGTAAAAATCAAGGATGGACCAGTACTGACGTCAGCTTCACAGCCTGCAGCAATAAATTGGATAAATCGTCTTTGAAATGGAGGTGAGATTTTGCAGGAGGTTCCCCTGAAGGAGTGGAGCCAGTGATGTTGGGGGTGAATGAAAATATGCTGTATTAAGATTTGCTTTGAAGCTGTATATTCTGATGGCAGTCAGTGATAGAAACAGAGATAAAACAGAGCCCTTCTCTGAGGTCCTGGATTTATAAAGGTGTAAAAATGATCTGTTCTTCTAAACTCAGTCGTATCTATTGAGATGTAGATATGGCAATTCACAGTGTCACGTCTGTCCTCGATTTGTCCTTTGTAACAGATGTGCTCAATTACTTCAAACATTCAGATTTTTACCAGTCTACGTTTTTATCTTGTACATAAAACAGTATCTTTCATGTTCCGATTGTTGGCACAACATCTCTCTCAAGATCCAGTCACTTTAAGTTTGCCTATGCACTTTTTTGTTGGGTGTGATTGAACTTTTTCTTTAGCACCTTTTCTTTTACTTGCTCGTCTGATGTTATTGCAGCATGAGCTTCTGCTAACAGCTGCAGACAAGCAGTAAAACAGTAACCAAGCAATGCAGTGGATTTCGCTGTGTGAATATGAATTGTATTTTTGGCCGAGCTCCAGACAATTCAAACTGACAAACCATTTGATCACAAAAACGCAGCCATCAGTTTTTATTAGTTTATTATCTTCATTGCTGTGATTGTAGGACTGTATGTGTATCACTGTGTTTCAGTATGGATTCTCTAATAAACCTGGGGGAAGGTCTCTGGTTTTGCACAGGCGATTATTACTGTTAATGCCCCAACACTGTGGGTTCGTTTAGAGGTAAGTTTGAGATACAGAAAACCCTGAATACTCTGTGCATTGTGTCTGTTGTAAAACCGAACTAGCTTACAATAGTAGCACAATGTCAGAACTTCTCAGCATCCCAGTCCACACAGCTCACACAAAATAACATTAACGTTACAATATAACGTAAATCAATATGGTTGCTAAGTGCGATGAAGGCTAGTAAAGAATATGTGTTAATTATGCTCTTATGTAAAGTCTGTTTAAGAACAAACCAGCTCTCTTTTTTCCCCTACAAAAGCCACAAAGCCTTCCAAAGAAGACAGTAAAGACTTGCATCTTGCTTGAGCTGTAGTTAGGTTGAAATAATAAGAATCATTTTTTATTGTTATTGTTATTGTCACTGTTGTTGTTCAGATTTTCTTATTATTAATTAAATTATTTGTAATTATAATTATTTTGTGTATTTCTAATTTGTGAATTGAATTTATATTGGGTTGTATTTATACCTTTTGTAAAGTAATTTAAAACTAAGTTATTTATATGTTTTCTTTAAAGCTCAAAATGTAATACTGCACTTAAAAGCACTAAATAGGTCTTAGTGTTGACAGATATTATTATTGTTTAAAATGTGGGCAATACAAATTTCGATTTTTCAAAAAAGGAAACCAGTTTGTTGTTGATTTAATAGACTTGTCTATGTTCTCTTTTGTATATTTACTACAGCTCTTTAAAAACAGCCAAAGAATTTCTTGGCTGATCAGGTGATTAAGTGATTTAATAATGGTGGAATATTTGATTATTGAAGTAGTAGAGGCAGAATAATTCTTTTAACTTTTAAAACTTTAAGAATTGTAAAATAAATAAAACCATTATTTTATGGTAGTTTTTGGCTTTATCGTGAAAGTAACAGAGTACCTGTACCCCAGCCAAATTTCTGACCAGTCAACAGACATCCACGTGTATGGTCCGGTGCCCTTGAGCTATTACAATGTGAAACAAACTGAATTCAATGGAAAAGCTACAGTATCACAGAAACCTCAACTCTGATAACAAACCAGGCGTTAAAACAGCCGGTTCTACTGCAGGAGCTGTAATAACTACAGACACCACGAAGAATAGTCAGGTTCATTGGGAGACTGTTTGTAAACAGGCATATAATAACCCAATAAAAAACAGGTGCAAACATGTTATTAGAAGTATAGAAGTGATAGGTTGTGGAAATCCAGCCTAGTGTCTCAGCAGGGTGCGTTCTAAAAAGGGAACAGTTTGGAGTTAATTGAGTTTGCAGCACAGACGTGGAGAATTACTTTACCAAGACCACCTGAGGTGAAACTTCAATCGTAGTTAGCCTTTCAGATGTCTAAATGAGTTCAGTTTAAGTCAGAGGCTGGGGGAAATGTAACTGAGCAGTGGAGTGAATCCAAAGGCGATTAAATGCAGTTCGGAGAAACTTGTGAAACAGTGATGAAGGTATATTCTACCTGTTTGATCTCCTTCAACACAACAGGTTCCCCAGTGCACTCTGAAAGGCGTGTGTGGAACGTGAGCAAACCCTGGTCGTTTCCAGAATTTTCATCCACTAGTACACTGCTTAATACTTAACAGCATGGCTGGACAACATGATGATATTTTATCATTATCATGAGCATACCATGGACTAACTGCACTGATCATCAAAAGAATAGCTGCCACCAGAAGGAAGTGTGGGATTGCAGTGCTGTTGGGCAGGAAGATAAAGCTTACCAGGAACAACTGTGTAGTGCAGCCATGGTGCTGGCACTAACAGGAAGACTCATGGAGGACATCACTGTTCGCTGAATGTCCACAATCGTGGTTGTTGGGTCAGACAGGTACAACGATAAGTCCTGTCTTTGCATACATCACATGTGTGGTGGAGCGTGAAACTTGAATCATTTGAATGGTTGACAGTGTTTTCCTTCTGGGTGCAACTATTTGTGCAACTATTTTTTTTGATGATACATGTGTACATGCTTTATTGCAAAAGTGCACATTATTAGACCAAATTTGAATTGGATTTAGTGCAATGCAGTTTGTAAAACACTGAATACAAATCATTAAAGCTGTAGGTTTATTGTTATTATGTTATTATTATACTGAATTTTATTATATGTGGCACTACAGGTTAGAGGGGTATAAACCCCCCCAGCACTGGACTGTGGAACAGTGGAACTGCATTGCAATGGAGCTCAATCCAGTACTTTTGGGATAAGCTTTAGTGATGTTTGTGGTTTGTGGTCATCCTAAATCAGTACCTGATTTCACTAATGCTCTTGTGGCTGAATGCAATCAGATCTTCACAGCAATGTTCCAACACCTATTGTAAAACCTTCATAGACGAGTGTTCTCTGAGAGTTATTGCAGCAAAGTTGGAACAAACTCCTTATCAATACTCAGTTTCAGAAGAAGCTATGAATGATTTCAGGGCATATAGTTTATTATAGATTTAAATTCTTAGTATTGTGATGAATTCTCATTATGGGAATCAAAGTTCTGAATCAAAGCACTTGACAGCTAATTTCAAGGAAACTGCACAGACCCTCTCTGCACTGTGATGTCTCGGCTGGGAACTGTATTAGCGGGAATAGTTTTGCTGCCGTGAATTCCTATATTTATGAAACATCCCATAATTATCAAACACCTCGGATTAAGAATGCTGATCTGATGTCAGTTTATGCCTTTTACGCTGCATGAGGCCTCATTTTAAGATTAGTGTTTTCACACCTGGGTGCTTAATAAATAAGGGCCCAGTTCAGATTGCTGAGGTTATATGACTAATATGTTTACCGAACCAAGGACGGGTCTCAGGACGTTCTGGATCAGCTTAGTTTAAATTGCTATCCGTTTTGAATTGAACACATGTTTTTGGCTTGAGTGGAGGATAAAAGAGAGGCAGACAAACCTGCGAAAGACCGAATGTCTTAGGGTTCTCTAAACGATCATTTCCCTAATGTATTTCTGAGGACAAAATTAGGTTTTAGAAGATGGACTGTAATTATGGGTCTTGCTGCTTTTGAAGTGCTTGATCAGAAGAGGTGCTGAATCCAGGATCCCTTTATGAATGAACTCTCCCATTCTCTCGTTTCAGTGTAGGGTGTGAAAATGCCATTATGGATGAGTCTATTTTTGTCCTGCGGTGGTATTACATAAATTTGTTAACCCTTTATTGTGGTCATTAGAAGATCCAAAACACACTAATGGCAAAGACAGGCAGGGAAATGCTAATTAGGCTTTCAGTGACAAGGATATTTCACAAGCTGAGGGATGATAAATGATGATCATAATTCATTTTTTATTTCATTAATTTCATTCATACAGAGGTGGCCAACAACAATAAAGAATGTCCAGTTTGTGGTTGTATAAGCACCAAAAGGCTTTCTTTCTCATTTATATTTGTCACTACTTTAATTTGGTTCTGTTTACAGTTCATTTCTATGTTCTCCTCCTTTTGTCTCCAGTATGTGTGTGTGTGTGTGTGTGTGTGTGTGTGTGTGTGTGTGTGTGTGTGTGTGTGTATGTGAATGTACCTTTGGGAAGGATGACTACACAAAGCTAATTTGGATTATTGGTTTGTTTCTGTGTCATTCCAGAACTTACACTGACAGACAATGAATGAAAGAGTTCTGATTGGTGGGTTGGGTCACATGATTGGTAGAAGCATTACAGGAAATGGAGACCATAGGAGTCCAAAACTACAAGGAGATCAGATGAAAAGATGAGCTTTGTATTCATGAAATACACTCACCAAAAAAAAATATGTTGCACCCAGACGGATGTGTGGGATTGCAATGCTATTGGGAAGGAAGATAAAGGTTACCAGGAGCAATAAACAATGATAAATTTAGACTGATATGATCAATATTTATTGAGCTACACATACAGAAGTAGTGTCTCTCAGTATGGCATCAGGCAGCCATGTTTGCTAACACAACATGCCAGACGTCTCGGCATGGAGTTGTAGAGGTTCTCAATGGTGTCCTGTGATAATCCATCCCATGCAGGTTGAATATTCTCATACAGTTCCTACAGATTTTGCGGTAGGGGTGGAGGTGGAGAGACACCAGGCCTTCTGACAACAAACTGTTCATCTTGGTGCTGACCACGGTGCCTCCACACGCGGATTCGTTGGTCGACTCCACCAAGACAAAAGCAGGACTCACTGAAGATGAGCAGCTGCCATTCTGAGTTACTCCATGACAGTCTGACACAACACCATTGCAGTGTTTGGTGATGTTGATGTGGTGTTAAGAGCAGTCGTTGTAACGGTCTTCGTGCATGTAGTTCTGCGTCGTTCAGCTGTCTGCCAGTGGTGCTGGCACTAACAGGATGACTCATGGAGGACATCACTGCTTACTGAATGTCCACAATCGCGGCTGTTGGGTCAGTCAGCGGGGTCAGTCAGCAGGGTCAGTCAGCGGTGCATCTTTGCTTACGTCACACGAATGGCTGAGTGTGAAAATTCGCATGTCAAACCTACACACCAAGTTTCATGTTTTATGTTTTTGATGCTGAGTGTACAAAGTTACTCTGCATGAGCATTTGCAGAAATGTTATTTATAAGAATGGTTTACCTTACTTTAAAAAAATCAACAGAATTTACATTTGACAGTATAAAGACTTTCTGGTCATTAATTAAAATGACTGTATGTGCGCTGTAGGCATTGCAACCCCTGGTTAAATTAAGTCAGTGAAATCTATCTGCAATCCATCTCACATCAAACAACCCTGAATGGCTTTGCTTACATATGAACAACTATGTATAAATACATACATTTAAAAAATGGTTGATTTCTTTTTAGAGAAGCATTTAAAAACTGTATCTGCTTAGAACTTTAATGCTGATATACAGAGAGTTGTGAGAGTAAAAGCAGGTCATGGTTTACTGGAAAGGATTGTCTCAAACGCTATGAAAAGATAAAACCCTTGCAGAACTGTCACTGAAAATCTCCAACACAGGCTTCAACTTTCAACTTCATCTTCAACTTAATGTTAACAGCGTTTCACACAATGTTGTCTGTTGAAATGTGTGAAATTGTCATTCAATGGCTTGTAGAATATGGAAGGTAAAGAAGAAAGAAAGAAGGATTAGAGAACTGACGAGTCTTAGATATGGTCTACATGTCACGCCTGCTGGCTCTCTTCTCACCCCGATCTCCTGGACTCCATTTCCCATAACCCACCACCTGATGACGTCACTTTCACATGTCCGCCATCTCCCAATCCCGTTCCGTTTTCTAGATCTGAGTCTCCCGAGTATTGATCACTCCTGTTGTTAAATTAGTCTGTTGGTATATATACTCCTCTCTCCCACTGACCCATTACGAAGTATTGCCACTCTGTGCGTACCGAGCGTTTCTTTCTGTGATTACTCTTGTTTGCTACTCTGGTTTTGACTTTTACTCTTTTGAGATTTACTCTTTTGTCTTTGCCCTTTTGGTACTTTTGCTGGTCTGATTGTTTGCCTGGTTTTTGACGTCCGCTCATTTCTTGACTCTGACCCTGTCTTGCCCTTCTGTTATGTCCGCCTTGCTCTTGTTGCTGCTGTGTTCGATTACAAATCTGTTAAATAAACCTCGCCTTGATTTTAGCTCAGCACTCGTAACAATCTGTTTGTCCATCAACACACTACAATAGTACGGCTGTGTCAAAACAATAGCTACACCCAGAAGGAATTAACTGACAAGAATGAAACTTGGTGGGTAGGTTTGACATTGTGAGACCACGCATGTGATGTAAGCAAGGACGGGCCTTATCGCTGTACCTGACTGACCCAACAATTGTAGACATTCAGCGAGCAGTGATGCCCTCCATTAGTCATCTTGTTAGTGCCAGCACCATTGGCAGACGACTTCACGGCGCAGGACTACATGCATGCAGACCTTTACAATGACTGCCCTTAACACAACATCAATGTCACCAAAGACCGTAATGGTGTCGTTCCAGACTGTCATGAAGTGACTCAGAATGGCAGCGGGTCATCTTCAGTGACGAGTCCCGCTTTTGTCTTGGTGGCCCGATGCCATATTGAGAGACACTACTTCTGTATGTGCAGCTCAATAAATATTGCCCATATCAGTCTAAATGTATCATCATTTATTGTTCCCGGTAACCTTTGTCTTCCTTCCCAATAGCATTGCAGTCCCACACCTCCTTCTGTGTGCAACTGTTCTGATGAGTGTATATGCATTCCTGTTAAGGCTGCTTTATAAAGAGGAGATGTTTTCTCACTCCTACATTCTTGGAACTCCCGCACTAACAGGTACCACACTCAATATTAAGAACAATAACCTCACAGCACGTAGCCGCCTCTATTAGTAGGTCTTTATTATTATTTCACTGCAAGGTCAATTCAGACACCACTACCATTACTGACACGTCTCCGTCCAGCCAATTACAGAAGGGTTGTTGACTCTGGGATGACTTTTGTTAGACTTATAAAAACAGATCTAATACTAATCCAGCTAGAACAGGGCAGGGCCATAGTCAAATATTAATAAGACATGGCCAAATTAAATTAGACCTTCCTGCATGATATATGAGCCTTATCTGCCTTATTATATTTTGCCCATGCTAACATTAATATGACAACATGAGGAGGACGCAGTGTCCTCACGGGCAGTGCTGTGGTTCGTCTCCAGATGGGAGGATATTAGAGAGAGAGAATTCATTAGACATTTTAAATATTGAAAGCTGTTCAACTCATGTCCCTGTAAGCACAGCTTCACTTTATCAGTAGAAGCTGTCATACCGATTTCCATGTAATCAAACTTCTTTTCGATCGCAGAGCAGTCTGAAAGCACTAAAAGCGATGCGCTTTGTTTCTGAACTCTGTGTGTCTGAAAACAACTGAAAACACTGATTTAATGCCGTTCATTCATCAAAGCTGAATGTTAAAGGAAGGCATTTTTCAGGAAGTGGGACATAGAAGTGATTTATGACACAGATTAACCTAGTCTTCCTGCCTTCCTGATGATTTCTGCCATTGCCTCCTGCCACTGCTAAGGCTGCTGGTAACTTTTTGGAAAGAAAGAACATGAATCATAAAAAGAAACGTTGTTATCTGCCATTTTTCATCTGTAAAAAAAAAAAAAAAAAAAATCTGTCAACTTAAGAATAACATTGGCTTTAATACTGTCATGTTGGAGACAGATAGCTTATGCTGTTGTTCATTTTTCCCACTAAAGGGGGTTGTGCGGAGGGGGCAGGGGGGGTCAGTCGATTTGGGTTAGTCGGTTGGGTGGGAGTGGGTCGGCTTGGCAGAGGGAGTCGGTGGTGGGGTGTTGGTGGGGGATGTATGCAAACAAGACACTGCAAATACCATCAACCTATTGGCTTTCCTCCAATTATTTTGTGGGCTGACCTTTCGGTGCATTTCCATAGAGGGGCTGAGATGCTGCTCATATTTTGCAAGACATGCATGAAGGAGTCGAGAGAGCTTCAGGTTTGAATACAGTAATACACGATCTGCCCATGAGCTCTGAAAGTTGATGTGGCTTCTGCTGGCCCAGAATATCTAATGCATTGTTGGCATGTAATAATCTAATAACACAGTATAGTGCAAAAGTTACACTCCGCCCTTCATTCATTTAATCTCCAGTCGAAATGGCCTTTAAGTACAGGAATCGTCTTTCAGCACTGGAAAAAAGACTTTACACAAAAGCTTTAACAGATAAATAGGCCACACCACTCCTTGGACAAAAAAATAGCCCCCCTCTGTGATGTTCTGGGGGTGTTTTAATTATGTGGAAACGGGTCCTTTGGTTGAGATAACAGTATATTTGAACCATAGTGCCTACTTTACCTTAAGCTCCTGGACAACCAGGTTTTGCCATTTGCTCATCATCATCTTACTGAGGAATATAACATTCCTATCCCGGTATTCCAAGATGGCAATTCTCGCTTTCACAGGGCTACAAATGTGGCATGATGAAAATTCAGGAGCATTCACACATCTGGACTGGCCTGCAAAATCCCCAGATTTGAAAATCTGTGGGACTACCTGGAACAACCAGTAAAACGCCAGGGAAGGAATCCACCAAATCTGACCCAACTGTGCTATTCTTAGATGCTAGAGTGGCAGAAGATTGATGTAGCCGACATCCAGAAACTTGTTCAGTCCATGCCAAATCGGATCGCAGCTGTTATTCGTGCTTGTGGAGGCATTACCCAGTTAAATATCATGGAGGTAAATCCAGTTAATGATGACTGATGATGCTCTCTGATGATGCAGTTGAGAAGGTTTTATGAGTACTGGCGATACCCATGATACGCTTGCATCTTGCAGCATATTGTGTGGTAATTTATCACCATATCAATAAATATTGCTATATTGCCCAGTTGTAATGGGTTGACAGCCAAACATCTGTTCAGTCTTAGTTGCTATGTACTTAATGGAGTTACACTGGAAGAGCTGGTCCTGACCTCCCTGGGGCCCTAAGCTAAATTCTGCAAAGGGGCCCTCCTACCTGACCTGTGAGCCGTATAAACCATTTGCACCTGCCGCATAGTCACACCTGACCCCCACCCCCCCTTAAAACAGTTTGTTCATCTGTCCATCTAAGAGTAAGTAAACCTGTACAGAACAGAATGAGCTATAAACAAACAACAGTAATCAATTAATCACTCCTCTACTGACAACGGACCTGAACAATTATAGATAATACAGTTATTAATTTTATCAGCTACATTAGGCACATTCAGATGTCACCAACACCCCCTGTCCCAGACCCCCCTTCATCAGCTTGGCTGAATATTTGACAGTCCTTATTAACTGAGCGATGTCCATCCACACTGGCCAGTATGCTGAGCTAATCAGCAATTTTCATTTAAATATTTTTATTAAGAAGTTAGATTTGAATTGTAATGAGAAAATACTTCAATACTTCCATTTTAAACAACTGCAAAAACATTAACATATGTACACACAGCACATTCGACCTACTACACTCAACAAACACAAGACAGGAAAGAAAGGAGGAAGGGAAAAAAGATGTAGATGTAACATGTTTGCAACCACTGTTTTAATGACGGCACTTCTGGCCCTTTTCAAAAATGTGAGAATAAGTTTCTTGGCAATGATTAGCCCATAGGAAACAAGTTGCCGCTGAGCTAATCTAAGTCTAAGCTGGAGAGACACTCCAAATATAATGAGAATTGGATCTGGCTCTATTTGCTCCCCAAGCATATCTGAAAAAGCTATAAATATTCCCATCCAAAATGTGTGGGGTTTGGGACAGAGTGCATAGCAATGTGAAAGAGAGGCCTTAGTTAATTGACATTTATCACACCAAGGTGATATATCTGAAACAAATGTTTGTAGTTGTACCTTAGAATAGTGCAGTCTATGGAGGATTTTCATATACATATTTGGTTATTCCAAACATGACTGGATATTTTAACACCCAATTTCGACTTCCCTTATTGTGTCCATACGGGGGTGGTTTAAAACTCTGATACACATTATGTAAATAGGATATCACACCTCTTACTCCTCTGCCCGATTTCACAGACTGATCAAGACTGTCTAATTTTGCAGTAACAAAACCAGATATGTGCATCTTTACATAATTTCTGACCTGAAGATATCTGAAAAAATGACCTGCAGGTAGATTGTATCTCTTCTGCAGCTGCTGAAAGGAGGCAAAAGTTTCTTCGAAATAGAAATCTGCAATAGTGCGTTTTCCATGCAACAAATGCACTATCCAAGTTTGATGGAGAGAATGAGGGGGTTTGATAAAATAGGAAGCAAAAATGACACTTTCCTGAAACTGAAGTGTGTCCTTAACTGTTTCCAGATATGCATTGTGTCATACATGAGGGGATTTTGTCTATACGAAGAGTTACTAATAACTATAGGAGACAGAAGTACTGCTACTAAAGAATATGGCAAAGAATCCTCTCTCTCAATCTTCAACCAATCTGCACAATCAGAAGACTTTTCAAGACACAGAATAATGTTTCTCACGTTTGCAGCCCAATAGTAGTAAAGGAAATGTGGAAGGCCTAGCCACCCTTTAATTTAGGTTTACAGAGATGTTGTTTACTAATTCTGCTTGCCCAGTAGTTCCAAATGAAAGGAAGTATGATAGACTCGATTTTCTTTAAAGAATGCTTTTGGGAGAAATTTTGGAATGTTCTATACAAGGTACAAAGACTGTGGGAGAAAGATCATCTTAACCGCATTAACCCTACCTAATAGGGAAATAGGAAGTGTTTTCCAAAACAAGACATTAGTCTTAAGTTTAACCAGCAGGGGGTCGAAATTAGCTTCGAAGAGGGAGGAATATTTCTTAGTTACCTCAATTCCTAGAAAGGTAAACCTTTCGGGTGAAACCTTGAAAGAGAGGTTAGGAGCCCATGATGGGTCTTTCATACAAATTGGCATTAGCTCACTTTTACTCCAGTTTATCCTATATCCAACAAAGGATCCAAAGTGGTTGACTAAACTTAGAACGTTTGGAATGCTGACTTTGGGGTCTGAAATAAATAAAAAAATATTGTCAGCATACAAAGATATTTTATTAGTTGAGTATTTAGTATTATATCCAAAAATCCCTCTATGAGCTCGAACCGTTTCAGCAAGAGGTTCAGTTGCTAATGCAAACTATAGAGAGGACAGCTAATCAGCAATTTAACTTCAATATTTAACCAATAGCTAATGTCAATCAGTTGCTTTTCATTTCACATTAGTCCAAAGTTGTAACTAAACCTTGGCTGAGAAACTAGATAATCTATAACTGGGTTTCCATTTAAACACATTTTCGGCAGATTAAATGGGAATTAAGTCACAAATCCTTGCTACTTCAGACTCCACTGCTGGTTAAGAAAGCTGTTTTATCCTCCTGTAAAGTTCCATTGTAGGGGATTTTAAGGTGGACTGTATAATTCCATGAGTGCTATTTTATAGTTTGATGGCTTCACTTTTATTCCATAGTAAAGCATTAAGCTCAAAATAAGGAAACCTTCTATGAGTAGCCTTGTCTAAACTTTTGACTGGTGGTACGACTTGATACGTTATTGTTTATTCAAAGCCCCTCAGCAATTCTAAAAAAACCCTCTCTTTTTGTAATATTTGGGCGTTTTTGGCTTTTCCATGTAATTTTTTTTTGGCTTTTTTGAAGCTGCTATTTAGTTATTTTAAACTGCGCCTATAAGGAGTGTGCCATAACGACTATATATTCTGGACCGCTCTCCACAGAGTTTGCTACCGCAAAGCAGGAGTTTCATTTCATGGACACATATGAACACATGTTTAAGCGTGATGCAGTTATGTTTACTAAGCTGTAGGACACCGTTGGCATTCATTAAACATAAGAAATAGCTGAATAAATAAAACTGTTTTGATGGTCTAGAATTTCCACAATTCAGTTAAATAAACGACTGTAGTCAAAATATTTCAATCTATGTTTTAACCCGGTCAGATTGATTTACCGCTGTATTTTTAATGCATGGCAAGGCATATCCCAGTCGGGAATATGTAGCAGTGTAATTGCAACACTGGTATTTTGTTTATACTGTGCAGACCTTGCTGTAGACTGACACAGAGATGCTTCACAGGCTGCTACAAGTTATTAAATTCTTAATTATTCTCTGCCCTCATACTGCCCTGACATGTGGCCACAGTCAGTGGCTATATTCCCAGCATAGTTTTATTTTGCGTGTCTGTGAAACTGAAGGTAATGTAGGTTTAATATATTGCAACATAGATGTGATGTTGGGCTTAGGGCAGCCATTAGCACTAAGTGCTCTATTAGTTTTCCTTATTGATCTCAGCTCTAAGACCTGCAATCCCTCC
The DNA here is from genome assembly GCA_034552555.1 of Semaprochilodus insignis. NCBI lineage: Eukaryota > Metazoa > Chordata > Actinopteri > Characiformes > Prochilodontidae > Semaprochilodus > Semaprochilodus insignis. The sequence goes on along the minus strand of CM067487.1, from coordinate 10,190,463 downwards.
TCACAAATAAATTCCTTACAAACTTCAGCGCTTATCCTACTTTTGCCGGCTGGACTCTCTGCTGTACTTTTATGCTTGTTGTATGCTAATGTAACTGCAGCCTGTGGCACTGAAATTCCCAGACTTATTAAAATACTGTCTCTGTTTATGGTTGCATCTATTCCCAGGCATTTTTCTGAGTTGGAGCCTGAAGAATGAATAGCTTCATTATAAGCTCAGAGGGGAGGTAGAGTGTGTATATCACAGCTTGGGGATGTGGATTGGGTAATGTAATACCTTCTGTGATAAGGAGGGAAGGGAAAAAGGGAGGTGGTACTGTAAAATGAGATGTTTTTTTTTCCTTAATATTGCCCCTTACTAACACAAGTGAAATTGAGCTGTGTTGCCACTATGGGGGTTAAGGTACTTATTGCTAGACATAATGTCATCCTGTAATTAGGACTGCGAGAATTTGAAAAAGTCAATTATATTGGTTATTAAAAATGTTAACTGTGTATTTTTACTGTTAATGTGTTGTTTGGTTAAAACAAGCACCCGGTAATTAATATATCACATTACAGCACACTTCACACTTTATACATGTTGGTGAAATATGGCTTCTGTAGTTTCTGTGCATCATAAGAAGTGATAGTTTGCTGTAAAAAGAGAACTTTTATGCAGTTCAGTAATGAAATAATCAGACTCGGTGACCAGTTAAATCTGATTATTTTGGGGGGCAATAACAGTTACAGTCTGTAAAATATACGGCCATGAAATTACAAACATGCCAGTTGTTCTTACCAGCCATAAACAGTAACTTCAGCCAGTAATAAACAGGCCATTCAACTGAAATAGTTTAAACTGCAGCCCATAGTAAAAACTAAAAATCACACCTTAGATATTTACAAGGATTATTATGATAAATCCTAGGAAGTAATAGAGATATTAATAGGTCAAATAAATACAAAATCATAATAATAACACTTTCCAATAAGGGTATATCTATTAACGGTACTTAGGACAGTAATAAGCATTACTGAACAGTTAAATAATGTAGCAATTAATCATTAACTAATGGTAGAAATAAGGACTAACATTGTTTTTTATTTTATTAGGTACGTTTATAATCTAAGTAGCAAGTTTAATCAAAATTTACTTATTAAATCATTATAGTAATGATAACTGTGTGACTCAGGACAGTAATAAGTAAGCCCTATGACATATATATATATATATATATATGTCACTTCTGTCTGTCTGTCTATCTGTCTGCCTGTCCCTGTTCATGTCTCTCTACGCCCCCTCTGGTTGCTTTTTGCTATTGCATTGCTTTTCCTGCTCCCCCCTAGCTACTCCCACTCCCCTCACCTGTTATCAATTGGGACTCAATAGGACCTGTATTAAGACCCCTTTGTTTGCCCTGTCTGGTTGTGAAGTCTCTGTGGCAACTTTGTTAGTTTTAAGCTGTTTTACCTTGTTAGCTGTTGTACCTTGTTAGTTCTGATCTGTTTTCCCTGTGTAAGTCTTGGCCTCGTTTCCTTTCAGTTCTTGTCTTCTTTGTTTTGTAGCGTTTGTGTTCATCTTCAGTTCTTGACCCTTGTTTTGTTTCTGCTATTGCCTCTCAAATTATGGACATGTCTTTGTTGATACCCACCTGTGTTGATGACCTCTGTTACCCGGACAAACTCAAATAAAACCACTATGCGTTTGCATCCTGCCTCAACCACCCCGTTACTATATATATATATATTTAATGATTGGTTGTGAGTTCAACGCTGTCCCGCATTTCATCTCACTACCGAATGCAGTTTTAGTCTGTAGGCGGAGCCTTATTTTAGCCATACCCCTGCATTTTAGAGCAGGAAGTGCTATGGTTATGTGTTATGATCACTACTGAAACACACGTTTCCTGCAGTTAAGTAAACATTTTGATTTGACAAAATGATTTTATGTGTATGGCTGTTCAAAACTGTTACATTTTTAAGTAATGTAAAGTTAATTTACTTTATTAACAAGGACCTGTTATGCTTTATCGGGTTTTCTTTTTCCTTGAGCATGTTATTTAGTTTTATTTGCACGTGAGTGATCTACAGTCCTAAAGCCGAAAGTACACGCCACAGAGAGAAACTCTCTCACACAGAATCCACTTTTCTCAGCTTCCTGAAATGCCTTGTTGGAATTCCAGCCCTTTTCTTTGTTAGAAGGTGACATCATCACGTAACGCAATCCAAACTGCCCACCTACAGGCAAGCTTGGCATGCTCTTACGCAAAACACAGAAACAGATCAAACTGATACAGCAGAACCGACACCATTGTAAGAACAGCCACAGTGGTGTGGGGGCGGAACTTGTAGCAGAATATCAGTCTGGCAGTCGACCAGTCGGAGAAGAGTGGGCAAGCTGACCAATCAGAGCACGCTGGGATTGTCAGGAGGCGGGGCTTAAAGACGCATGAGCTCAAACAGGGTGTTTGTTGTACAGTATGTGTACAAGTTTTAGTAGTTTAGCAAACAGCTTGTTCTGAACTTGCATTCCATCATGCTTTTCAGCAGTTTATTATTTTGCATGGTTATATTTTCATAATTTTAAGTTTCATGTGCCATTATGTAAATGTATATCTTGCTGAAACAGTAACTCACTTGTTATATTACTCAATTAATCAAAAGAGTTAATCACTGAAGTGATTATAGGAATGATAATTAGTTCTGATTTCTAAGCTCTAGCTGTATTGTCCGGTGTGGTGGCTGTCAGTGAAGGCATCTGCATAGTAATAGATCAATTACACCATTTCTTTCGTCTGGCCGTTGGTGGTCTCTTCTTTGTGGAAAGGCCAACATTTTTGTCATTTAGACTCAGACAACAACCAAGCAATTCCTTCGAGAGATGGATCCTCATAACCCTCTCATTCCCACAGATTTGAGGAGCAGTGGGTGGGCTCTCTAATGAAGTAGGGCTGAAGGAGTATTGATTGAGGTTAGAGGGCTGAAAATGACCCTTCATTAGATGTGAAGGGGAGATGAAGAAGTGCCCCTGGGGATTACGGAGCAGCCATGCTAACGACCCATCGTCAGCGAGCCATTAAAAACTCATCGCTTTCATCAAAAGGCTGGGCAGAATCAGGCCAGGTGATGGACGGGCATAGAGGCGAGTGTTGAAGCGATGGCGATGAAGTCTAAGAAGGCGGTTCTGTTGCCGGGCCTGCTCTGCACCTGCATGAGGATGAACCGTAATAAGTTGCTTTGTAATACTCTTATATACTGATTGATTTTGCTCAAGGTTCTTTGAGTGTGTGTAATGACATGGAGCTAATTTGTAAGGCATTGCAGCTTCTATCGGAATATTTTTCATTCCAGTGGAATGGTATTCATTTTTCCAGTGCCCCATTTTAGGGGAGCGAATGGAGTACTTCAGTGGCCGGCAGTAGGGCCTAGATTGAAGTGCTAATAACAGTGAACTGGTCAAATTGAAAATTCGTTCAGTTCCCCTCATAGAACTTCTGAAAAGAACGACTCAAGCACAACTGCTAGAGGTATTCCTCAGGGATTCAATAAAGGTTTCAGGTCATGATGCCCAGCGCCAGGTAGCAGCCACCTGAGCCCCAAACACTAATCATATTAACTCTAACCTTGCTACAGTTTAAAAGGTCAGTAGTTTGCTACAGTCTGTGTTATTTGAGAAAGACTACAGGTTATATTACTGTACCCAACCCGTATCGTGCGAACGGCGCAGAGTTTGTTATCTTCATTAATCCGGAACTCTATTCAAAAAGTCCGGCTTACGTCTCTGTTGGGATTTGCGAGCCTGACGGCTTTGTTGAAGAGTGCACAAGGCTCCGAATGTGCATGTAGATCCCCCCTCTCACCTCTGAAGCTAATGTGTCTGCCGTCTGGCGGGTAGGAAGGCCAGATTGTTGTTGCTTTCAGTTAAGATGTAAAGGGAGAAAATGTGCTGTATCTACAAAGCGACACAGAACAATGCAGCGTGAATGCAGGGGTCTTTTGCAGGCTTATCAGAGGCTCGGCGGACTCCAATGCTGGCTCACAATTTGCTACTCCAGCAGCGTAGGCGCTTTTCCGTTTTAATTAGCCACGCTCGGCTTCAAAGTGGCGCTCCCTCGGGGAGATGTTTTCATAGCTGTATTTCTCCACAAGAGGAGAAGCTCCGGGACAGCATTCTTCAGGGTTCAGCTGATTCCTTCTGTGTTTACTGTGGTCTGATGACAGGAGACAAGACACTTTAACAAACATGGCATTAGCCCTGAAACATTTCACTCTTGTTGTAGATCTGGGTCCCACTAATACTTGTTCGCCAGTGTTTTGAGAAAGGCAGAGTTTAATACCATGAATGTGTTTCTTGGAATACGACACCATTCTTTATTTCAGGAATAAACTTGGTCATAATTCCAGACTTCAGAAACAGCAGTTATGAATTCAGGCTTGGATACCAACATGAACAACTTCATTTGAGAGCATTGACTTGACCGCATTGATGCCAGGACAAGTAGTAGTAGTAGTAGTAGTATTTTTTTATTGTCATTTCAACCATATACAGTGGTGTACAGTACACAGTGAAACGAAACAGCGTTCCTCCAGGACCAAGGTGCTACATAGAACAATAAATACAATAGATACACAAGACAATTTACAATATACAAAACAGCAAACAATAAATACAGGGAGGGAGCAGTAAAGTGCAGTTATGTCCATTTTTTTAAGATGAACATTGAACATTGTTTTTAGCAGCAGTTATGTCAATATTTGGTATAAGTGTAAACATTTTACTCCTTAAGTTTATGTGTAGACAGATTTAAAGGATGAGATTGTGTGTGTGTGTTCAGTCCAGTCACTGAAATGTGTGCAATTATTCAGACCAGATTCAACAACTCTGGTTGTTAAGGAGTCTGATGGCTTGGGGAAAGAAGCTGTTGCACAGTCTGGATGTGAGGGCCCGGATGCTTCTGTACCTCTTTCCAGATGGTAGGAGGGTGAAGAGTGTGTGTCAGGGGTGTGTGTGGTCATCCACAATGCTGTTTGCTTTGCGGATGCAGCGTGTAGTGTAACTGTCTGTGATGGTGGGGAGAGAGATACCGATGATCTTCTCAGCCGTCCTCACTACTCGCTGCAGAAACTTGCGATCCGATACAGTGCAGTTCCCAAACCAGGCAGTGATGCAGCTGCTCAGGATGCTCTCGATGGTTCCTCTGTAAAATGTGGTGAGGAAGGGAGGTGGGAGATTTGCCTTCCTCAGCTTTCGCAGGAAGTAGAGACGCTGCTGGGCTTTCTTGGCTATGGTGCTGGTGTTGAGGGACCAGGTGAGATCCTCTGCCAGGTGAACTCCAAGGAACTTGGTGCTCTTGACGATCTCCACAGTGGAGCCGTCGATGTGTAGTGGAGAGTGGTCACACCTTGTCCTTCTGAAGTCAACAACAATCTCTTTCGTTTTGTCTACGTTCAGAGACAGGTTGTTGGTTCTACACCAGTCCGTTAACCGTTGCACTTCTTCTCTGTATGCTGACTCGTCATTCTTGCTGATGAGACCCCCTACCGTCGTATCATCCGCAAACTTGATGATGTGGTTCGAGCTGTGCATTGCTGCACAGTCGTGAGTCAGCAAGGTGAACAACAAAGGACTGAGCACACAGCCTTGGGGGGCCCCAGTGCTCAGCGTGGTGGTGCTGGAGGTGTTTCGTCCAATCCGGACTGACTGAGGTCTCCCAGTCAGGAAGTCCAGGATCCAGTTACAGAGAGAAGTGTTCAGGCCCAGTAGGTTCAGCTTTCCGATCAGGTGCTGGGGAATGCATCGATAATAGGGTAAGAGGTTATTGGACTTCCTGGAGTCATGTATATCAGGTATTGGATTTACTTGGATTTAGCTTGAAAATCTTGGGCTTGGCACAGATATGTGGTACTTGGGAAATACTGTACATTTAGGCCATTTATTGCTCTCTTTTGTGTCCTAGTGCCCTCACGGAAGTATAGCGCTTCACACTGGAGGCTCCAGAACATTGCACAGGAATCAATGGACAGCTCAGACGAGGAGTTCTTTGATGCTCGAGGTATGTGCCAGGTTAATTCATGCTATAACACACGCATGCAGTTTGCAACAAATTGTTGCTGTTTGTATGAGATAAATATAAAAAGTATATATATTTTGATAGTTACTATAATATGGTATTATACTACAAACCATGGGTGTAGGTTTGCATACGGATGGTAGGCACGTGTCCTGACCAATATTTTGGGAGGATATAATTTCCTCTACCAATATATTGGCCACGACCACACACGAGGCCACGTCTCCAGTATGACTCATTTAGGAATGATAGTATTTGATTGGCTGAAAGAGAGGGGACTATCTGAAGGGTCACAGAACTACTGTACTTACTACCAGACATCAAGGACGAGAGAGCTGATCAGTGTACTAAAGGTAAGTTATCAGGGCTGTCGGTCCATGTACCTCAAGCATGGGTGAAAATATAAGATGTATTACTCCCTCTTTCCTCTGTTGGGTGCCCTGCCAACACCTTTTTGTACTGTGTAGATCTCATGTCACTCATTAGGAGCGTTTTCATCACCCAGAGTGTCAGTAACAGGTAGTAAACTTACTGGTCAGTAGGCATGTTGGCCTAAAATAAAAACCTGCTACCAAACATCACCAACCTTTCACTGTGAACAATAATGTCAGCCGATGACTGCGTGCACTTGTGGGGTTTAGGTGAGGTCCCGATTGTGTACTATAGTTTGGAATTATAGGGAGGCATCGGTATTAAAGTTAGTTCTAGCATGTTCAGCAAATATAGTCTTTGAAAGCCATTTATTTGGTCATTCATTTTCTTTTAGAAAAGATCCTTTTCACACAAAATTGAAACACAGTGGTTTCATGTATACAGTCCCGGGGCATGTGTGAGTGTGTCTGTGTGTTCTTGTAGTGGTATATATGCGAGGACCACATGTCCTCACAAGTATAGGACAGTATGAAATGTTTGGTAAAATGAGGACATTTTGCTGTTTGCTGGAAACTCTGATAATAAAGAAAATGAGTCTTTTGAGGTTAAGGTGAGGGTTAGGTTTAGGGGTAGGTGTAGTGTTAATTCGGTACAGTAATACAAAGATCAATAGAATTCTGTAGATGACCTGGTTGTGTCCCTACCAAAGTTGTGACCAAACCTACGCCGTTGTTTCAGATCTTAATTCAAACAACGCTGGGACATTATGCCTAATGCAAATGAGCACAGAAAGCAGTGACTTGTCAGTAGTACTAAGCTTTACCAGCTTCTCGAAACTGATGCCTACAACAGGTTCCAAAAACATTAGGACAGTGGCAATTTGAGACTAGGAGTGCTGTAAAATGTTACAACATCCTAAACAGGTGATACAAAAAAAGTCTATATCAGGTTAATGGCATATATTTCAACCTTGCTCTTTGTGCTCTCCAGTGTGTGTAGATTCTGTTTTTACCTAAGAACAAATCCCAAATAAGGAACATTGTAATCTTTGTGAAAAGTGGGTTTTAAGAAGACAGTTCTTCCTAAGAACGATTGGTGAGTGAGGTCCAGTGTTGCCCAATTAACGATTGCAAGCATGTTAGGTACTTCATCCTCTATAGTGTTTAATATCATCCAAACATTCAGGGAATCCAGAGAATTCTCTGTCTGTAAAGGACAACCCTAAAACCACAGCTGAATGGCCATGATCTTCTAACCCTCCAACAGCCCAGCAATTACTGGCAAGCTTCTGTGATGGATATCACCATGTGAGCCTGACTGGTTGCTTAGATGAACCCAACAAGCCTGATAAACTCTACCCTGCAAAGACAGAAGGCCTCTTAAATCCACCACCCAAGGAGTTACATCATGTACACACTGCTGCTGGCAACAGTAACATCATTTGATCAGTCATCCAGAGCTTTCTGCATGCTACTGTGTTTCTATCAGTGTGTGAAAGATGAAGCTTTCATGCTATTTCAACATGACAGGGCCAAGCTACATTCCGCACACATTACAACAGCATGGCTGCGTAATCAGAGAGTATGGATGCTGGACAAGCCTGCCTGCAGTTCAGACCTGACTCTCATTGAAAACATGTGGCGCAATGATAAGCTTAAAACATGACAACAAAGTTCCTGCATGGTTGCGCAGCTGAAGACTCGTTTAGTGAAAGAAAACATCAAACAATTCTGCTTTCAAAACTGGATCAGTCAGTGTCTTCAGTCCCCGAACGATTATTAAATGTTGTTAGAAGGAAAGGTGATGTAACACAGTGGTAAACATGCTCCTCTCCCAGTCTTTGACATGTTGCAAGCATTGTATTTGGAAAGAGTGTATATTTACAAGAAACAATAAAATCACTTCTTTCTTTTTGTATTAGAGATTTACATACAGTATTTTACCAAAAGAATTTGCTCGTCTGCTTTCACACGCATATGAACTTGAGTGACATCCCATTCTTAATCCATAGGGTTTAATATGATGTCGGCCCAACCTTTGCAGCTATAACAGCTTCAACTCTTCTGGGAATTCCACAAGGTTTAGCAATGTGTTTATGGGAATTTTTGACCATTCTTCCAGAAGCGCATTTGTGAGGTCAGACACCGATGTTGGATGAGAAGGCCTAGCTCGCAGTCTCCGCTCTAATTCATCCCAAGGGGTGTTGTCGGCTTGAGGTCAGGCCAGTCAAGTTCTTCCACACCAAACTTGCTCATCCATGTCTTTATGGACCTTGCTTTGTGCACAGGTGCGCAGTCATGTTGGAACAGGAAGGGGCCATCCCCAAACTGTTCCCACAAAGTTGGGAGCATGAAATTGTCCAGAATCTTTTGGTGTGCTGAAGCATTAAGAGTTCCTTTCACTGGAACTAAGGGGCCGAGCCCCACTCCTGAAAGACGACCCCACACCATAATCCCACCTCCACCAAACTTTACACTTGGCACAATGCAGTCAGACAAGTACTGTTCTCCTGGCAACCGCCAAACCCAGACTCGTCCATCGGATTGCCAGACGGAGAAGTGTGATTCATCTCTCCAGAGAACACGTCTGCACTGCTCTAGAGTCTAGTGGCGCTGTGCTTTACACCACTGCATTCAACACTTTGCATTGCGCTTGGTGATGTAAGGCTTGGATGCAGCTGCTCGGCCATGGAAACCCATTCCATGAAGCTCTCTACACACTGTTCTTGAGCTAATCAGAAGGCCACATGACATTTGGAGGTCTGTAGCAATTGACTCTGCAGAAAGTTGGCGACCTCTGTGCACTATGCACCTCAGCATCCGCTGACCCTGCTCTGTCATTTTACGTGGCCTACCACTTCGTGGCTGAGTTGCTGTTGTTCCCAGTCGCTTCCATTGTGTTATAATACCACTGACAATTGACTGTAAATATATAGTAGCTAGGAAGTTTCAAAATTGACTTGTTGCACAGGTGGCATCCTATCACGGTACCATGCTGCAATTCACTGAGCTCCTGAGAGCGACCCATTCTTTCACTAATGTCTGTAGAAGCAGTCTGCATGCCTAGGTGCTTGGTTTTATACACCTGTGGCCATGGAAGTGATTAGAACACCTGAATTCATAGATTTGAATGGGTAAGTGAATACCTTTGGAAATATGGTGTATTTGTCATATGCTGTCATGTGATACTCTTAATCAGATGTTCCATTCAACCTTAATAGCCGTGGTACCATTTAAGGTGAAATGAAAGATTCGCAAAACAGGCAGCCGAACAGGAGGCCAACTCGAGCTTCCACATGTGTCCGAAGATCCCAGGCAACTTTAATTCAGGACTGTTTGTTTGTTTTGCACATTTTACTGCGGAAAATTTCTCAAACATCCAACAATATAGATAATTTACACAGCACACAGAAGGGAACAGATCCGCAGTTCCACCTTAACTACTATCACAACCCCAACAGCAACTTTTCAGTTGCTGCATGATTTTGTCCACTTTTTGATCAGTCAGACTCCCTTAAACTGAAGGCTTCACAGACACACACATACATGTACAACATCCGAGGACAATTTAAATGCTGAATAAATGCGCTCTGTAGAAGCTTTAATGCAATTACAAACACAAGCGCACCACCTGGAAGCTCTGGTAAGATGCCACTACTCTTCTCCATCTGACTGGACTCACGTGATACTCACTGTCTTTGTAATGTGTGGTTCTCTATGCACGCGTGTAACTTTGGACCTGATTACTTAGTGTGTAATTAGTGCGCATGTAGACTGAGATTTTCTTTAGGTTGTTGAGTACAGTTAATAGTAACACCTCCGTCTGAATCTGTAATTAGAATGAATTCAGTTGGATCCAGTGTGAACACAGCCAGTATTATGTAGCAGGGTTCCCCTGACAGGTACCTAGAGTTTTTTACTGAACTGGGGAAATCTGCTTTTAGTGCACCAGCGAGGTTTCTAAACAGGAGCCTCTAAAACTGGGCTTGCTGGTGTCACTCAGTGATTTTAGACTTTTAGTTGCTAACCACTTTCAGACAGCCTGTTACTGATGAGCTTATCATCCTTTTATCCTTTTTATTTAACTTTTTAAATTATTGCTACTTTTATTTGTATTCTTATTCTCATTATTTTATTTTATCTCAGTCTATTGCTGTTTATTATTATTATTTATTATTATTTATTTATTTATTATTTATTTTAGTTTAGTTTTATCCTTCTGTTGAAATGTTGAAATTGTATTAATTATCTTGGTTTGATTTTAATTTTCCCTTTTTAAATTAAACCTTTTTTTATTCTTTGTTTCATTTATCTCGTTTGATTTTATGGTCAAATTGTTTGTGCAGTCTTTTCATTTTAGTTTAATGAGTATTAATTCCATTTTAATTTTGTTTTTTCAATCCCTTTAAGTTGAAAATGGTAAGCTGCACTGAAAATGAATGTATTTCTGAGTGAAATTAAAGGTTGATTGATTGATTGATTGATTGATTGAATGAACCTCTGGGATGATGAAGTGTATTATATTCGAATGCTAATTACTGGCTAATCGCCACTTACTTTTCCTCTGCCTGTCTCAGCAACACTCCCTGAGCATCGTCAGAGTTTGGATAAAACTAACCTGTTTGTTTAATATTTACCTCTGAATTCTGAGGACAGGAGCTGTGCTCAATTTCAAGGCTCTTCACATCTTAATCTAATCCACACTGGAGTAAGTCCCAAAATACATCTGATAACGGCAGGCTTACACAGGCAATAAATGACTCAGGAGGACAGGACGGATATGAACAAAGAGTGTGACAGCACTCTCCAGTAGAAATCTGCTGAAAGATCACAGAGGTGCAGGGCACATACGTACCAATAAAAAGCTTTCCTACAGCGTCTAGGTGGATCACAGAGGTGCAGTCCACCATACTGATTAGTGGCGGCTCTGTGAGCGCTTCTGACGCTGCAGATTTTGTGATGCAGAACTGGTGAGAATGTGGAGATGTGAATATGCATAATGAAGACTTTTCAAGATATCAAAACAGTCAAAACTGCTCAGATTATGTAAATCATACACTCACTGTCCATTTTATCAGATCCGTTTGTAGGTGCACTTTGTGGTTCATCTGATTTGCTGCTTACTTTGTTCACCCTTGTTCTTCAATGGTCAGTATCCTCGTAGGACCACCACAGAGCAGATATTAAGGGACCCTCGCACCACCACCACGTCCGTGGCACTGCAGTGCAGAGAATGACCCACCACCCACATAGTACCTGCTCTGTGGTGGTCCTGTGGGGGTCCTGACCATTGAAGAACAGGGTAACAAAGTATACAGAGAAACAGATGGACTACAGTCTGTAACTGTAGAACTACAAAGTGCTCTTGTATGATAAGTGGAGATGGGAAATTGGACAATGAGTGTAGATACAAGGAGGTGTTCCTAATGAAGTGGCTGGTGGGTGTATGGATGGATGAACAGTAGCACATATGAGCTCTTGATATAGCGGAATATTATGCACCATGAAATAGGAAAATGTAGTTATTATTGGTCCCGTATTGAATTTCAGATAATAACTTGGCACTTCATTTGTGCTCGTTCATACACTGATGGACATGTGGTCGTTAATGGTGAGGGCACACGCACACGGAGCACATTCATGCCACTGACTGCAATCTGGAGCACTTGTAGGATCAGAAATGGAAGGTTTTATTAGCAGGTTTAACTGATTCTTTTTTGCCAGACTGAATTTCATGAGTCTTCAGTCTGGAGTTACGGTCTGAGTTGAGCTGTGAGTTAGTCATCATGACTCAAAAACAACTGGAATCTGAATCACTAAATCGAGTTCCCACCTGATACACACACACAGCTACACCAATTGATTTCAAGTCCTTAGATGACATTTCCCTGCTGACAGATCTGCCAAATAAGTAAATGCTTACAGCATTTGCAATATCTGATTTAGCTTTGTCTGGTAAAATTAGTCTACAATTCATTTTTTTAATCTTAAACTCACTGCTCTCCATATACAACCCTGCTTCCAAAAAAGTTGGCATACTGCGCAAAATAAAAACACAGTAGAATGATGTGCAAATCATTTAAATCCAATTTTAAATTGAAAATAGTACAAAGACAACTTATAAACAGTTGAAACACCCTGCAAGTGTTTGGGAACTGAGTTTTGAAAGGGAAATATATTCTGTTCTTACTTGATATTGGATTTCAGCTGATCAACAGTTCAGTGTCTCCTATGTCATATTTTTCCTTTAATAATGTGCCAGATATTTTTAGTGGGTGAAACAGGTGTGGACTGCAGGCAGGCCAGTTCAGCACCCAGACTCTTTTACTACAGAGCCATGCTGCTGTAATACATGCAAAATGTGGTTTGACCTTGTCTTGCTGAAATAAGCAAGACCTTCCCTGAAGAAGACGTCGTCTGGATGGCAGCATATGTTCCTCCGAAACCCCTATATATCATTCAGCGTTAATGGAGCCTTACAGATGTGCAAGTTACCCATTGCATGTGCACCAGTGCCCCTGATACTATCACAGATGCTGCCTTAAGAACTGTGTGGTCCCTCTGCTGTTTAGCAAATAACCAATTATTTGGATTATGAATTGCTCAGTTACCTCTTATGTAGCTATCAGCTTGTACATTTAGCTTGATGTTGTTTTATGCATTTGCTCACTAACAATGAAGACAAAAAAAGATAAAATACCTTATTCTAAATTTCACACACCTGTGGTCTCCATGTTAAGAAAGAATGTTCCGATGCACGTGCCCCCATGCTAGCTAAACTCAGCTTTTCAAATGGCAACCTTTTTTTCGGAGTTGAGTGTGAAATGCTCCCACACTTTTGAGGATATTGTTCTTGAGGCTGCCATCACGCTTTTGTTAACTCTCCAGTAAGGGATAATGTCAAAACATGTCACTCTTCCGGGTTCTCCTTCCACCTCCGAAGCTCCAAACTACGATTTCCACAATCCACCAATCCATCATTGTCACATGTCCTAAAAGGACCAATCATGAACGGTTTTCCCGGTCATAAGCTCTCGAATACACACTCACCTGTTTGCAATTCCATAGCCTGTATATATACTCCTTTGTTTGCCACTCCACTTTGTGAGGGATTGCCAACTCTGTTGCATACTAAGCAGGTCCCTTTGTTGTTCCCTGTCTGCTTTCTGGTTTTGATCGTTTTTGCACTTTGGTTTTTGTCTTTTGGTTTGCCCTTTCAGTTTGGTTGCTGGATTGTTTGCCCTGTTTGGTTTTCGACCCTGACTTTGGTTCCTGGCTTGGAGTGGTGAACTCCTCCCACCCTTACCTCTGAAAGATGCTCTTTTTATACCCAGTCTTGTTACTGCTGCGAATTAACCTTATTATAGTTAATTATAGCAGTTCTTTTTTTGCTATAATTGTTCTTTTTCTTTAGCTATCTGCTCACACTATAAGTGAATTGCAGCTGTCTTCAAGTCATACACTCACTTTGGGTTTGTAATCACATTGAAAATTCAAAATTGTCAACAGAAATATCTCTTGAAAACCTTTGATGTATTGTACCACATAATCACACAGTTTAAGCCCAAAGCTCTGTGCTTTAACTTTACTTTGTTAGCCATCAGTGCTTGAATTTCATCGTGCTCTTGTGTAAATGAAGTATCTGGTATTGGTCTGTATTGATCTGTTTCTTCTGGGTTCTCTTTTCATGGCACAAACACAGCAAATGGTCACTGTTGATTGATGAATTGTTAATTTGTGTCAATCTGGACTTGAATGAACACTGCATTGTGGGTCTGAATTCAACCCTGGGCATTTTTGCTGCACTGGAATACTGCAAAGTGCAGACGCTGATGACATACCCTGAGATGCCCTCTTTTTTCAAGTTAACCAATCACACAATGTACCAGCGGAGCTTAAAAACGTTTGTGGTGTGCACCATCGCTCAAGCATGGCACACATGTACCACTGTGTTTTCTCTGTGTTTACATCCATTTGTTCTTGCAGATCTTCTTGCTCATGCTACAGTGGAATGTGTAGACACTGAGAAAAGAAATGGATTGGATTTATTGATATAAATATCTATAGAGTTTCCGTTTTGATGTAATATATTTTATTCATTTGTATATTTGAATCAATGAATGCATTATTTCTTTCAGTGCAGCAGATTTCTGTAGAAAGTGTTTAGTAACAGTTGTGTGATGGAAGTCGAGTCGACATTGAAATAGGGAAAGGGAGCACTTTACAAGTTCATGGCAAAGCCAAACTTCAGCGGTCAACAGATCATGACATGCAGGTTCCAACATGCTCTGTATCACATTGCTCCCCTTCACGGAACTGGAGATACGCACACCATATGCAGCCTTTGCAAAGACACTTGCCTGCGGCAGAGGTCCGGGGAGCCAGCGAAACTGGAGGCACCATAACTCTAAGACGTTATAGGACGTTATGCTCCCTCTCCTTTGGGAAATCAGAGATAACGATGCTCAATATTTGATCTTTGAAGCACTGTAGATCGACAGAGAGATGTTAGATAGAAATCAGTCTCCACAGGTCAGTAAAGCATGACATTCTCTTTCCACCGAGCCAGCTAGCCTTCAGGAAAGCGGCGATAGAGATCCCGAAGCCACCTGGCTCCTCACCTGTTGTATTTTCTGAAGTGTCCATGTCGTTAGTGTCATAATCACATGATCACCAACTAGTCAACATCAAGCTTAAAGTGTCATCACCAAGCACTGAAGTCCACTAGTCTGTGCATCTCCTAGTTAGGAACAGGGGAAACATGAAAGTGTGCAAGACAGGGGATATGATAGGACCAGGAAATCACTGTTGTAGAGCTGCAGTGTTATAGAATTTTAAAATACTTCCAGGATGGTACATTCTCACTCCCTCGTCTTCTAAACCGCTTCATCTTCCTGGGCCGTATGGGGTGCTGGAGCCTGTCTCGGAGTTCATTAGGCGGGAGGCAGGAAACACCCTGACAAGTCTTTTTGTCTACAATAATTGTGCCCAGAAGGAAGTGCGGTATTGTAGTTCTATTGGGAAGGAAGAAAAAAGTCAACAGGAACAATAAATGATGATAAATTTAGACTGATATGGACAATATTTATTGAGCTACACATGCCTCCACGCACGGATTCATTTGGTCATCTCCATAAAGAGAAAAGCGGGACTCGTCACTGAAGATGAAGATACCATTCTGAGTCACTCCATGGCAGTCTGGCACGACAAAGTTGCAGTCTTTGGTGACGTTGATGTGGTGTTAAGGGCAGTCATTGTAATGGTCTGTGTGTGCGCATGTAGTCCTGTGTTGTACAGCTGTCGGCATCACTGCTTGCTGAATGCACAGCAGAGTCTCGCAATCAGTCTCACAATGTCAGACCTACCCATCAAGTTTCATTCCATGTGACCATGATGTATTGTAGTTTGTAGCAAAACACAGCATGAAGGCATGCATACTGTGCACATGTTCTCTGGAATCCTGTGGGTGACTAATGGTTTTATATCTACTGACAAACGATTTGTAAGCTGATATCGCCAAAATACATGCTTGTTTTTAGGGGACTCAGTGAAGCAGTAGGCATGTGCAAACATCAAGATCCGAATCAGTTTCCTTGGAATGAATAGGAACTCATTCCTATGAAGCCAAAACTTTGCTGAGCATAATAAACCAAGCAGATATACCAACTGAATCCATTTTCTTACATTAATTTGGCACAAAATGTCAATAATTGTTTTTATTTATACCAGTCTCTGCTCTGCTTTTTTGTGACTCATTACCTCAGGCCCGAGGCAGAATAAGTGGGCACTGAATGGCCAGAAATGATAAAGTAACAGCATCATACTTATCAGCTTCGCAGAAACATTTTTCTGCTGCGTGGCAGCCAGCAGGGTCATAATTGACCAATTCAGTTATTCATAAAGCACAAATCGCCTGATGGTATTTTTCAAGTGCCAAGCAGACCCCTGTGGCAATGTTTTTTTATGGACAAACATGCTTTTTGTTGGTGATCGTTTTGCAGGTTTAAATTGGACTGACGACTGTGTTTTAGTAGATGGTTTCTGTGCAAACCTGGATTTCTTTGTAACACATTTATTTAGCTGATTTTTGTCATAGTACAGTTTTTAATACTAAGGTTTTTCACTGTCTAATGTGGCTAAGGTGGATCCACACTCATCATCAAAAGAATAGTTGCACTCAGAAGGAAGTGTGGAATTGCAGTGCTATTGGGAAGGAAGATAAAGGTTACCAGGAACAATAAATGATGATACATTTAGACTGATATGAGCAATATTTAATGAGCTACACATACAGAAGTAGTGTCTCTTAGTCAGGCCACCATGTTTTCTAATGCAACATATCGTCGCTGTCCAAAGAAAAACATGTATCTCCATTTTTGTTGATTTTTACGTTTATGCATCATTTGATCACATGAGCTGACATTTACATTGTGTGGAAATTTCATGATGAATGGACCAACGGAAATGACCCAAAATCACTTGGAAAAAAGTTTGGTTCCATTGACTTACATTAGAATTAAATTAGGTTTTTGGCTTCTCCTGTAAAGTTGCCACTTTGGAGATACATGTTTTTCTTTGGACAGCAACGATATGCCACACGTCTCAGCATGAAGTTGTAGAGGTTTACCCACCAATTTAATTCTTGTTGGTTGATTCCTTCCTTCTGGGTGCAACTATTATGCAATTATCGTTTTGGTGATGAATGTATATTGTCTGCATAGTGAGCATGTGCAGCATAGTATTGTTATGTGCAACCCCTGGCCGAAGGTTTTGTTGATTTATGGAGTGAACAGAAGTAAACACAGCCTCTGCACAACCATCCTATGTGAGGGTGACAAACTTACTGGACAAAAAATGAGTCACCTGTGACTGATACGTACCTGATAGCCTGTAATACCTCCACAAGCATGAATGACAGCTGTGATTGGATTTTGCCACTGCTGGTAGACCTGTATGACCGTACGCTTCCATACACCTGCACATTCAGGTACTTCCTTCACACTATGGTCTTTGGCACGCCCAAATGCAGTCACTCCTTTTAGCTAATCATTAACATCTGCTTTGGAGCCATTTTCCTGTAACACCTCTTCTCAATCTATGAATCCCGTCCCAGGTTGGAAAAACAGCCTGACAGTGGAGGCTGATAACAGCTTCTTATTAGAATTTTCTCCTTCCAGATGATACAACTGTTAACAGCAGGTGTCAGAGGTGATAGAATGTAACTGCTACACCATTGGTGCAATGGTAAAAGAGCTAAAGATTTTTGCTGGTTGTATTTTCCACTAAAAATAAACTCTATCCACTCGGGTGCAGTCGACAACAGAGCAGTTCTCATGATTAGCTCTTGGCTTCCATATAATGCAATTGGCAAACCTTAGCAGAGGTAGTAATGAAGCCATGCGTGGAGATACTTTGGAGGGGGGTATTATTCTAATGAGGAAGGGGTGTCAAATCTTAGCGGCCTGTTGAATCCCAGGTTTTCTGCTCTTTTCTGACTGGGGTGTCTTATTTTACAGTGTATGTTGGTAGGAGCTCTAGATACTCAAATGTATGTGCTGAAGAACTGAAGAAGTACGATTTCAAAATATTTTCCCTTAAAGAAACAATGTAAACAATCTTCTGTAATTCTAAATGTACAGTTTCTTTATATTTGTTTAACCTAAAAATTAGATTATTAATCAAATCTAAAGTAAAATAAATAAAATGTTAAGTTGTCACATGTAAAAGTTTGGATACTCTTTTCAAGCAACACTGTTCCATATTTGAAATTTCAACTATAGGGGCTAAGACTGTCACTGTTAATTGTTTTAGTAAAATCAGTGTATATATATATATATATATATATATAATTAGTATAATATTAATACTATTATTCAGATTATTTTGACAGTCTGTTATACTGCAAAGAATTGCCAAGAAATGGAAACAAGCCAGCATAGCCATTTAAGCAGGACAAACTAGGAAGCCATTAAAAACACCTAAAACTATTTTTAAAAACACAATAGCTTTTACTGGAAATCAGTTCTGTAGAGAGGAAATGGTGGCGGCTGCCACTGAATGCACACTCTCCAGCATTCTGATGGCGGTGCAGAAAGCCGACCCAAATCTTTAATGAGCCCATCTGTAGAGGCCAGGGAAGCAGGGCTTTCCATTTGTCAGCAGCATCCCCTTATCATAATGGGCTCTCATGGGCATGAGGCCCACACTTTTCACCCATTCATTACCCCACTATCTGTCATAAAGTGCTAAATACGGCACCCGCTGGCAACACGTTAAATAAAGATGATATAACGCGCCGATTACTCTGTGCAGAACCAATTAGCCTCTTGCTTTCACACTTGCTGATCAAAGTTTTAATCAAAGTGTGGAAATCTTTCCAGGCAAGTTTGTAAAGCTCAATTTTTTTAAACCCAATATAACCCAATATAAACTCAATATAAACTCAAATACTACTCACATATACTGCTCTAAACAAAACCCATGCTGACTTTTAACGGTTACTAGGAAAGGTTTGTTTGTGGAAATAGACTATTCG
Organism: Semaprochilodus insignis; assembly: GCA_034552555.1. Taxonomy (NCBI): domain Eukaryota; kingdom Metazoa; phylum Chordata; class Actinopteri; order Characiformes; family Prochilodontidae; genus Semaprochilodus; species Semaprochilodus insignis. The sequence continues at coordinate 10,171,505 of CM067487.1, read as the reverse complement.
CTTTTCACTCTGCATCATTGTTTCCTTAAGGTTATTGAAACCTTTAGTGAACCTTGTAGCACTGTTCTGCTATGGTTCCCATGATGCTCCTGTACCTTTTAACGTTCTTGCGAAATCCCAGCCGTTATGTTGTGACAGCATTTTGACAACCTGTTGGTTTGGTCTCCACAGCTGCTCAGTGCTTATACAAGCTTGAAATGTATTTCTTCAGAACGTTGTAATAACATTATCTGATGACATTCCAGGAATTTATGACCACGGCATGGAAAATCAAGTGGGAACTATGTTCTGACTCTCATTATGTCTCTTTATGGTACACTACGAGATTAAATTCCAGAGATATCAAATGTACACAGTTTTTTCCATTCCCCAGATGTTGTTGCAGATGCTGCCGAGACATGTTAGTGGGGCTGCTCATTTATTTTTATTGTACTCTCATGTAACATAACCTTATAACCGGTCTTTGGCATGGTGCAGATTGCCTGCCTAAATCATACACTTGCCTCAGTGCATGCCAAGCTGTTCATTAATCTGTAATAGACCTGCTTGTGTGGTTTCAGATACTGTGATACCAGATACCATGCCAAAAACTGAAACTGAAACAGAACAAAGTACTGTCATGAGTCGAAAATAAAGATTACAGTCAAATGATAAGTTGAGAAACGGCAGGCAAAAACATCTTTTTATCATGCACTGGTCAGTTTTGAGATTTTGGGCCATTTTGCTTCTGTAACATATCTTCTCTTAGACTACATGAAAGAATATTCAGGGCCAATAATTAACTGTTGTTTTATATTTTTATTATGACAGATGTTCTATATTGTTGCTGCTAAAGATATGGTTAGATATTGTATCTGTAAAGAGTGGTTTCCAGTACAAATGTATGAAATTTTATAACACATCTTTAAAAACACATCTTTTTTTCTCCCCCACTCTGTGCCAGATCAGATTTTCCAGTTGTATACATATCTAGATCCTGATGGTTTTTACAGAAGGGATAGACTGATCATATATCCCTCATAGCCTTGTCACGTGGGGACAGGACGAGGACGCAGGATGCAAATGCAAGTCTTTAATAGGCTCAAATTAAAACAAAACCAAAGAAACAAAAGACACTAGTACACTAAGAAATGACAGGGAACAGGGTAACAAAAACAATGGACATGAAGACAAAACACCAAGCAAGAGCAAAGGAAACAACAGGGAGTATAAATGAACAAGGACTAACTAGGAACACCTGGGAAGGGGCAAGGGCTACAAACTAAGGACAGGTGAGGGGCCTGACAAGAGGGCGGAGACAGGAGGAGGAATGACCAAAACAAACAGAAGCACATGGGACAGGACAGCAAAAGGCAAGTGGAAGTGACAAGAGGAAAAGAGACAAACAGAAATCCAGAGAAAACAGAAACAAACAGGGGCAAGACAAGACAGGACGTGACAAGCCTCATAGAGTTATATAACACTTTTGGTCTAAAACATGCCAATTTTTTTATGGCTGTTGACGGTATTTTCTGATTTATAAAGTGATAAAAAGAGAGATCCATAATTTCCCCCTCTGTAGAAACTAGATTTTTAAACCTGACTATGCACTGTCCACATTCCAGATTTCCATCCAGAGATCGAGATTTCTGTTCTTGAAGTGTATTAGTGCATATTTATTTAGATCATGCATCATTTGCATATTTAAATACAAAATTTCAGAAAACTTGTAATACAGAAAATAACTGTCTTAATGCAAGTAATCAACTAAGGAAGTTTCAATATAAATAACTATAATTTTGACCCTATTCACCTGTAGAGTCTTGCCTTAACAAATGACTGAAATGCTAATAAAAACAAGAAACAGTGATTAAAACGCTGTCTGTTACTTTTGCTTGCAAGAGTGCAATTGGGACGCGTCCAGAGTCAAAGTGTATAAATAAAGGAATTTCACTGCCTGGAAAGACCAACCATTGTCTCTTGACCAACCTTGACGAGGACATGTAATATAGTAAAAGTTTAAAAGTTTACTGTATGCAGATTGCCTTTATTGACTTCCAGTTCTCATGTGTAGTTTCTGTCATTGTTTTGTGGTTGTGGTTTTCGGTTTCGGCCAGGTGTGCCTTGAATTTTGGTTTCTGTTCCGGCCAGAAATGTTCAGTTCAGTCCCTCACTAGTAAAAACAGACAGTCTGGAAAGATTCAGGTTTTTGCACGGCTGATAGCTATGTGGAGATGGATATAAGCTTCTATGCCTTGGTAGCCAAATTAACCTGGTAGATCCAGTATATAACTAAAGAAGCAAAGCTCAGAATGGATTTCTGGGCTGTTTGGTTACTTTTGGGAAGAAGGGGAAAACTGAGAACTTTTGAGCTTTGGCTGTTCTTTAAGTATCACTGGCGTTTTACTGTATTCTGTCTCTACACAGTTGAATACTCATTCTCCAACATATGATCCAATAAACTCAAATCATGTTTATTGCCATGTCACATTTACACAGACTGTGAAAGAGAGTGGAAATCTTGGGTGTGTAGTCCTTTGCAGTACTTAAATACACAAAATATACACATTAGACAATAAATACACACAGTATTAAACACCAAACACCAAAACACCAAAAGTATTTGCCAAAAGTATTTGCTCGCCAGCCTTCACACATCCCATTCTTAATCCGTAGGGTTTAATATGAAGTTGGCCCACCCTTTGCAGCTATAACAGCTTCAATTCTTCTGGGAAGGCTTTCCAAAAGGTTTAGGAATGCGTTTATGGGAATTTTTGACCATTCTTCCAGAAACGCATTTGTGAGGTCAGACACTGATGTTGGACAAGAAGGCCTGGCTCGCAGTCTGGGCTCTAATTCTGTCAGGTTGAGGTCAGGACTCTGTGCAGGCCAGTCAAGTTCTTCCATACCAAACTTGCTCATCCATGTCTTTATGGACCTTGCTTTGTGCACAGGTGCGCAGTCATGTTGGAACAGGAATGGGCCGTCCGCAAACTGTTCCCACAAAGTTGGGAGCATGAAAACGTCCAAAATCTCTTGGTGTGCTGAAGCATTAAGAGTTCCTTTCACTGGAACTAAGGGGCCGAGCCCAACACTTGAAAGACGACCCAACACCATAATCCCTCCTCCACCAAATTTTACACTTGGCACAATGCAGTCAGACAAGTATCGTTCTCCTGGCAACCGCCAAACCCAGACTCATCCATCGGATTACCAGAGAAGACGTCTCCACTGCTCTAGAGTCCACTGGCGGCATGCTTTACACGACTGCATTCGACATTGCGCATTGCGCTTGGTAATGTAAGGTTTGGATGCAGCTGCTCGGCCATGGAAACCCATTCCATGAAGCTCTCTACGCACTGTTCTTGAGCTAATCAGAAGGCCAGTGGATTGTTCATTGTGATAATGATTTAGGTGAGATGTGTCTTGATAGTCCCATTGACTGATGCATTGGCACTACTGGCTGTTCAGCAGCGCGACTGATAACTTACTGAAGCAGACAAGCTGGAGGATGAACAGGTCATGACATGCCAACTTGTGACAGGTGTAATTGATTTAGTGGATGTGGAAAGATGAGGTTCTGTAATGATCAGTCAGCCTGTGGAAGTGAGGCTGTACTTCTAATGGTATGGACACGGGTTGTCAGAATGTTTTGTATGGTTACATTAGTATGCAGCCTGTGTTTGTGTCTGCAGGGAGAATTATTTTTGGTTTGTTTTCTTCTCTTTTTCTCCCCCTTTGATGTCACACTCTCTCATTTCTGCTGCTTCTCCGTCCTTTTCCATCATGTGCCATTGTTGACTGTCAATTTCTTTCTTTCAGATTACAAATATCCAAGCTGAGTGCTGCCAAAATGGTCCTGAGGTGCTTGTCACTTACAGGGTGACAGAACATACTTGACGTCTAACACGCAGTTTTCAGGGTTTCTGAATCCAGTAATTGGAGGGCTGTTTTGAGGTAGTTTTGCTGCAAACATTTGTATACTCGTATTCATATTTCAGAATCCATGTACATGGACGGTCAAGTCACATTATTATACCTACCAGCTAATCTCCAGAGTAACCGCCGTGTGCAGCACGGACAGCAGGTAGACAGGCTGGGAGTGACTCAGTAAGGTCCTGGTAGGTTGTCACAGGTATCTGCAGCCATGCTGACTGCAGTGCATCCCACAGCTGCTGGAGGGAGCTTGGCAGAGGATCCACAGAGTGAACATGACAATCGAGGTGGTCCCACAGATGCTCAGTTGTCTGGGGAAATAGAAGGCCAGGGTAATACTTGGAAGTCTTGGTCATGCTCTTCCAGCCAGTGTCGGACATTCCTAGTCATGTGACATGTCGTATTGCCTTACTGGAAGATGCCATCTGCCCCCAGGGAAGACAATCAGCATGTATGGTTGTGGTGTACGTGATCTGCAAGGATGGATTCATCCCCCAATCGGTTGAGAGCACTTTCCACATGGATGAGTGGGCCCAGAGAATACCACGAAAACAGGACTTCCTTCATGAGCTACACGCTGCCACCGTTGAAAGTAGGAAGTGGTGATAATAAAGTGACTCGCCTGTGTATAACCACAGTTTACCATATTCTGTCCCGCTCTTGCTCTGTCTCACTCTGTGCAATGGATCTGCACATTCTTCTCCATTAAAACACAGCAGACACACGCAAACCAATGTACAGAAAAATCAGCAATGTTACTATTAGAGTAACTTTAAGCATCCCTGGCTTGGTGCTTACAGCAGCCATCTGCAAACAGTCAGATAAATGCTCATCTTAAAAGCTAATCTTTATTTATAGAGCACTTTCCATTCCAGTGGCAGCTCTGGAATGTGCTTTACAGACGGGTGCTAACAGTAGTAGAAGAAATTATGAACATTCATTTAAAATCTTATAAGCCACTGACACAGAGCATATTGGAAAGACATATGAGCAAACAAATTTGAACGAAACACCAGATTAAAGAGATGTGTTTTCAGGTGTTTTTTAAAAGTTGGCACTGAGCTGGACTGTCTAATAGAAGTCCACAGTTTAGAAGCAGAATAACTGAGTGAGTCTCTCCATGTTTCTGTATTTTACAGAAGGTGTTTGCAGACAGTCAGTATCTGCAGATGTAAGAATGACTTGAAGCATAAACAGAGAGACATTCTGTGATGTAATCAGGTGCTGTATTATTTAGAGCTCTATAGACCAGAAGCAGAACTTTAAACTCTATTCTAAAAGATACAGGCTGCCAGTGCAGCTCTTTTGTTTAGTTGGGATCCGTCGTTTTCTTAGGAACCCCAGTAAGAAAACCATTACAGTGATCAACTCTGCTTGTAATAAACACATGAACAAGTTTCTCTGCATTGCTCTGAAACCAACTTTAGTGATATTTTGAATGATAAAAAGCTATTTTGAAGTGAAGTGACTGGGTTTACATGTGGGATAAAGATAAGATAATGCTTTACTGAACCTGAAAGAAATTGCAGTGTCACAGTACTATACATGTTGCACAAGGGAATAAATAATAGGAAGAGCTATTAACAACAGACAATAGGAGTGGGCAGGGTTCTAGGTATGTACTGGGAAGAATGTACATATGTTAATCAGAATAAAGGAGAATTCTCCAGAATCTGAGGAGCTACCAGCGGCAAGGAATTATTCTCCAGAATCTGAGGAGATTTCAACGTCAAGGAATTATTCTCCAGAATCTGAGGAGATTTCAACACCAAGGAATTATTCTCCAGAATCTGAGGAGCTACCAGCGGCAAGGAATTATTCTCCAGAATCTGAGGAGCTACCAGCGGCAAGGAATTTTCTCTCTCTTTATTAAGACCCATGAGCGACGTTCACCTGAGTGGTCATATGGGAGCCACCAGAGCTGCTAGAGTCACCAGAGCTTCATCTCAGTGGGCTGGTCTCCTGTCCCTGGCTTCTCTTCTGTCCCTTCTTGATTATGCTCTCCTGCTCATCAGCCGGCCTGACTAGAATTACCGCAGTAGACCCGCCAGCATCTGGCATTGATTATGAACTCTAGAACCAATGGGATGGTTCTAATTTTACATTTACTACCTCCTGGATTAATCAGAACATTTCTAAAAGATGTTTCAAGCTCCTTTATTGTAGCTTATTATACAATCTCATTAGCTCTTTCTCTCTTCATCCGGGACCGACCAGAGGAGGATGGGTTCCCCCCTTGAGCCTGGGTTCCTCTCCAGGTTTCTTCATCTTACTCCAAGAGAGGTTTTCTTTGCCACTGTCGTCTCTGACTTGCTCAAGGTGGGCTTGGACCACGGTTCCCTTCCCTAAGTGTATAGATGGACACCTTTGTTTTTCTTTTCCTTCCATAAACTGCCTTTCTGTGAAGCTGCTTTGAGACAACATTAGTTGTAAACAGCGAAATACAAATAAATGTTAATTGATCGATTGAAGTAAAGTAGGGGTTACAGAAGAGCTATTAACCACAGGTTATGAAAGTGAAAAGGGTACATATACATATATGAAGTATGTAATATACTAGACATATGCAGGAGCAGCCTTGGTGGATATTGCACTAATAAACATATTAAGTGATAAAAATATAAGGCAGCAAGAGGGGTTTTTCTATGTACATAAATGAGCATGTAAAAATAGAGCTCAGAGACTAAGATTACATCAAGGTTTTCTACTTCAGATTTGGTATATGTAACTAAAGAACCTAGTCTATCAGAAAGCATTTTTAGTACCAGCAGTTAGTTCTTTCTGGATTTGGTTGTAGAAACTTTTGTGACATCCACCGAGAAATATGTGACACAAAGCTAGTAAACCAGTCAACGGAGTGTCATCGGCATAACTATAAGAAAATAATTATATCAGGTTTTCTAATGAGATCACCTAGAAGTAATATGTGCTAAAAGAAAAGAAAAGGTCCTAAAACTGACCCTTGTGGGACTCCATAAGAAATGTTATGCTTTTTAAAAGTTAGATATCAACATTAAATATGATATGAACTATTCTAAAACTGTGTCCTGTTCGTTGATATCTGACATTGTCTGTCTGAACAGATCACGCTTCTAAACTGACCCACATGCACAAAAGAACAATGCTTCACGTGGTATGCTCAATCAGAGGTGAACAATGTATGTCTGCTGACATACAGTTCCGCTCACACATGTTTCAGTTTCGTCTTTGCGGGTGTCCCAGGAACAATCATGAAGCTCCAGTGACAGCTGGGTTTTGAGTATACGAGCATGCTGTTAGAAAGGCATTTTGTTCAGCTGTGGGCACTTCTCTGGTTCACATTCTTGATTTCCTTACTCCTTTTCAGGCTTTTAACTTCAATGCTGCACTGTCATTCTATGGCTGTGTTCAGCCATTACTTTGGAAATACAGCATTTGCGATACGTGCCTTCTGATTCTTACATACATCAGCATCAGGCCAAATGTTTATGAGGTCTCTGCAGCACAAAGTTATCATTATCATGTCGAGTTAGATTGACATAAAGCTGCATGTATTCGTATCTAGGTGTTCAGACTGGATATCGGGTATGTACTGGATTTCAGTGCCATATACGAAAGCGTTTAAACTCAGAACTAAAAATGGTAGATTCAAATGGGTTTTGTCCTGTTCACAATGCAACACAGATAACACATCTGTGTCTCTTACGAAGGAAATAAAATTAGGAGATTAGATTAGATTAGATTAGGGCCACTTTTACCTGCTGTGGTAATTTAAGCATATTTGAGGCCTTTTTTGTTTATGGGAAAAATGTATTATTAAGTTTAATATCACAGCGTGCCACTAATTATGCTATGGCATGAAGTTTAAAACACATTACCAATTAAACATCAGACACGTATTAGACTGAATCAGAGATGCGACTTTAAGTCTGATATTGGAGAGTCTGTAAGAATTCATAAATGGCTATACCTCAGGGTTTATCGCATGGATGGGCAAGCTACTACAAAGCCTGGCTTTGGCTGAAAGTAACGTATGGATGTGGACTAACATTGTTAGATGACAGCACTGAACCAACACCACCACAGCGGCCGTTCTGGCAATTGACCAGTCAGGACAGAGCAGGCAAGGTGACCATTCAGACCGTTTCAAACAGGGTGAATGCAGATGTACAGTATGAGAAAAACAATGTGTTTTAGGAAAATTGAAACATGTAAATCTACTCTAGGAAACCCCAAAAATACAATTATGAGCACGAGCATAGGAGAAAACGAGCATAGCATACTCCGTTAATACTTGCATAAGGGTAATATGGCAAAAAATATTATATCATGATACAACTTTCATGATATGATGCCATGATACAATAGATTCTCACAATATTTAATTTTTCTAAAATGTAATTAATTGTAATAGAAAAAATACAACAACAACAACAACAATACTGCTACTACTACTAATAATAATAATAATATAATAAACCTATAGCTACAATGTTCATATTAAATGATTTACTAATGTTCTCACTGCTCATTTTACAGCCAAACATGGAGTTCTTTAGATACTGACAATATCCATGTCATATTGGCCACGCCTACCATAGCATTATATGCACTGCTTGAACCTGTGGAGCAGGTAGCTTACTGAGTGTAGCAGCCATGTGTTTACTTCCATCACTCTTTTTGCGACTGTCCTCGGATCACTTCATTAGACGTCCCTCTCAGCACTCAGAACATCACACAGAAGGACCTCTACTTGTTTCATCATGTAGTGATATGGAATAGCTCATGTTTACCATGACTGGCCTAGTGCAGAGACTCTCTCAGGTGTTCTACCCACATTGCACTCAGGTCTACCCACATTGCAGTATAGAAACAGTGTTGAGCTTTCAGTGCTATTAGTATTCTACTGTGCAAATCTGTCTTCAGCTTATGGTTCCAAAGTGGGTACATTGAATTATGTTGTATGTTTTGCTTTCATATATAAGGTCATTTGAATTACAAGGTCATTTAGGGGTCAAAATAGGGACATGGAAATTGTATGGAATACATACACACATGCTACATGCACGCTTTGTCAAGTGTGTCAGAAACAGTTCACTTAACCTAGTGACATTGTTTAAATATGCAGGAGTGAAGGCTTAGTTGGAGGATGTATGTGTCAATATTTGCATTCCTGTTACTTTATGACCCCGTATTTCAGAGGACCCGGAGTGATTCGTGGGAAGAATGTACACAGGGCAGTATGTATTGGCTTTGGAACACAGGAAAATGCCATTCATTTTTCCCACAGATAATTCAGCTTAGATCTGGAGTTCCTTATTTGGCTATTGTTGCTGACTACAAACTGAGATACGGCCTTACAGTCAAGTCAAGCTTTATTTATATAGCGCCTTTTACAACAGATGTTGTCACAAAGCAGCTCTACAGAGAATCTGATTCCAAGCCCCCCAAGCCAAGGGCAACAGTGACAAGGAAAAAGTCCCTCGGAGCAAGAGGAAGAAATCTCAGGAGGAAAGAAGGCACTGGATAGAAAGACAAGCACAAAAGCAAAATAAAAATAAAAACAGACTTTACAATTATATGCAATATTAAATACTGCATATATACAATATATCAGAGTAATAATGAGAAACAGAACTGTATATTTCAAATGAAACCAGAGACCACTGTAAGGAGTTTATCACACCAAAAAACATCAGTGACTGCTGCTAGACTACTACAGTGATGATCTATTAGTAAGAATATTAGAAGGGTTTTGTGAAGCGGAGGAAGAAATGTCTGATTAGTCTGTGATAAAATAGCAGGGTCATTGGATGGGTCAGCGGGATGCAGGCGAAGCTTCCACATAGCAGAGGACAGCATGAAGCTTCATGGTAGGCAAATGGTCAGAAATGCAAGCAAGCAGCAGGCACCCAGTCAAGGCAGATGAAGCATCAGACCGCACAGGATGGGCAGTAGCTCTGCATCAGACCGCACGGGATGGGCAGTAGCTCTGTATCAGACCGCACAGGATGGGCAGTAGCTCTGCATCAGACCGCACAGGATGGGCACTAACTACCAAAGGCCGAATGAACAGGTAGGTTTTAAGCCTAGACTTAAAAACTGAGGCTGTGTCTCAGTCCCGAACACTGACTGTAAGGCTGTCCAAATCTGGGGGGCTTTGTATGAAAACGCACTGCCCCCGGATGTTACTTTATTCATTCTTGGTACTAATAGTGAATTTTTCTGTTACTTCCTCCCATAAATGCATCGCTCACTTATTAGCTTCATAGTTACCAAATAATTTCTGTAAGTTACTGAGCAATATGTCTTAGCATGAATAACTTAATAATAGACCTGCAATTTAAAGAGAGATCTTTATGATAATCGTTTTTTGCTGGCTTGCCAAATTGCCCTATTCTACTCTGCACATACCTTCATCTTTCAACCATCATCTCTAAAAACCTTGTCCCAACACTTTCCACAGAGCCAGGAGAGCAAGTATTTCAGGTCTCGCAGTTGTGGAATGACCCCGCAGCCTCTAGCTAGTGTTTAATGAGCAAATGGAATGATAATGGAACGGGTATCTGGAAGTCCATTTGACATAACAGATTTCATTCTCACAGAACCGCCTAGTTAGTTCACAGCTGGAGGTGAAGTCCAGAGCAGGCAGAGAGCCATCTATCTTCATTAGTTTCTTTCTGCTCTTTCTCCTGCTTTCTTCTTCCTCCCCCCCTTGTGTCTTAGAGGGCTATTTTCGGCCCCGCCATGCTGCTGCAGTTCTTTTCGCCTGTCCGAGGTTTACTTTCCTCAACTTCCAGCCGTGTTTGTCTGAAATATTCCCCTGGAGCACTGGGTTCTCACTTACTCTGCTTCACTCTTGAGGGTCATTCAGAAGATGTGGCCTAGAAAGGGGGCACATAAGAACAAGCCCAAAATGGCCATTAAGGAGATCCTTCAGGGTTTCACTGAGGACTCTTTGAATGGTTGTCAGATGTAGCCTGTAACTGTGTTTGTGTTTTTATACATTTTCAGATTCAGAGAAGTGCAGTGCTAGTGCTTCTTTATACAAAATCTCTGTTTCATGTTTTAACCAAAAGAATAAATCTATTTCTTTTTGCTTCAGGTTAGGCTAACGCAGGGCTGGGCACTCTGACCATACAAATCATTATCGTGATATATTATGACACAATACAATACAGAATACAATATCCTTTTCTGTACATATTGTTTATATTATCATATTGTGTATTTTCAACATTGACCAGCAGTATGTTTCATTACGAACACAGTAAAATGAGTCCAGCTAAAACTAAATATAGTACTAGACAGTATGTACAAATTAAAATCAGTATTCAGTTTTATCTGTTCTAACTGATCTGATGCCGGAAATATACATATTGTCACATACTATGTACTAGGTCTGTGCAATATTGGAAAAAAAACTGACATTTGGCAACTATTTTTCTCTGCCATATATATTGTGATATGAAAACATACTCAGGATTGTTCACCAGATGACGTGAACATCAATATTAGATAATATTATTAATTGTAAAATAATAATGAAAAATCACAGAAATTACTGTTTAACTCCACGTTTTGTGTTAAAGCGTGAACCATCTTTCTGATAAATTATATGATAGTGCTATCATACTGTATGTGTGACAGTACAGATGACTCTTTAAATTAATTCGTTTTTAATTGAGTGGTACGTACATGGTTATCAGCAAGTTACAAAAATTTGGAGGTGCCACGCACTTGGTGCAATGTTCAAAAATAATAGCCTATAAACATTATTTGATATAATGCATTTGATATAATCCACAAAGACAAAACAATGTAATATTTTGTCTCCTCCACTCCCACCATTCTTTTTCATCTTCTATTGCTTAATGACTGATGATAGCCTGTTTCAGTGTCCTTTAATGGGTCCATAAGTCAGAACTTTCCAAAAGACGTAGTTCAGTTTGATCTGGACCGAGACCACCACTTTTGATCAAATCAGAATTTGAATAACCTGAAGGGCTAGGCCAAACAAGGTAGGTGTGAATGCACCCTAAAGGTACTGAAGACCCCTAGCCTTGACCCACCCCAGTGACAAGCAGGGTACCGCTCAAGTGACAGTTTACTACCCTCTTGTACTCTTGTACAGTGTATTTAGGTGAGTTTAAATCTCTCTCTTCAGCAAGGGAATCTTTCTTCATCAGGTTCATATTAGCCTGCACAGATTGATCTTCAAGTTTTCAGTGGTGGATAGATTTTGCTCACAGTGTGCTTATCGCATTTGGCCTGCAGATTACATACAATGACAGGCATGAATCATTTAGATAATAATTCAGAGGCAATACGAAGTTTTTGTTTTAGAGTAGAGCTGTCAACATAATGACTGTGGCTATTCGCGTGTGTTATATTGGGTGTATCATTATGAGCTTCTTTAGAATGTGTATAAAACTGCATCTTGTTGTCATACTGTTATGCCATGCCATGTTTTGATGGTAGCTAGAGGTTTCGGTAACACTTTACTGCAGTGTACGGTTCATAAGGCTACATGACACCTGTGTAAGCATGTCATGACAACTGATATAACCCTGCATAAATGTTTATAAATGCTTAATCCAACAGCCATCATCTGTGACGCTGGATTGATGAACCAGACGCTCGCGGAGGTTAAATGTAACAAGAGTTTAATGCGGGGTCGTGAGTGACTCGATTCAGCAAACAAACAGATTGGCAAAACCAGAGTGACCAAAACAGACATGGGCAAGATGAGGCATAAATCCAGATACAGGCAAGGGTCAAAACCAGGACAATAAGAAATCAAGCAACACTAGGGTCGGCAATACTTCGCGAAGTGTTATTGACAAGGGCAGGTATATATACACAACAAGTAAATGGAAGACAGGTGAGTTTAATCAGAACTCTGGTGACGTAGGGCAGGGAAGCTGTTCCTGATTGGTGGAGATAGCACTCGTGGTGTTGTAGTCAAGGAGCGGGGAATCATGTGGAGTATAGTGTGGACTCGGCGGAGGCAGAGGAAGAGTCCCGACGCGTGACATCATCTCTCTTATAAATGCGATTTTAGCTAACTTAGATCAAAACTGGCAAATGTAACCTTTACAGCAAATGACTCATAAGGGAATAAGCATTTATAAGCATTTATGTAGGCTTGTGCCAGTTGTTATGACCAGCTTACGTAGCTCATGAAGCCTTATGAACAGAACCCTACAGTAAAGAGTAGGGGTGCACCAATCCGATACTCAGTACGAACAAAATCATTGGACTAGATATCGGAGGAAAAAAGGGTAATATGATATGATCCTGTAACGTTCCGGCCTTCTGCAAGGTCCTTCTCCACTGTGAAGGACCCTGTTTAAAGAGAGTGGTCCCTCTTGCTCGGTTCCCCCAGCCTGCGAATGTTAATAAAGACACAGCAGTCAAGACAAACGTAAGAACATCATTTTATTTCTCCAGAGGTGAGCTTTGAGTTTTGGCCTCCTATCCTTTATGAATCTTTGCCAACTGCTTGTCAGAGACGCACTGAATTGCATGCTGCTGTTTCGTCTCAGAGGTCAGCAGCTCAATCCCCCCTATGGCCAGGAAATATATCAAGCTCTTTCGAGGGGTTTGTTTTAAGTCAGCTGGTCACCTCAAGCTGGTCACCTCACCTGTTATATGCTGTTATGTTCTCCTGTGTGTGGCTGGTGGATTAACCCTTAGCATTCTGGTCTCTCAAAGAGAAGATCCCTAGCTTGCTTCTGTCGTGGGCTAAGCCAGCCTCCCATTAAAGATCCATTAGTTTAAAGTATCAGGTAAATGCATACCTGAACAGTTGCACTTTGTCTCTCGTGATGACCAGTCTTGTTTTGAATGGTGCCCACTAATAAAAACACTGCTAAACATGTGGATGGAACAGTTAGAATGAAAAGATGTTGTGGGTTATGTGTTTTATCCTTTAGGGGAAGAGGATATCTGTAGAACAGTTTGAGCATGATGTTATTTGGGTAGTTAAGCAAAGTTCATCTAGACAAATCTATTATTAACAGATGTTATTAGATTAGTATCAGTATTGTCAGACACTCATGGTTGTGGTATCAGTATCGGTATTGGACATGGAAAAGTAGTAAAGTGTTATTGAGCTTCGATTTATTAATATGGCTGTCCAATGTAGCCGGCATCCTCTGATGCTAGTATTACTGATATTACTGTGGTGATTAATACATTCACAACATCAGATCCCTGCAGTATGGGTTGTGCATTGTACAAGACTACACTTGCACTTCAGCAACTGAACTCAAATGGCTTATGGAAAATGGCTGACTTCACTCGTTTAAGATGTCATTAGGGGTTTAATTAGCAGCATTACCTAATAACAGCAAACGTAAACAAGTTAGGGAAACTGCAATGAGCCAAGGAAATGGTCTCTATAATAACCATTGGAGTAAACTCAGCTAATTGGTTCTTGCAGTGTGTGCAGAGCTGGCCAGTTAAGTAGCGCTTATCAAGTGATGATTTGACTGCAAATGTGTTTGTGTCTCACTTGGCAGATGTGATGGAGGGGAAGACAGCCATACTGCTGGGGATGAGTCAGTGGAATTCCAATGATCTGGTGGAGCAGATTGAGACGCTGGGCCACTTAGAGCGCTCACGAGGTATGAACTCTACCTTTCAGTGAACTTACACTAGCGATTTTGCCCAATCTGGTCAATAAAAAATTCTTTGCATTAATGTGTACAGTGTCTAACCACTAACAGACGGTAATCTGCAACTATGAATAGCCAAAGTGAGGCGCCAGTCAAAAGTTGGGGCACTCCTGATTAAATGTATGCTTTTAATTATGTCAATGACGTTTTCATTGTCATGCTATTGCTATACTAGTGCTTTTTCACACTAGTGCTATTATAAACCCTTCACAAGCTTCCTGTTTTTTTCACTTATTTTCCTTTGACTTTCCATTCTTGAAGATAGTGGAATGTCTAATCAGATCTGCTCAAAAATATCTCAATTCAATTTGAAAAGAAACATGTAGTTAGAAATTTGTCCCAAAAGTAGTTTGCAGCAGACTACAAGGTATCAGCATATGTGGAACTTCATGACTGTTGGAAAAGCAGCCCAGGTGACTCCTAGAGCTTCTTCGGAGAATACCAAAACTATGTAACACAATATCAAGACAGCTTTAAGTTGTTAAAACAAAAAAAAATAGTTTGGAATTGTTAATCGTTAATGCATGGAAAAATGGTATAGAAAATGGAGAGTCATGAGAGACCAGTAGCTGAGATACACTCATCATCAAAATCAAAGTTGCACCCAGAAGGAATTAACCAACAGGAATGAAACTTGGTGGGTAGGTTTGACATCATGAGACATGCATGATTGATTCATGTTTTACGCTCGGCCACACATGTGACGTAAGCAAGGACTGACCCAACAGCCATGATTGCAGACATTCATTGAGCAGTGATGCCCTCCGTCCTGTTACTCTGCAGGAACTGTGTGAGAATATTCCATCTTCATGGGATGGTTTATCACAGGACACCATTAGGAACCTCTACAACTCCATACCAAGACGTCTTGACATGTTTCGTTAGACATACTGAGAGACACTACTTCTGTATGTGTAGCTCAGTAAATATTGTTCATATCAGTCTAAAGTTATCGTCATTTATTGTTCCTGGCAACCTTTATCTTCCTTCCCAATAGGATTGCAATCCAACACTTCCTTCTGCATGCAGCTATTCTTTTGATGATGAGTGTATTATTCGCTGAATGGAGAATTGAATTATAGCTGATTATTACAACCAACACTTTGGCATGTGGAGCCAGTAGTCAATGGCCACTTCACAAATTGTTTCATAAACGAGTCATTCATTGGAACTGATTGCATACTGGCAAAGACCAGTCAGTAAGAATACTGCAATAATGGATGCTTTATAGTGTGTATAATGTGTGTGTGTGCACACAGACTTGAAACCTGTTTTATGCCTACTGCTCTCCATATATGGTCCATACAGTCAGGCCCAGTGACACCTTTCGTGATCTGTACAACACCACAGTGGATTTGGATCGAAGCAGTCAGTATGGGATTGAAGTTAAGACTTTCAACTTCTACTCAAGAGGTTTAACAGAAATGCTGCATTAATGCGTTCAGGAATTACGGACGTTTTTATACAGTCCCTCGTAGGGTCCCAGGGTCATTTAGCTTTATTCTGCCCGGAATGGAAGCTTTAGTGATGGTGCACACCTTCTAATTTTCTGCTGTGCAAGTAAATGGAGTTAGGTGGAGAGAGGATAGAGATCACATGATGACTAATTCAGCCTGTGTGAGATAATCACTGTATTGCTTCTCTGACTCTCTAAAGCCTTATTAGCTCCACGGGCCGCACTGCAGCTCAGTCTGGCGGAGCGGCACAGCCGCAGCTTCCGTGTTGATTTAAGACTTTAGTAATACCGTGTGGCACCCTATGTCAAATGAAGAGAAAATAACGCAGGGCTGTGGAATTCATTTCATAATTTCATGTGTTAGCTATCAGACTGGCAAACAGGCCATTAACAGGGCTTTATTGAGCGCAGGCTGATTGCATCGCCTGGACCAAAACATTGGATGAACGCTGGGAACGAGATTGAATGGCTTTTCAGGGTGCTTGTAGTT
Source organism: Semaprochilodus insignis (assembly GCA_034552555.1). NCBI lineage: Eukaryota > Metazoa > Chordata > Actinopteri > Characiformes > Prochilodontidae > Semaprochilodus > Semaprochilodus insignis. Next base: position 10,154,983 of record CM067487.1, on the reverse strand, counting down.
TACATAACGGGGTTGTAATGCTAGTCCAGCAAGTACTGTGTCTGGCAGGGGACTTACTATGCAAATGAAAGCGGCTGTTCAACTGCATAGATTTTGGAACTTTAGAGTTGGTTATAATCAGTTCTCATAATGAAGAAGTAATCCATAAATGTCTTACAGCACTTTTACAACAGTTAACAGGTGTTGTTAGACATGAAGTGGAGTGTAATAATCACAACACTGTGATGTAAATTCTTGTACCAAGCAAAGTGTTTTGTTAGCAGTACTCCTAGAGCAGCAGAATGAACTCGTGGTTTATATATAAGTTTATATATAGTTTATATACAGTATACAGTATAATTTCAATGGACAAAATAATCAGTCACCATTGCAGTCTTGTCGCGGTGTTAAGGGTAGTCGACGTAACGGTCTGCATGCATGCAGTCCTGCGTCATGCAGCCGTCTGCCAATGGTGGTGGCACTAACAGGATGACTCATGTAGGGCATCACTGCACGCTGAATGTCCACAGTCGTGGCTGTTGGGTAAGTCAGGCACAGCGATAAGGTCCATCCTTCCTTACGTCACATGCGCTGCCCAGCGTAAAACTTGAATCATTCGCATGTCTCATAATGTCAGACCTACGCACCAAGTTTCATTCCTGTCGGTTGATTCCTTCTGGGTGCGTCTTTTTTTTTTTTTTGATGATGAGTGTATTTTCAGGAGGCCCTGGCCTACTCAGATATGCCATTATTTGACATGTACAAACTGAGTTTTTATATCTTTTGTTGAATTTATTTTTGCTCATATAGATCTTAGAAATGCATCAGAGAAAAGTGTTGTCTTTTCAGAAATTGCTGGTTTGTCTTGAGAATCTGATGGTGGTTCATTCTATTGCCTGTTACTGAATGAACCTGCATGATTAGCATAAGGTGAACACGTGTTTTGTTGCTTTCCTGTCCTCTTGGATTCATGCTGAGTGCTGAAACACAGCAAGACATTCTTTATATTTAGTTGCACACTGAGTTTCATATTTACTGTCATGAGTGAATCATGTGGCTGTTTTAACCCTTTGTTTGTAGTATGAAGGCTAAAAGAGCTAATATAACGGCAGTGAGTGGATTTCGGAGCTGGATTACTGGCTGGTGTTTGTTCACAGCCTGATATAAGCATGCTGGTTAGTGTTGTGATGTATAATTTATCTTGCTGTTTTTAACCCTTTGTTGTAAAAAGAAAGTCAGAAGAAGGGTTCTAATATCCGAATTTTGGGTGGTTTTTAAGCTGGGGTACTCAGTGATGCCAAGGTCATGCTGGCTAGTGGAGGCCAGTTCTTCTGCTTATGACGGCTAGGAATGCACGTTGACCATAACATCCGAACTTCAGGTTCTGCGTGTTTAAGATACAATACAAAACAGCCTGTTTAATTCTGTACTGCGATGCTGTGTTCTTCAGGATAAAAGTTTGTTAGTGTATATTTAATAATAATTCTAGTCTATAGTCTATTCACACTGAATTATGGGGTAATTTGAGATTTCATGATGAACTGAATCGTTTCCTAAAGATGGCAAATTTGAAATGAATCCCTGTGGAGGTCACGGATTTGATGGCTGGGAATGGCCGCAGTGATGTGTTGTATTTTGGCTCCTGTTAGAAAGGCTCCTCTGAGAGCGATGATGTGAAGTTTTCAGCGGCCCTCCGTGTTTGAGTTCGGCATTTGTGCTGAGATTTACTGAAAGCTTAGAGCTCAGAAACGTAATATGTGGATGTAGTATTTCAGAACATCAAGCCAGAAAGGTCACTGTGGACAGATAAAGGAAGGGGAGAGAGAGAGAGAGAGAGAGAGAGAGAGAGAGAGAGAGAGACTTTAGAGAGATTTAGTGTGTGAAAGAGAGAGAGACAGGGAGAGGGTGAGAGTTAGACCGGGACACAGTCAAGGAAAGGGAGAGAGTTAGAAACGGAGAGAGAGACGAAGTAATCACAGTAACACAGTAAGAGAGAGAGGGAGAAAGAGAGGGAAAGAGAAACAGAGATAGGGAGCAGGAATGAGAAAGAGAGAGAGGGGGAGGGAGAGGGGGAGAAAGACAGGGAGAGAGAAGGCGAAGCAGAGATAAAGAGCAAGAAATAGACAGGGAGAGAGAATTAGAGAGAGATAGAGGGAGAGAAAGAGACAGGGAGAGAAAGAAGAATAGATAGGGAGAGGGAGAGAAAAACAGAGAGAGAAGCAGAGATAGACAGGGAGAGATACACAAAGAAGCAAAGCTAGAGAAGGATAGAAAGGGGGAGAGCAAGAGAGAGCAAGGGAAAGAAACAGGGAGAGAGAGAAGCAGAGAGAGAGAGAAGCAGAGATAGAGAGAGAGAGTTAGAGAGACAGGGAGAGAGAAATAGAGAGAGAGGCAGGGAGAGATTAAGAAGCAAAGCTAGAGAAGGAGAGAGGGGGAGAGCAAGAGAGAGCGAGGGAGAGATAGAGAGAGACAGGAAGAAAGAGAAGCAGAGAGAGATAGAGACAGTTATAGAAAGAAAGACAGGGAGAGAGAGAAGCAGAGATCGAGACGGTTATAGAAAGAAAGACGGAGAGAGAGAGACGGAGAGAGAGAAGCAGAGGAAGAGAGAGATTTAGAAAGAGAGAGATAGATAGAGAAGCAGAGATAGAGAGAGAGGGTTAGAGAGAGAGATAAAGTTAGAGAGAGAGAGATAGGGAGAGAGAGAGAAGCAGAGATAGAGAGAGAGACTTATAGAAAGAGAGACAGGCAGAGAGAGAAGCAGAGATAGAGAGAGACGGTTATAGAAAGAGAGACAGGCAGAGAGAGAAGCAGAGATAGAGAGAGATGGTTATAGAAAGAGAGACAGGCAGAGAGAGAAGCAGGGCTAGAGAGAGGGATAAGGAGAGGGAGAGAGAGAGAGAGGATGGGAGGGAGAGGTGAGAGAATGAAGAAGGATTATCTCTCGCAGTTATTGCTCCGTGTTTGGCGGTTAATGTGAAGTAAATTGCAGCCTTTGCGGTCGGCAGTGTGGAGTCCTCTCACAGCCTGGAATCTTTAAGCTGCACTACAATGAAGAACCTACACTCTGTTTTGAAATTGCAGCACTTTGCCCAAATGATAAACGCGTAGAGACACTAACACGCCGTGCTTACTGAGACAGGAGCCTCCGTAAGCAGAAAGCTTCTACTGTGAACCCACTGAAAGTCCTCCATCCCTAACAGATTCATTCTGCTCAAATGCACTCAGGCCTCTGTCGGTTCTGATAGTAGTAGTGTTAGTAGTGCTGGTTATCTATTGTTTAATGTTGATGATGAGTCGAGTTATCAGAAACAGCATGATAGCACTCCTCCTGTCTGAATCCAGTACTGATATTGAAATCTTTGCTTTGGCCAGCGCTGATCTGACTTCCTCATGTAAAGGTACTGAGCTTTAAAGCAAACTAAATGTAATTGTAATTGTGTTCCTATTTTGGATGACTTTGTACTTTAACTCCACTACATTTCAAACCCAAATATCTTATTTTTTACTCCACTACATTATGCGAAATGTGTAGTTTCTTTCGGTGTATGTGCGCATAAAAATGTAACATGTCCAAATGAAACAAGTTTATTCATGGATTCTTGGCATCCATGGAAATGTCGTTGTGGGGAAATATAGAAATATGTACACATGCACTTGTGATTGGCGAGTGTCTTTTTTCTATTTTGAGAGACCTCTTAGATTGATTTAGAGATACTTAAGTACATATTAAAGTATATTTCTAGTACATTAAAATATACTAATATATACACTTATTGAGTATACTCCTATTAAGTACACTAAAGTACTGCTAAGATCAAAAGTACTTGTAATTACACTTGTAATATGTACATTTTGTACTTGTATTAAGCACACAAAACAATAATCTGCTTGAAGTGTACTTGCTGGTAAAGTACATTTCTAGTACACTAAAATATACTTAATTTTTACCTGGGATGTGGGGCAGAATATGCAAATCCACTGCAGCCATGTTCTTTGGGAGCCATTCTCTAAGAGCTGTTTAGATGTTTGAATATTGCTCAGTTCCTGTAAGTTTTCTGCAGTTTGTTTTGAACTGTATTGTCTGTCTGTGTTGCTATTACCCATTTTATTTCATCCAGTAGATACAACAATGCTGCCTACTGGCAAACCGCATGTGAGCCAAAAGTGGCCCAGATATGTAAACACTTATATTGCCCACATGAAACAGATCTGAGCCACTTCTGGCAGAGATACAGTAGAGTTGCCTACTTTTGGCTGCCTTGTGTAGTGTAAATATGGCCCACATCTCGTAAGCGGTAGCAGTCGGCCCTAGTGCCATCAATCCATGCAGCAAGTGGGCCAGATGAAAATGGGGAACATGGGTCAGAACAGTTGTGCTATCCCGGCCCTTCAATATCTGATGGCTGACAACCTGACATGGTGTTTTAGAAAAGGCCAGACAATAAACATGGACTGTTGTTGTTGTTGATTCATTATCCCTTTAACATCTTCACCAAGAAAAATTTTTTTTTGTTTGTTTGTTTGTTTCGGGCAATAATAATAAAGCATGTAGTGAATTTTAATAATATTAGCTTAGCATAGACACCTTTAGCATAAAGAAACAATTAGACCGCTTGGTAGCCCATGTTTTTCAGAAATTATTTTACCCTTATAAGACTCCTTTTTGTTGTATAAAGTTACATAATTCTGTTCATCAAAACCTTTAAACTATAATTTGCTGAAAAAACTGCAAAAAAAACTCACCCCAAAACACATCTATTGAATCTATTGTATCTATTGAAAGACTGAATTACCTCTAGTGGATTTTTTAGCCTAACATACCGCTGCCGATTGGTAGAGATGGCACAATCAGGTTCAGCACCTTTATCTTCAAGATATAGTGACTCAAAATGAGCTCTACTAACAAGTTTAGAGGCATGTTACTGTCATACGTTTATAAAGAAGTTTTAGAGTGCAATGTACAAATCACTCACAAATTATGAAATAATTAAACGGGCAAGACAAATAAGACGAATGGAACAGATAAAAGTAATGACAGGAAAAAATACCAATACAGCAATTACACAGATGAACAGAAAAACAGAATAGAGCATACAGTAATTACAATAAAGTAAAAGTAACATCCCATTAGAGAGAGAGACAGAGAGAGAGAGAGAGAGAGAGGGGCGGGGGTGGGAATGTGAATGATGAAAGCTAAATAAATGCTAAAAAAGACTCACATCTTGTTTATTTATTTATTTATTCTTAAAAATAAGTGTAAAAGAAGTCTGGGAAACTTTTGTTAGCAATGTGCTCCTTTGGTGCATAAAGACCTGGATGATCTTAGGACAATGATTTGAAACAGTTAATCAGACATTAAGAGATGTATGAAGATCCTTTGTTGCCATTCAAACATTCAAATTACGGGCCTTATGCTGTACCTGACTGACCAACAGCCAACATATTGGACATTCAGCGAACAGTGATGCCCTCCATGAGTCATCCTGTTAGTGGCAGCACCATTGGCAGACGACTGCACCGCAGGACTACATGCACACAGACCGTTACAACGACTGACCTTAACATCTTAACACCTTAACTCCCAATAGCACTGCAATCTGACCCTTCCTTCTGGGTGCAGCTGTTGTTTTGATGTCCATCAGTCCGCATTACATACTGTCAGAACCGAGGTGGAGAACTGAAAATATGCTGTGTAATCGTTCGAATCAACCAACCAATCACTGCTCACGTAATACGAAGGTACATTTTGAATCGCTCGCTTATCCTTATTGGAGTAATTGAGGCTAATTGATTAATTGTGACAGCTCTTAATTGGGATGATGGGAAACAAGCAGTTGTTGTTTGTTTGAGCTGGAGGCTCCTGTAGTAGCTCAGTACTCTCTGTTTGTCTTTCCTGTTTCACATGGGCTTTGTATTGGAAACGCAACGGAGCACCATTGGCTTAAGAGAATGCTCCTGTGATCTTCCTTTGATGGATAAGTGGCTGCATTGAATTGGAGCTATGATGAGGGAAAAGGAGAGAGAGGAACAAGAATCTGTAGAGTGTTTTACCTAGAAAGGAAGAAGCATGAAGATGAAAAACAAACAGAAATCACACTCGAGAGGAGGCATGATTAGTATGTGATGGATCAAGGGATTATTTTAGAGTTATTCAGCGTTCCTGCATGCTCCACTAATCAGCAAAATAAATAGCACTGGTTTTCCTCTCAACACTAACAAGACCCTCGCCTGTATGAACGTTCAGAGTAGCAGACTAGATTCTACATACAGTGGTGTGGGGGGCGGGGTATGCAGTCAGGCCTTTCTAAGGAGTAACAACATGGTGGATGGAAAATGGTATAAATACACTGTATATGTCATTAATAAAGTAAAACCACAAACATCAGCCAATTCGAAACGCGACTCTTTGCTTTCTCAGAGAGCAATGCTTTATGACAAACTCGGTTCTTTAGCTACTAATATAAAACCTGAAGTACGAAACCTCGCCGTGATCTTAGACTCTGAGCTCAGTTTTATCCCGCATGTAAATGCAGTCACTAAAATAGCTTTTTATCATTTAAGAAATATTAGTTTTTCTTAAAAAGTTCTTTTTTGTCTCAGAGCGATGCAGAGAAACTTGTTCATGTGTTTGTTACAAGCAGAATTCATTACTGTAATGTCCTCATTACTGGGGTTCCTAAGAAAACTGTCTATCCCCTGCAACTCATTCAGAATGCAGCAGCTCGGATTCTAACAAAAACTAAAAAGAGAGCTCATATCACTCCTGTCCTGAAAGAGCTGCACTGGTTACCTGTATCTATTAGAATAGACTTTAAAGTTCTGCTGCTGGTCTATAAGGCTCTAAATAATCTAGCACCTGCTTACATCACAGAACGTCTCTCTGTTTATGTTCCAGCTCGTGATCTTAGATCTACTGATACTGGCCTTCTGCAAATACCTTCAGGAAAATACAGAAAACATGGAGAGACCGCTTTCAGTTGTTGTGCTTCTAAACTGTGGAACTCAATTCCAGCTTCTATTAGACTGTTGGGCTCAGTGCTCACGTTTAAGAAACATTCAAAAACGTATCTCTTTAACTCAGCGTTTAGTTAAAACTACATTAACATGGTATTTATGTGTATGACTGTGTATATGTGTATATGTGTATGTGTATATATATATGTGTGTGTGTGTATGTATGTATGTATATATGTGTGTGTGTGTGTGTGTGTATGTATATGTGTGTGTCACAGTAGTAGTATTCCTCCCTGTTACTGATGTCAACTGTCTGTAACAGTATGAGCTGCCAACGGTATGAAAGGTGCTCTATAAATAAACATTTATTATTATTATTATTGTTATTATTTATTTATTTATTTATTTATTTTTCCTTGTTATTATATCTGTCCGAGTGTGCTACCAAGTATTCAAAACCGCTCACTAGAACGGCTCCAGAGGTCGCCCCGTGTATGTGTCTACGTGTCCCTTCTGATCATGTTTGAAGGGTGTTGTTATACCAGTATGTTAGCAAAATGACAGGAAATATGACCAATCATATGTAGTCCAGAAAGGGAACCCACTGTAGGCGCTGCACACCACTGGGCAAATGTGTATATATAGAGATGTTACAGTAATCTACTGAATTGCATCCGATTGTTCTGATATGAGTCAGGCTTGTCCAAAAGGATGAAATGTTAGAGTTAAAGAGTCTGAAGCATTTCAGGACAGTGAACAGTGGTAAAACAGCAGGTATTCGAGTGTTGGCGCACGGGGGCCAGAGCTTCCCAGCATTCCTTGGATTTTTGTTCATTTCTGTTAAATAGTTTTGACTTTCGTAGTATTTTATATGAGGGTTTTTTTGGTTAAGCAACAATATATTTGACTGCATTTCACATGCTTTCAAGAGGTTAACATTCCCAATCAAACTGTGTGAAATTCTGTTGAAAATAAACCACTCCCTCTACAGAGAACACATACTGAGGCTTATTATTCAGGAACTACATTTCAAACTGGCTGAGCTATTCTAAAAGGAGTGTCTAGCAAAACCTTGGAGCCGCTGGAGGGTTCTGACGATTTAAGGGCTTAAATATGGATATTTTCTGCAGAATTTAGTGCACAATTTCAGTTTATTTACTGACCTACTGGGACAAATATACCATAAAATATATTTTTAAAAAAATTATGGGCCACATTTTGTATTATTTTTTCTGTATTATTATTAATTTATTTATGTGTTGCATTCTGCAAATAAACAATAGTTGTGCATTAAAATGTGCAGAAGTGTGTTCTCTGGATGTGTTCACTTATTTGCACATAGAAAACGTTACAAATCATGCTAGTGTTTTGTGTGTTCTGATTGATTTTTAATATTTTGATTTAGGCAATAGTGTATGTAACTTGTGTCAAACCATATATTGTATGTGGTGAATTTGATAAGCAGTGCAATACTGTTGTAACTGATGGCATGATCATTTGATTAACTATGTAAAAGTACAGTGTTTGCTATTGAAAGCTAGCTTTATAGATCTGTTGTGTCTAGCTGAACAAAGGACTCTCAGATAGTTGTGTGTCCATATTAGAGCACATATCCACATACTGGAGTACAAATTTACAGTAAGATTGATTTATAGTCTGGTCTTGTCTGTTTCCATCCAATAAAATCTGAAATAAAACCACAAGTTAAATAGCTTGCCACCACATTCCTGACTGATATAAAGAGGTAAATGAAAACTTGTAATAAACATGACTGACATGCCACTAAACTATGTTCAATTTACCCCCCCCCTGTTCTTGCAAGGGGCAAAATAACCGCAGACATGCACTGGTCAAGTGATAGTGCAGGGTGCTCAAAAGAAATATGAAATTATAGCACATTTACCGCACAGTATCTATTTCACATTAGTCTTCCAGCTGTAGTGATATTATAAAGTAACAATGCTTGCTCTATAGTGTGTGCAATATGTATAGTGTGTGCAATTAAACATTTCCCAACTACACTCAAAGGTTCTGTGCGGTGATGTCATATGTAAAGGTAGTAACACTTTGCGATCTTAAACACCTGCTAAAAAAGTACATACAGAAATGCATATGCTTTTTTACAATGAATCAGTTCAATTCATAATTTCAAATATTAAGGCGAACAGCATGGTGGTGCGGTGGGTAGTGCAGCAAGAAGGGCCCGGGGTCGAGTTTGCATGTTCTCCCCATGTCTGTGTTTTCCTCCAGGTGCTCCGGTTTCCTTCCACCGTCCAAAGACATGCAGTCTGGTGAATTGGAGATACTAAACTGCCTCCTAGGTGTGACTGTGTGTGTGACAGTGTATGTCTGTGTGTCTGCTCTGTGATGAACTGGCATCCTGTCCAGGGTGTTTCCTGCCTTCCACCCAGTGAGCACTGGCATAGGCTCCAGTACGCCCCATGACGCAAAGGATGAGCGGCTTAGAAGATGAACTAATGATTTATTAAGGCTGCAATATGTAAGATTTGGAGACCTCTTTGGAGAACCCTCTGATCTAATTGCATGCAATACACGGGGCACTATTTTGTAATGCTAGTTGTGTCTGTGACTCCTCCCCGTCTTCTCCATCACGACAGAAACTGTGATAGTTATCATACCCTGAGAATCGCTAGCTTTGTAGGTTCTCTGAAGTTGCGTGTGTTTCCTGTATTTCCAGTGTGGTTTGGAAAATGTTGCTCATGTTTACACTGCACTCACTGCAATGGGTTATGTCGGCCACTGTAGCTGATACCTTTACGGGTGTTAGTGTGCTTGTGTTTGCGTGTGCACTCTTAACACTAAGCCAATATGTATCTTTGTGAATCGATATGTGGTAAATTAACATTGATTTTAGCTGCGGGTAATGGGTAACGTCCCTTGTTGGATGTGAACTTCAGACTTCTGCACAGACAGTAAAACTAGCACCATTCCAGCATTAAACTGTGCACACACCAGGGGTAAAGAGTATTCTGATCTCATAAGGTGAGCCTCTTGATTTCGTGCATGTGTATAAACCAACACGGTTGGTGAAAGCCATCAGCGTTCAGTAATTATGTTGTTTGTGTGGCTAATGTGTTTGGTGTAAGTGCTTGTGTTTTAACGTCGCCTCTGAGGTTTTGCAGTAAAAGGGCCCCACGGGGCAACTCGTAGGAGGTTCGCGATGGCTGTTGACTGAGCATAGACTGCGGTAAACATCCCAGTATCTTATTTCAATATGATGTTGCACCTAATTAGTCATCAAACACATTCCTCGCAATTATCAGCACTGGAGCTGAAGTGTTTTGCGCAGTGAGATGTTTATGATGCGCACTGAATTTGGTAACAGCCTGTGATTGACGTCCGCTGTATAATTGCCGTTTTGTCGTGCTACGTGGGCACGGAGCACCATATCAAACATTTATAAAGCGGGCAAAGAGAAGCAGAAACGAGACAAACTGCTGTTGCCCTGTGGATGCAGCTTGCAATTTGAATTGCAGCTCGTGTGGAGAAGGCTGATGGCAGAGCAGTAATTTGGGGGAGGATGTTTATGTAAAAACATTGCTACTTCAATTTCTTCTTTCCTGTCTCGTCGCCACACACTCTCGCTTTCTCTTGTTCTCCCGCACAAACGCTTGCAGCCCTCTGTTATAATGCAGTTGCCATTAGGACACACGTCTGAGCTGAATAAATCTCAGAGTGCAGGTAACACGCACTCTGGTCCACTCACTGTCCACTCTGTACCTTGGTGGTCCACCTTGTAGATTGAAAGTCACAGACAGTAGCTCATCCCTGCTGGTTAGCCATCCTGGTGTATGTTAGCCACCCTCTAGTCCTTCATCAGTGCTCACAGAATGCTGTCCACAGGACCAGGATTCTCAGCCCAGCAGTGACACTGAGGTGTTTAAAACACTCACACCAGCACAACACACACTAACACACCACCACCACGTCAGGGTCACTGCTGTACTGAGAATGATCCACCACCCACATAATACCTGCTCTGTGGTGGTCCTGTGGGGGTCCTGACCATTGAAGAAGACGGTGAAAGAGGGTTAACACAATATGCCAAGAAAGAGATCGACTGGATACGCTCCAGGGTGCCTGTCTAGTCGCCACAAGGTGGTGGTTTAAATGTTATGACTGATATATAGACATCATCAGAAGATTAGCTGCACAAACAGCTGCACCAAGAAGGAATCAACTGACAGGAATTAAGCTTGATGGGTAGGTTTGACATCGTGAGACATGCAAATGATTCAAGTTTCACACTCGGCCGTACATGTGACATAAGCAAGAACAGACCTTATCAGTGTACCTGACTGACCCAACAGCCACGACTGCAGACATTCAGCAAGCAGTGATGCCCTCCATGAGTCATTCTCCAGGACCATTGGCAGATAGCCAATATTTGACATCTATATCAAATATTACTGAATGTATTTTTGTAGACAGTAATTATTACTTAGTACAGGTTTTGGAAAAAAAAAAATGAAACCTGAATGGGGTGGAAAAGTGCACACTCATGTAATGTACTTCTCCTCGACCAACAGACGCTGCTTCTCAGGACAGACCCCTGAGCCCGAATTCAGTGTTGGCCTGACCAGCACTTGTCTGTTTGTTTGGTTTTTTTTCTTTTTTCCTCATTGCTCGTTCGTCCCATTCATTTTTAGCAACAGCTTAGCAAATGCTAACAACAAGCTAAAGCTGCGCCATCACTTCTCTAGTTATTTGTTTATTATTAATGTTTTAAGTCAAGTCAAGTCAAGTAGGTTTATTGTCAATACTTCAATATGTACAAGACATACAGAGGATTGAAACTGCGTTTAACTTTAAAAGGTTAGTTACTGGGCTGCTCTAAATGTTTTACTTATTTAAAGGTTTGATCAATTTAATCAATTTATTCAAATAGTGAGTTAATGGAAGAAGAATCTGTGGATCTCTCAACCTATTCTTTAAAGTTCAGATAACAGTGTACATTGTTTTTTTATGTACACTGTGGTTGACATATATAAATGACTGCTTATTATCTGAATGTTATTTGTATTTTCTCTGATATTTTGTGTTTCAGTGATTTAGTGTCTCAGGTGCCAAATGTAATATCCTGTCTGCCCCTGTTTGTCTGGGTTTCTCTGTTTCTGTCATTGTTTCCCCTCCTGTCTCTTCCAGGTGTTGTTCTGTCCCATGTGCTTTTGTTTATTTTGGTTCTAGCTCCTCCTATCTCTGCCCTTTTGCCACACCCCCACCCCTGTCCCTAGTTTGTGGCTCGGGCCCTTTCCCAGGTGTTCCTTGTTAGTCATTGTGTATTTATACCACTAGTTGTTCCCTTTGTGTTTACTTGGTGTTTTGTCTCCCTGTCGGTTCTGCTGTTTCGGGGTTCCTTGTTCTCTGTAGTCTTTAGTTTCTTATATTTCTAGTAGCTTGTTTTTCATGTTCTTTCTTTATTGTCTTCCCTTGGTGGATTGCTCTTGTTTCCAGTACCTTGATTTGTATTAAACTGTCTGAGTAGCTCTTGCCTCCTGCCTTCTTTCACCTCTTCACATCACACCTAAAACGTTGCACTGTATATCAGCAGTTTATCTCCGCAGCTTCACATTGAAGTTATAAGGAGTGTTTCAGCCTGAGCTGCTTTCTGCACGTGACACAATACAGAGCAGGGTCCATGTTAAAGGTACGGTAACAAAAACAGCCCGTTTAATTGAAAGGCATAAATAGAGGTGTAAAAATGCATCATGACCACACGTCGTAACTGGACTTCAACAATATATATGTAGAGGAAAGTTGGATATAGCTGCAGAGCAGATGTGCAGAGATGTGTTACTCCTCTAAGGAAAGGGGAAAGCAAACTGAGCACATGTACAAAACAGCAAAAACCGCAGCATTAATTATGCATTCATTGATAAGGCAGTTTTGGCCTTTGCAATTAGCAAATTATGAAAGGCTACAATTAATCTAATCTCTATAATAATACTGCACCTGCTGCATATAAATATACGGTTGGTAGTTATAACGAGCATTCGGCGCATGTACGCTCCAATAAAGCGTGCGCGTGTGTGTGCTGTGTACCCGCTGACCAATTTTAGATGTTCCTGTTCAGTGTTCCGTGAGAGGTTTGTGTATTTGCCTGACTTCGTTTCAGCTGTCATGCGTTCAGCTGTGACAGTTTGATCCAGTACAACTTTACTGTCAACTCCAAATCAAGTCTCATTTTGGCTAATCACAGGCATTCACTCGCAGTGTGCTGGGAGTTGTAATTCTGCAATCTGTTTTAATTGTGATTAATGGTCGCATCCACTGCCCGACTAATCACTGCTGTTATTTTTGCTCTAATCATGTAGCCATAGGAACAAAATCTTAGCGTTATGTTGTAAGCCACATGACAGGAAAAGACAAGGACCGGTGATCTGCGGCTGGGTAAAGGTCTATCATTTTAGAGAGCTATCGATTGAAGAGGAACGGAAAAGGTCACAGTGATCTTCTGATGGCTGACAGAGAGGAGGTCAGCTTTCTGACACACTAGTGCCAGGGGAGTAACCTTTCTCTCAATATCGACAAGACCAAGGTGTTGATAGTGGACTTCAGGTGCTCACCATCGATGGGGCCACTGTAGAGAGAGTGAGCAGCTTCAGGTTCCTTGGTGTTCACATCACAAAGGAACTGACATGGACCAAACACACCACATGGGTTGTAAGGAAGGCACAATCGTGTATCTTCTACCACTGAGAAGGTTTGGCATGAACCCACATACCCTCAGAACATTGTACACAGGTACTATGGAGAGCATTTTAATGGGCTCCGTCACTGCCTGGTATGGGAACCACATGGAGGATTCTAAAGGACTCCACCCACCCAAGCCACTGTCTGTTCTCACAGCTGCCGAGTGGCAGGAGAACCAGCTAGTTCTGAGACAGCTTCTTCTCCCAGGGCATTGGGCTGCTGAACAGTATGTAATACTGGTGTATCCTCTCACCTGAATCATCATTGTCATGATCTCCATGAAAAACTCACACCACATGCACACATCAATACAGACTCGGCCTGCACTTTACTGGAACTTCAAATCTAGCACATATAGATTGACATCTTTAGCATCTTTTATCCATATCATAGATCACCTGGAACATACTGTGTGTCTATCTATAGCTATCCCATGTATGGGCTGCAAGGTGCTACACACCAAGGATTTTCACTCACCTGCACATCTATGTAAATGTGATGTGGCAATAAACCTGATTTGATTTTTCTCAGCTGAATAGCATCTTTGTACTTTGGGAAATAGCTGGTGAGACTCATTAAGGTGTTTCCCAAAGGCATCATGGTCCTTTAGCTTCATGTTAAACTGATAATAAAAGGCTGATTATCACTTTATTTTAAGGAACACATGTTGGAGGTTTATTAAGTCCTAATTAGACACTTCTGCGTGGTTTATTTACTGTATATTAAGCTTCATTGATTATCACATATGTAGTGCCTAACTGTGCTTAAGTTCTGGACAGTGTCAGATGGTTTGCTTAATTTCAGTTCATTACTTAAGCTAATGAGTGCTTAATCTCCACCAATCAGGAACAGCTTCCCCGCCCTACATCACCAGAGTTCTGATTAACCTCACCTGTCTTCGAATTGACTCACTCACGACCCCGCATTAAACTCTTGTTACATTTTACCTCCACGAGCGTCTGCTTCGTCAATCCAGCGTCACAGTAAGGGTTTATGTATCAGTGCTTCACTGATTTTAGTCATTACTAATTTAACATACAGACATACAGTGCCAGCCAAAAGTTTAGACACAGCTAATCATAGAAGGCTCTCCTTAGGTTTAGCTTAATGCTTTACTGTAGAATAAAACTGAAGACATCAAACTATAAAATAGCACCCATGGAATTATACAGTCACTTTACAACAACTTTCTTATGCAGTGGAGGCTGATATAACAAGATTTCTCTCTAAGCAGTTTTGGACCATTTCTATTGGTCTGTCCATCATGACTATTCACTAAACTGAAAAGAGTAACTAGGGCTTTTAAACTGTGCAGAAAAAGGAGCTCAGGCTTCCTGTCCAGCCTCTTGCAGTATTTAAGGCAGAAGGGGAAAATTCAATCAAGAAGCTGGTGAGTAGGAAGCTGACTCCAGCCTCATGTGTCTGGCTGCTGCTTTTCCAGCCTGGGTCAGTGCAAACACAAAGACAGGTCAATATCTACTGTCCGAGGCAAACCTTCAAACAAAGGAAATGTAGGTAGCCCAGTTAGTACTGGCTAATGCTAACAGCTGATGTACTGCATTAGCAGAGGTGTAATGTTGGTGTTACTTACTGCAGGATCCATAATAATGTTAGTGCTGTTAGTCTGTTAGTTAACTGTCTATAAGATGAACTGGTGATGATAAGAGTAGAGTGTAGCCACTCTAGCCTCAGCAAGCCGTGCATGGAAGGGGTGGGGGGGGCAGAGTCAGGAGTGGCTCGTTGTCATTTAAATCAACAGACACATTAACTGGCCATTCTGAATAGGGCTTTTTAGACAATTTGAGAAAGGTGTTCTCCTGCTTCGTCCTTGTGGTATTTTGACTAAACCATGATCTCAGACATTTCATTGAAACCCCATGGGTTTGTGTTAGCTTGTGAAAAAGGGGTGTAATATATCACCTTTAAAAGAACCACCATGTTAACTGTGTTGTGAACTCTCCATGGTGCTGAAAGGCACAGCCTCTTGGTTTTCATCAGTGAACCGTTGCTAATCTGCTGGAACTGCTTTCTCCTGTGCAGCCACAGAGGACAACATTTGTTTTTCAGCTGAAAGAGTTCAAAATAACAGCTGTTTTTTTTCACTCTCTCTCCCACAGAGAGTTTGTACAGGCTGAGGCATCCTCGGTGCGCACCACAGAGCAGTGTGGATGGCCTGGAGGATATGGAGGTTAGTCTGCAGGGTTTTTTTTCTCTCCTCTGAAGGTGACACTGAAATACACTCCTAGACATAGTGCAGGCTTTGATGGGATGTGTTGCCTGAGACTGATGTAGGCATAGTGTCCACATTAGAGCACATCTGCCTCAGGTTTACATGGGAGTGGGATTCTCTAGGCACCTCAGAAATTTGATTTGTCTTTGATTCAGTGTGTCGAGATTATGAAACTATTCTCAGTGCATCTTGATATCTGATTTTTTTCGCCTGCATTACGACTGGAGCTGAGAACCCCTGCCGTCAAGCACTGCATGGTTCCACACTGAAACAGATGTCCAAAAATAATGTAGGGCGGTGTTTAAGGCAGAAACATCTACTTCATAAGAAACCTGTTTATCCAAATAAGACACCTCCTTCTAGTGGCTTCTGCAGTGACATGAGGTTTTACATGCTGTGCCTTGACATACCAAGACTGATTTTAATACGAGTCCTAGCCTGAATAAGGACATTTAAGCCTTAAACAGACATTCAGGTGTCACATTTTGGTGTTGCAGGTGTACAGCTAATCATTCAGTAATTATTCTGTATGTCCAAAAGTATGCAGACACTCGATCAACACTCACTCTTTTGCAGAGGAAGTGCAGGACGCAGCTGTTGATCCTGGTAGTTCATGGAGGTCATATTCTGGACTCTGGAGGTGGTGACCCAGGCGGAAAGGCAGGTGACGCTGCCACGCTGGCTTCAGTACTGGAGCGGGTGGCGCGGGCTCACTTCCAGGAAGCAGCAGACGGCCTCCTGGTGCGGCTGGTACCCTGCCCGCCAGTCTGCGCCGAGGCGTTCTCTCTGCTCTCTCAGTGAGTTCAGAGTTTTTTCCCTCTAACTGATGTGGTTTTGCTTCTGCAGAATTATGTGCACTGATAAAAGTGATGCACTGAATTAACGCATGAATCAACTTAACAGTTTGTCTTTGCTTAACTGTATTAATGTCATGTATTTTCTTTATGTGTAATTAAGTTAATTTAATGCATTCCTATTTCTGTGTGCTTTGTTAATAATCTGCTTGGGAGGAGATATTATAATGAAGCACCTATTGCAATTCACGAAGTGTGATATATATGTAAGCTTACCGGACAAAAAATGAGTCACCTGTGACTGAAATGTACCTAATAGCATGTAATACTACAAGCAGGAATAACAGCTGCGATTCGATATGGCATAGATGTAGGCCACATCAGTGTTTAGCCATGTTGCATCAAAGGATTGGGTCAGATTTGGTGGATGCCTTCCCTGGCACAATTCTGAGGAGAGTTTCCTGTAGACTGGGATTTTGCCACTGCTGGTAGACCTGTATGCTTCCATACACCTGCAAATTCAGCTACGTCCTTCACACTATGGTCTTTGGCACGCCCAAATGCAATCACTCCTTTTAGCCAATCCTTAACAACTGCTTTGGAGCCATTTTCCACACATGGAACGAGACATTCACTGCACCGTATCACCTCTTCTCAATCTATGGATCCCGTCACTCACACCCTGCAGGTATTTATAGCCCAGTCATCCTCGTGCAGCGCCATCTGCAGGAGCCTGAAGTTACTACCACCTTTTGCACGGAAGATGACTAATTTTTTGGTCCACTGAGTGTATACTGTGTGCTGGTTAACTGTGAAAAGCTTGTTTTGTTTTTGATGCTAGCATTCAATTGTTTGCAAAGAAGACAAAAGACATCGGGAAGAACATGTGGAAGCCTACCATGTCACTTTAGGGTTAATACGATGAAGGAATGCGAGCCAAACATGGGCTTATATTGAGCTGCTAATATGTTAATTACAAGTTTCCACCTGTGTTCGTTCACATGGACGTTCTTAGTAGACAGGCCAATTAATTGGCCTCTTCCAGGGGCACAAAGTGACTGAGTGGAACAAAGAGACTTGGTAATTAGTGGCGCTTCTAGTAAATATTTACTTTAGCACAGTCAATTTTTTTCTAAATACACCATGTTGCAAAGACAACTTAAATAAGCCATAAAAATCAATTGAATTAAACAGAAAAATGAATAAAGTCCTTAAAATAAATGTTCTTTAAAGTACTTTAATTCCCCAGAATATCACTCAAGCTTTTTGTGCTTCAGACACATTTCCCAGCTGGACAACAGGGTCTACGTAAGGAGACTGATTTTCAAAATGTTGTTAACATAGATATGCTGATATTTATACCAAACTAGGCTCTATATCATGATGTATAGAGAGAAGCCAGTCAGTCCTGCGTAAAATCAGACATTCCGCAACCCCCATGGCATGGAATGTAATGATCCTTTTTCATAACTACAGCTTTGTAGCAGACCGGCAGTCAAATAATGTTTCACTGTCTAATATTTATGAACTGTGCAGTCTGTCGAGACAGAGTTAAACAGACGTCAGTAGCTGTTTGTCAAGAAAACCCAAAGAAGCACGTATTAAAATCATCAATCTTTTATCAGGGACCTTGAAATAAGGTACCGCATCTGCATCACATCCAGTTCCCATAAAGATTTTCATATCCAGGAGCATGAAGCTGAATATACCAAAAGTTGACTTTTCTCTAAGATGTAGATGATGAGGTGTAGGAGAGCTTTATAAGGAGATACATACATATTTCACATGGGCTTGTATTTAAGAGGTTAAGAGGATTATAACCTTGAGCAGTAAATGATCAGAAAGTATTCAGAATAGTTTTATTTTTGAACAGGCGGCTCAACAGGCATGAAATAGGAAGATTGTTTGATTTGCTGGCCATTTATTGAGCTACACATACAGAAGTAGTGTCTCTCAGTATGGCGTTGGGTTGCCATGTTTGCCAACACGACATGCCAGATGTCTCGGCATGGAGTTGTAGAGGTTCCTAATGGTGTCCTGTGATAATCCATCCCATGAAGTTATTCTCACACAGTTCCTGCAGATTTTGTGGTAGGGGTGGTGGTGGAGTGACACCAGGCCTTCTGGACGTGTGACGTGTGACAACAAACCGTTCATCTTGGCGCTGACCACGGTGCCTCCACACACGGATTCGTTGGTCGTCTCCACCAAGACAAAAGCGGGACTCGTCACTGAAGATGAGCTGCTGCCTTTCTGAGTCACTCCATGACTGTCTGGCACGACATCATTGTAGTCTTTGGTGACGTTGACGTGGTGTTAAGGGCAGTCGCTGTAACGGTCTGCATGCAAGTAGCCCTGCCTCGTGCAGCCATCTGCCAATGGTGCTGGCACTAACAGGATGACTCATGAAGGGCATCACTGCTCGCTGAATGTCTGCAATCGTGGCTGTTGGGTCAGTCAGCTACAGTGATAAGACCTGTACTTGTTTAAGTCACATGGGCAGCCAAGCGTGAAACTTGAATCATCAACAGACAACATGGTGCCTATGTATTTATATCCGTGGTTGTGCAGAAACCTGCATTACCCCATTTAAGCTGATTATTATTGATTCAGTCACACTGCTTGTTATTTGTCAGCCCTAATTGACTTGTAGCTGTAAAATTCTTTACTTCAAATCTTCTATTGTGATAATAAATTCATTTGGGCACCTTTCGATGAAACAATGCTTTAACACTTTCTTTTTTCTACCTCCAACCTGTAAAATCTCCCACAGCAAAATCAATCCTTCTTTTCAATGCACAATGGCCTCCACCAAATCACATCAATGGTTTTCTCTATTGGCGCACACATGCTTAAGGAGAACGCTAAAGGAGGCTTAACAGCCTCTCCGTGGGGTTCCGTGATCGATTATTAATCAAACTGCCGCTCTCTGGAGCAGAACACATGCTTGATCAGATGAAAAACACAACATCGGGGATGCAGGAGCTTTGCTGCTCTAATAAGACATGCAGTTCTCTGGGTGACACAGACTTTGGCCCTTTCAGCGAGAACTTTATTCCTCTACTATGTCCACTACTCTGAGTCTTCTCCCAGTGGATTCTACACAACAGCTTCTGCTCAGCTGTATTGATCTTCACTTGCAGTTTTGTCAGTGAGCCAGGATGCTTTTGAAGGTCTTGGCTGCATTCGCCACAAGAAAGCTTCTACATCTTAAATATTTCATCACTTCAGTTCATTTAAGGTGGACTTTATTAGGGCCCAGCAGCATTAACATTTCATCATCAGCACATACTCATTTTAAAGAGGCAGCAAGAATAGTTTAATCATTTACTGACTGATATGATATGTTCTCAATTAAACAGCTTTATTTATTCTTGGGTGCATTTTCACTGGCATCTTTGTATTGGCATATCC
This sequence comes from Semaprochilodus insignis, assembly GCA_034552555.1. NCBI lineage: Eukaryota > Metazoa > Chordata > Actinopteri > Characiformes > Prochilodontidae > Semaprochilodus > Semaprochilodus insignis. Next base: position 10,134,898 of record CM067487.1, on the reverse strand, counting down.
AGATACACTCATCATCAAAAGAACAGTTGCACAAATAGTTGCACCCAGAAGGAAACAACCAACCGGAATGAAAGTTGGTTGGTAGGTTTGACATCGTGCAGGTGACGCAAGCAAGGGCGGGCCTTATCGTTGTACCTGGCTGACCCAACAGCCACGATTGCAGACATTCAACGAGCAGTGATGTCCTCCATGAGTCATCCCGTTAGTGGCAGCACCATTGGCAGACGGCTGCACGACGCAGGACTACATGCATGCAGATCAGGTTTGTTGTCACATGTCACACATCCAGAAGGCCTGGTGTCACTTCACCTCCACGCCTACCACACAATCTGCAGGAACTGTGTGGGAATATTCATCACAGGACACCATTAGGAATCTCTACAACTCCATGTTGAGATGTCTGGCATGTTGCATTAGCAGACATGGTGGCTCAGCGTCATACTTCTGTATGTGTAGCTCAATAAATATAGCCCATATCAGTCTAAATTTATCATCATTTATTGTTCCCGGTAACCTTTATCTTCCTTCCATATAGCATTGCAATCCCACACTTTCTTCTGAGTGCAACTGTTCCTTGGTTGATGAGTGTATATTTCTGCTACTCAAGATGCATGAGGTGTAAATGGCGTAAATCTCTTACTGATATATCAGTCAGGCCTGACCCTGTATGCCTTACAAACTCAGCGACTTGGAATTTCTTTTTCTGTTTGTATGCAGGGTCAAAGAGGAGTTGTACAGTGTTACCATTTTAGTTGTAGTGTTCTGTTATACATGGCCGGGTTGAACAACTCTGGAATACGTAAAACAAAGCTCAGAGGAAGCTGACCTCTCCTCTGTACTTAGTATTCAGTCCACTTTGGCCTAGATTAAGAGATTAACGTGTTGTTTTATTGCAGAGTTGGAAGTCTGGAAATTGTAATGTTCGTCTTGTTTTCTTTGCAGTTTGAATCCATACAGCTATGATGAGAGCTGTGTTTCCAGCAGTGTGGATCATCTGCCTTTGGCTGCTCTCCCTATCCTCGCCATCGCTGCTCCGCGATACCAGGATGCCGTCGCTTCAGTTATCGCTCAGGCCAATCAGGTCTACCACAACTTCCTCCAGTCTCCAGAGGGCCTGGGCTTCTCTGGGCAGGTACACATCAATAGAGGGTGCAAATACACTGAGAGTCTGCAGGCTCAGCAGCCAGTAGGGGTATAAAATTGCAATTCTTGTAGGTGCCTATTCAGCTGTATCGATTTTGGAATGTTTGCATCAATTCTTGTGTATTATTATGTGATTACATTTAATACACATGAGATCATGCTGGCATATTGGCATGCTAGTGACTCATCCATACCAGTCACAGTATCTAACGGCAGAGCGCTCCCTGTTGTGCATTATTGCATAACGACAAATTGTAGGTCATTCCGAAGTGAGTACGAGTATCTCCCAATAAGGGCATCCCAAACAAATCTCTTTAAGTATCACTCCACCTTTTTTTCTCCCTTGTTGTGTACCAAAAGTTGTTTACCAATATTTACATACAATGCCATCAATTTGCCCCCAACTTCTTCAGTCATATAGCATGACCTTGAGTAAATTACTGCATTATATAACACATTATAATCAATTCTAGCATTTTAGAATCAATACAGTGGTTTTTACACCCCTACTTCCCACTGAGCTGTAATGTTTTTTTTTTTTGCATGTCTCACATAATCTGAATAATGTTTTAAAGTCATTAATGTAAAGTTGCTAATAAAGAAATATATAATAAAAATATATATAGTGTTTATAAAAGTAAAATATTAGTGTTTTAGTGTTTTATAATTTTATGTAATTACAGTGACACATTGACAGTCATTGAGGTTTGTCTTTGTAGCATATTACTTTTAATCAATACTGTCAATTAATGTTTTCCTTGCATCAAATGTATTGAAATGTTAAGTATATATGTAATGAGAAACACCAACATCAACACCAACAAACACCATGTGAACACATAGTGGTAATGAAAATTAGGGTACAGAAAACTTGCCAAAATCTTTAAAACAGAAAAACAATCTCCACTTTTTTCTGTGCCGGATAGATCTACAGTTGACCTAATAAACGCTAAATATTGTTTACCTGCATGATGTGTACAACACTCAATATCATAAAAACTCATATATATACTGTAAAAATTATGCTTCAACTTTTTAACTTTAAAAGTAAATAACCAGTTTAAACTAAAATGTTGAGTTCACTGAGCTTCAAATTATGAGTTAAGAAATGTAAAATGTGAATTATTTCAATAATATTACAAGTTCAACAAGTTAAACGGGTTTCTTACTCTTTTAAAGTTTAAAAGTTTGCATCCATTTTTGGTCTGAATGAAATGCCCTTGCTCTTTACATACATTGGCATTGTTGGTATTCCAGTACTGTGCCAAACAAATCATAAAGGTATTTGAAATGACATGAGGCATGGAGTGGTTTCATAAAGAATCTAATTAGTCTAATCTAATCAAGCCATTGTGAGGTCTGAGATTTACACTAGAGTGGCCAGAGATCTTGGTTCAGAGGTGGAGAGTTCTATCCAAAGTTGCTGTTTTAAAGCTCTGATATAAACAACTACATTAGCACATCTTCACCACCCATACCATTTAACATGGCTTGTAATAACCATTACAAAAGCAAAATGAAGCACGCGACCATGACTAACCCAGAGCAGACCGTGTGTGAGTAATATAGCGTAAGTCAATGTTTGTACTTGTTAGATCAGCTAAATGCCCATGTTAACGATTTTTATAGGTCATTGTCATTTGCCTGGCAGGAGGGATGCTGCACAGAGACGCCTGATTGATGCATTAATTAGGCAGAAATGAGGACAGTGAATCAAATGAGCAAAGGCATTATTCGTGATATTAGCATTCCTCGCACTGTGGTTACACATTAGGCAGAGTCTTTGTAAACAGTGATTTGAGTGTGCATGATCAGTCTTTTCCCTCACATTCTGTCGTTTTCTCAGGTGTGCCTGGTGGCGGACTGTGTTGGCGGAGTGTTGTGCTTTGATGCATTGTGTTTCAGTGGCGACAAACGACACGGAAGTTCTACAGTTAACAGCAGAAACAACAGCACTGAGAGTCTCAAGGTACACACTCACACCTCAGAAAACACATTTACATTGTGGCAATCTGCTGTTTTGGTACCTACAGCGTTGAAATGTAATTCCTTAGAAAGCTGTGAGACTTTTCTGACAGCATAGTGGCAACGCTGTCAGTATGCTGTCTCAATCTCCTAGAATCCTTCCATTGTTTCTGTAGGGAACACTGTGGAAAGTTGGCTGCTGGTAGTCATAATATCACAGGACAACATTTCTTAATAGTGACATTGTGACCAAATTGTTGAGACAATGTAAACCGCACCACCTTTTGACAACAATGTAGCAACTTTGTGAGAAAGCAGACAATGTTGTGACAATGTTTTGTGTTAGCTGGGACATTCACACATACTCACACACTCTGTAATTGTTGAACATTTTCCTTTCATTTGTTCCTTGCCATCCCTCTATTCTTTCATAAACTGCTATTCTGCTATAACAGTTTCATTAATTGCTTAATTCTATTATTCACCAAATTTATATATATATATGTACAGTATATACACCATTGCATAGCACCATTGCATATATATATTTATATATATATATATATATATACAAAATCACATGATAATATATAGATACACCTTTTTACATAGTTTTACTCTCTCTATCTTTCTCTCTTTTTCATTCTTACATCTTACTCCTCACTGATTACTGAAAAAACATACACATCAAAACAACTCATTACATTATACAAGGCTGTTTCTGCCAAAGCCCAGCTAACAGGAAGGAAGGCTACTCATGCAGTTAATGAGAAAATACAGCCAAATATAACTGCGGATGTTACATGATACTACTCTATCAATCTGCTAGTTCACAGTGAACCTTCTCGTGCTTGTTGGGATATATTTTGAATAGGGAACACTGTAGAACCCAGTGCCGTAATAATTTCCCTTTAATGTAATAACCCAAAAATGTAGCACTTGCTTAAAAATGTCATTAATGCTATATGCTATATATATATATATATATATATATATATATATATATATATATATATATATATTAATGCAGTAATGCAGTAGCATTTTGTGACACAACACACTGAATTCAAAGGTGTTTTGCAGTTTTGTTGCCATATATGCACTCTATGGAGTGAGGAGTGAATGGTACATTGACATGGTACATTTCTAATACATTAGCAATATTTACATACTGTATGTACAGTATGTTAGAACTNGCATTTTGAGATTGGAGTCAGAGTGTATTAAGTTTCTAGTTGTTATTACATTGTTAGGAAATGATTGCATTATTGGGTTCGACACTACTTTGAACTATCGTTTTGGGGTTTGCATTATACAAGCATCATTTGTTAGGTGCGCATAGCTGTGTTAGTCTGTGGTATGTGCGTCGCGTGTCTCTATGTCTCGAGAAATGAATGTAAATCAGGGTAGTGTAGAGTCTCAAACAGAGACCCCACTGCTGATAACCAGTCATTGCTGACCAGATAGCCCCCTGAAAATACCAAGGTCTGGACCTCTCTGTCCTTGGGCTAGTTATGGCCATGGTCAGGTTGTTATACATATGTATTTTATATTTACATTTTTTTTTAAAAAATGACCTTATTTACATGATTTAAAAACTCAAGTGACTGTTTGTATGTGTCAAACTGTTCATGATGAACTGACCAACTTCAAAGGTTCAAATTATTAGAAAAAAAGATCTTGTTATATTAATGTCCATTATAAATTAAGAATTTGTTTTCTTTCTCCTGTAAAGTCTTCTCTGTGGGAGTGATGATGTGAGACGTTGCTGTGAATAACATATCCTCCAAATGTATTATATATAAGTACCTATATGTAATAAGAGTCTTAGAAGTCTTACCCCAACATTAACCTCAGAAACCTAAAAGTAATGTTTTTGTGCTTAAAAAACAAAAGTACAACATGCCAAAGATCATTTAACACCTACATGCATTAAAAAAATGCATACTAAAAAAATAATACTAAATAATACAAAATAATAATAATAATAATAAAACCTCCATTATAGTCCAAAAACTCTAAGGAGGCTGTTAAAATAATTGTATGATGATAAACTATGAGTGTTATATTAAATATCTAAAAAAACCCTTGAATGAAAAATGAGTCACCTGTGATTGAAACGTAGCTAATTGTGTGTAATACCTCCACAAGCACTAATAACAGCTGTGATTGGATTTGGCATGGACTGGACAAGTTTCTGGATGTGGGCCACATCAATGTTCAGACACTCTTATGTCAAAGAATTGTGCAGTTGGTCCAGATTCGGTGGATGCCTTCCCTCAGGGAGGAGAGTTTCCTGTAGACTGGGATTTTAGCCACTGCTGGTAGACCCGTATGACCGTACGCTTCCATACACCTGCAGATTCAGCTACTTCCTTCACACTATGGTCTTTCACACACCCCAATGCAATCACTCCTTTTAGCCAATCATTAACATCTGCTTTACACCCATTTTCCACACATGGAACGAGACATTCACTGCACTGTACCACCTCTTCTCAATCTATGAATCCCGTCACTCACACCATGCAGATATTTATAGCCACATCATCCTTGTGCAGCGCCATCTGCAGAAGCCTGAAGTTACTACCACCTTAAACACACAAGATGACTCATATTTTGTCCGGTCAGCTTATAACCGTCGTAATTATCATCATAACCATCATGACATCATAAAGTATGCCTAGTGTGTGAAAAGATTTTCCACCCGTATGTCCTTATCAGACATGAGTTATGACTATGTCTTCACCTCCTCTCTCATTTTCTGTCCTTCCAAACACTTCTGTCCTCTTCGCTCACTGCTGAAATTGCAGGCCGCTCGTTTTCCCTCCCTGTCCTTTCTTCAGTCCCATGGTGGCCTTTGTGGAACTGTCATATCTGTTGAATTTGAAGAAGGCTCTTATGAAATGTCCTCTGAATTCAGCTAAAAAAGCGCCACAGAATCATTTTGGCTTTGACACGCTCAGCTAAGAGGCTTTACACTGCAGAAAACTGAAGCTACCACAGCTTCCTCCACTTGATGTCACACCTAAATGTTTTTATTGCGAATAATAGCGAAGTACGGATTCGCCGGATGACGCTAACTACCATTTTTAACGTTAAACGTGACAGCAGTATTTGGTACACAGTCTTCTACACAAGGCACTGTGAAAGAAAACATCTCTGTATAACAAAAAGTGGAAATGATGGAAATGAGTTGCAGGTTGTGTACGGTCAGAGGAGCGCTGTAGGCTGGCAACTCATGAAAATGCGCAAGCAAATCGGATGTTGTGCCTGCGTTGAAAATTGAGCTGAAATTGCATAAAAAACATCAGCATAATTGATTTTCAAGACGATTACAAGTAGAGCACTGGTTGACCAACTCAATTTGGAGCAATTATCAGAACTGAAATGAGTTTTTCCCCTGTTAAATGTGGGTTTGGTGCAGGCGCTCTATGCTGGGTTGTTGCACCTCAGTTGGCAACTGTTTCCGAGGCACTGATTCCCAGCAGTCCCGTCTGCCTGGCCACTTTGTGCTGATGCTTTAATGAGCACTCAGTCACCTGTGTGGTGCCAATGGGGGCAATAGAGAGACACCAGCTGCTGCAGTAGCTGATGACAGCACAGCTGCTCTGGGACTGTGGGGAAAGGAAAGTCTATGAGCTCCAGGTATAGGTGCAGAAGGATATTGAGTGGTGCACGTGGTGGTGTGATATGTTGTCACCGCTGTAACAAACCAACAAAATTTTGCCCTAGTCTGACTGTAGCCCAACAAAATTCTCTCTCAATCTGACTAGCCCAACAAAATTCTCTCCCAACTTGACTGTAGCCTGACAAAAGTCTCTCCCAGTCCGACAAGACCAACAAAATTCTCTTCCAATCTGACTAGCCCAACAAAATGTTTCTCAATCCGACTGTAGCTCAACTAAATTCTTTCCCAATCCGACTGTAGCTCAACTAAATTCTGACCCAATCCGACTGTAGCCCAACAACTCTCCCAATCCAATTGTAGCCCAACAAAACCCTCTCTCATACTGACTAACCTAAAACATTCTCTCCCAGTCTGACTGTGACCCAAGAAAACTCTCTACCAGTCTAACTATGGCCAAACAAAATTCTCTCCCAGTGTAACAGTAGCCCAGTAAAATTCACTCCTAATCCAACTGTAGCCCAAAGAAAATCTCTTCCAATTCTGACTAGCCCAAATAAATTCTCACCCAATCCGACTGTAGCCCAACTAAATTCTTTCCCAATCTCACTGTAGCCCAACAAAACTCTCCCATTCTAACAGTAGCTCAACAAAATTCTCTCCCAGTCTGACTGTAGCCCAGCAAAATTCACTCCCTATCCAACTGTAGCCCAACAAAATTTATAGCCTGACAAAATTCCTGACTGTAGTCTGACACAATTCCCTCCGAATTAGACTGTAATAAAAATGTTTGTCGTTTGTATTAATTTTGTATAAAGCATCGTTCTCCAGTGGGCCTTGTGGGCTAGGTGGGAGATCTGTCAGGAACATTTTAACCCAATCCGAGCTCAACTAATATTTGAGGAATGATATCCAAACTCTGAGGCTGATGTGAATAGTCGGGTCCTGTTAACTTAATGGAGAATGAGCCTCTCTCATGGTTGATGTTTGCAGGAGAAGCCCAGCATGATGAGCAGTTTGAGCCCCACTCTGAGAGGCAGTAAGCGCCTCAGCAAGAGCAACATCGATGTCTCCACTCCCTGCGACTCAGGCTCAGGCATCCGCAGCCCACTCATCCGCAAGCAGAGTGATTCATGCGATGCAGATGTTGCAGGAGGTCAGAGAGAGGTCTTCTTCAGCAGGTTGGAATCTTTTATTCAGTGCATTGCCAGTTTCAGTACATTGTGACATTAATTGTGACTTAATTTCATGGCACGATCATCTAATGACATCAGTTCCTTACTGATCAATTGAATCCATGTACACTCATCATCAAAAGAACAGTTGCATGCAGAAGGAAGTGCGGGATTGCAGTGCTATTGGGAAGGAACATGAAGGTTACCAGGAACAATAAATGATGATTTAGACTGATATGGGTAATATTTATTGAGCTACACATACAGAAGTAGTGTCTGTCAGTATGGCGTTGGGTCGCCATGTTTGCTAACATAACATGCCAGATGTGTCAGCGTGGAGCTGTAGGGGTTCCTAATGGTGTCCTGTGATAATCCATCCCATGCTTGAATATTCTCACACAGTTCCTCTAGACGTTTGACGTGTGACAACAAACCGTTCATCTTGGTGCTGACCACAGTGCCTCCACACACAGATTTGTTGGTAATCTCCACCAAGACTTGAGCAGGACACTGAAGATGACCCGCTGCCATTCTGAGTCACTCATGACACTCATGTCAGTCTGGCACGACACCATTGCAGTCTTTGGCGACATTCACGTGGTGTTAATGGCAGACGTCGTCACGGTCTGCGTGCATGTAGTCCTGCGCTGTGCAGCCATCTGCCAATGGTGCTGGCACTAACAGGATGACCCATCACTGCTCAGGGTGACTCATCCCTGCTTGCCAAATGTCCACAATTGTGGCTATTTAGTAAGGCACAGCGATAAGGCCCATCCTCGCTTACATCACATGCGTAGCTGAGCGTGAAACTGGCATCATTCGCATGTCCCACGATGTCAAACCTGCCCACCAAGTTTCATTCCTGTTGGTTGATTCCTTCTGGGTGCAACTATTTGCAACTACTGTTTTGACGATGGGTATAGTTGGTATCTAAGACTTAGGTTATTCTGTCACTGATAATTATGAAATGATGATTTCTCGACAAACATACCAACAAGACCCATCGTCATCACAACAAAACAAGTTCCAGTTTCTTTGTACCCAAATTAGACTGTTTCTTTTTGGCTGATTGCAATACAGATGAGCCAAAATACATGTAAATAAATTGGCCAGTTGACCACATAATAAATTCGCAGGTTCCGTTTTAGGCTGATTCCAATCATGCGTTCAGTTTTGCGTAGGGTTTGTACAAAATGAATTGCTGCTTTAAAATTACAGTCATGTTGTGGGTGATTTGACATTCCTGGATTTAGTCTTGATTGGAGTTTTCACCTCTGTTAGTTGCCATTAGCTCCTTCATAAAGGTCAGGCAAAGCGTTGATATCCGTACATTATTACAGGGGTTCCTTCAGTAATCTCATTAATTCTGCATGCTGGTATTGTAAGAATGCTCTCCAGGCATGGAAGAAGTGTTTTACATGCAGATACATTAGCATGGCTGGAGGAGCCCAGACTACGTGTGGGTGATTTAAAGAGGCAGAAAAATACATGGCTGGATATTTTTGCATAATATTCCTACAGCTGTTCATATATTCCATATCTCCATATGTTTGTCCCCAAATCCATGAATCATTTGAATCAGTGTGAATGGAGTATGTACCTTCATAACTGAACATTGCTACACTGCTTTATGTTTACTATACTGTGGTTTAACGTACATTAACATACATTTTAAAACTACTATGAAACTAATGTGTACATTCTATACATACAGGCTTTGCATTTAAGGGGGTTAAACATGTCTGTTTTGAGAGTGTATAAAAGTGTATATTAATTAGCTTGTTATTTAATAAGTGAATAGTAAACTTATTATGGATATTTCTGTTGGAGATACTGAAGATACTGGATTGTGCTATGGAGATGCATGAAAAGAAATCAGACAGGCTGGACTTGACGCGTGTTTATGTTCTGCCTCTCAGTTTATCTCAGGATGAACAGAGCAGCTCGAGGCACCCAGGCTGCTTTGACTTTGAGGTTTCAGACTGCTTTCTGCTCGGCTGCCCACTGGGACTGGTGCTCGCCATGAGGAGAACTGTGTTACCTGCTGTTCAGGGTAACTAAGAGCAAAACACACAAACACACACACACACACATTTACTCTCTAATTTCAAAAACTCATCTGTTGACAGCTCAAAAGAAAACTGTTTGTAGGAATTCTTACAAGTTTCAGGTCTAGTCCTGAACACCCTATGAACTAGCTAGACCTGGGAACTAGATATTTTAAACTATATAGCTAAAAAATATTATATATTTTTTTGTTAAAAAAGTCACAGTTATTGATTAGAACACGGCAACTCCCCCAACAACTAAAAACAGAAATACTGTCCCCTTTATCTTACGCCTACTTTCTATTATGTTTTTACTTTTTGAATTGTATTATTTTATAGTAAAAGACATACTATAACATATATGATGCTGAGTAATCCACTTTTTAAAAACAACTTCTTTTCTCTTGTCGAAAGTTATTACTGCAAATGTGCATGTGTGAGCTCCTTCTGGTGTTGGTTCATAGTGGCTTGCATGCTTATATATGCATGTATTATATACCCTGCTGTTTAAAGTTTATTAATTAGTGCTCTTTAATTCTTAATCAGTTCTCTTTTACAAAACGGAGGGTATAGCTTCTAAAGCAAGGTCACTGGGTACCTGTTAAAAAAAATCTTTACACCTTTTTTGCTTTCTAAGCAAAAATAATTGTATATATTATAGAAGGATAGATAGATAGATAGATAGATAGATAGATAGATAGATAGATAGATAGATAGATAGATAGATTTGTTAGACTTGGAGTGTTTCACATGCTGAGAGCTCTTTGCATGACAGGGGAGCCACAGTATGTGTAAATATATGTGTTTGTGTATGTGTGTGTGTGTGTGTATGTGTGTGTGCGTGCACCCGTGTGTGCATGTGCGTTTGTGTTTGAGATAATTACCTGACCAGGGCATGGTTTGTTTAAGACCAGGACTAAAAGGTTTAATCTAGAATTTGTCAACCGCATCATCTGTGCCACTGCAGCATATGGTTGAATATTAAGGGCGATTATTTTGAGGTGCTGCAGTACCTGCTCATTGGCTTCCATAAGTCTTTTTTGAGTCTCCTCCATAAACATGGAAACTCATCTAAATGATCGTTTGTGGTAATCAGCCATATGCTGCCATATGCTGTTTGGATGGGAAAACTATTCCTTTAAGGCCCTTTGCACTAATAACCTCGCTCACTCCCCCTGGTGGTCTCTGTCTCTCTGCAGCATCCCAGCTCCATCCAGCCTGCTCTCAGATCTTTAATCTGTTCTACCCGTCGGACCCCTCGGCCTCACGCCTGGAACCCCTGCTGCATCCTTCTCTTACCCAGCTGCCGCCTTTCCCCGTGCCACGGTATCAGCGCTACCCGTTGGGCGACGGACGCTCTACTCTCATCTGTAAGCACCTTTTTACTTCTGTGGTTATGATCTATGTTGCCATGTGTACCAGAGCTTTAATTCCCTGTCCACTACCCCCTGTCCAATACTTGTGATGTCTGATTTAGTTGTGCAGTGGTTGGGATAGTGATCTTTCCCCGAGTTTTAACCAGGCTGAAGCTGGATTAGTTCATTCGGAAGATGCCTGTAAAAACTGGACGTGCCTCCTCCACGATAAACATCTTATATATAGACAGCTATAAACTGACCACAGGGTGGGTGACTTTAGTGCCTTGCATTCCATGTTATCAGTCATCAGTGAGAAATCTTTAAGAAGCAGACAGCGATACAATGCTTATTTACGGTTGAGTAAACAGTTGAGTGATGCTTCAAGGGCATTCAGAATGTAATATCTGGGGGAAGGTCAAAAATCCAGCCCAACATGAGTTGACATCTGCCTCTTTGTAAAACCATCAATGAAGCTTAACACGGTGAGTGTTTGTGTTTAATGTTGATCCTGGAAATATAAGTTGTCTTTGGTATTATTTTGGTATTACAATGCCCTGCATGTACCTCCATGAATGGATTGTAAAGGTATTTAAGACATGAACTTTATATCAAAACAAACATAAAACAGTGTCTCAGCCATCAGGGGAAGTATTCATAGTTGATTTAATGTAAAAACTTTTAAGAGATTTAAGAGAACTTTTGGTGGCATTAAACTCTTTAGGATGGAACATTTCACATCACACTGCTGTGAATGACTTTGCTTACAGTTTAAGTATATAAGTGTAACTTATGAAGCATCTGAGGAATTCCCCTTCAGTCCCATCTGCATAAGGCTTTACACTCATCACCCTTAATACATGGATGTCCCCACTTGCTCAGCCTCATAATGAATATTAAGTGACTAATCAAAACAAGTGATCTTTGATTACGGCAATAAGTAAATAAAGGGAGTATAGCGGCAAGCTCCAGCCCAAAATGAACACCTGGAAGACTAACGCATAACCCCAAAACAACCCCCCTTCTAACAGAACCAAAAAAGACTTCTTCTTCTTCTTCTCCTTCTTCTTCTTCTTCTTGGTGCACATTTTTTTGTCCACTAACTAGTCCTGTAGTTTTCGAGATATTGACACCGTTCCAACTCCAAAATGTTTGGTTTGATCAGGAATGGTGTACTTGCTGCTGCTTGTATACAGCTTTTTGATCGGATGGGTGGTTTCTGCATTCCAGCAGTCCATTTTTACAGAATTTTTTCTCCTTTTAAGAATGAATGGGATAGAAAAGTACAAGCCCATCTACTGTACTTCTGCTCAACCCAGAGCATTTTTCCCCATCCCTCTCCATAGTCCTATTCATTTTTGCCCTTATTCAAACCCTATTGTTTCCTTTTACCTACAGCCTCCAAACTACATATACTCACTCAGGGCAGATCCCCAAACTCTAATCCACAGCCATACTGATCCTCATTCCTCTATGTGTCATTTATTCATCCCTCGTTCCTCCCGTCGCAACCACAGCCTAGCAGGAAGTGGGAACCATTTAAGCTATGCAACATTCAGAGTTTCCTTCAGGAAATGCACTTTTCTAGTTACTGTTCATGGTTATATAAACCATATCTGTGCATCACCACCATATATTATTCTATATTGTCCTTGTAAATAGAAAAACATGTATCTCTATTTTTGTTGATTTGTTGTGTCATGATGAATAGACCAACAGTAATAGCCCAAAATCCAAAATCGCTTGGTAAAAAGTCTGGTTCCATTGACTTACATTAAAGGTAAATCAGGTTTTTGCCCTCTCATGTGAAGTTGACATTTTCGCAAAACTTTTTTTTTGTTGGACGGCGGCGATATATGAAGAACATCCCTGTTGCTTTGTTCACTGTTATATGCACTCGTACAGTACAGTATGCTGCACGGAAGTCCTTATTTCACTTCTTTATATAAGTAACTGAGACTGAAACTTCAGGAATGAAGTTAATTATGTGAAATATAAAAGTGGGGCTGTGAGTGACAGCCTCTCGCAGGCTCTCTCTCTCTCCTTCTCTGTCTCTCTCTCCTGGGCTATGGAGGATCAGTATTGCACTGAATGTGCCAGCAGCACTCTGAGCCAGAAAATGTTCTCAAATTAGACTCATTTAGATGGCCAGACAGAGGTCACAGCAGCTTCACACGGGGGTTAAAGCAGAACTGCTGCTGCATGCCAGGCCAGTCAGCTTAGTCTCTCTCTCTCTCTCTCTCTCTCTCTCTCTCTCACACACACACACACACACACAGAGAGACACGCACATGCACACATATTTACTTTGTTAGTTCTTGTGCCAGGATCAGAGAAGGGAACCAAAGTATTCCCAGACTTAGTCCATTTGAATCATCACCGGATATTTGAAGTGTCCATCACAACATTCTACAGGATGCAAAGGTCATTTAATGTGAAAGCAAAACTTAAGTGGATTGTCAGCTTATTTCCTTAATCCACTTTTACTGTTAGCTATGAGGCCCTGAATTTCACTGTTGACTGTCTAATACTGAATAGTGTTGGTCATTACAACTTGAGAGGTTCTTGCACTTTTGTGTTCTGTTGGTTGTGAGGTACGTCATGGTTTCCTCACAGCAGTCAGAATCACAGCAGATTTTACAGTCACTGATGTCAGCCTTATGCACAGTACCGGCCCTTAAAAACCTTTAAGCTGATTGACTTCCAGGGAGTGAACTAGCTAGAGACATTTTGAGTGTTTTATAGACTATACCAGCTGTGTCCAGTCTTATCTATAAAGGGCAGGTGTGGTTTCATTCCAGCAGCTATGGTTTTCATTCCAACAAGGCAGGAGCACACATGATACGCTGTTTGAAGACTGGGCAATTGAATAAACAAGTGGAATCAGGTGTGCTCCTTTGTTCGAAATGAAAAGCTGCAGCCGCGCCAGCCCTTTAATTTGAATTAGTTTGGTCATTTTATTTAATTACCACTCTGCTTCGTTCTTTGTTTCTTAATGCAGTCGCCTTTTTTGCACTATTCAAAAACACACAGAGACCACAGAGACCATTAGCAAATCCCAGGTGAACAGCAGGATACCTTTACGAGCTCTAAAATGAACACCGGGATACATGCACAAGCTCTGTTGAGGTAAACCAGAAACCAGATCCAAAGTAGGGGTCTTAATGCAGGCAGGCAGATGCACAGTAATCCAGTAAAACAGAGCAAGGAGCAAAGGTCTGAAACGATGTTGGGCAAGATCTACAACTACTTAGCATAATATTTTCTAATGAAAACACACCCCAACCTAATGCTGCCTCCCAACTAGTACACATGGTCCACTGCAGCTTAAACACTAATCAGTCAAGTTAGTTCAGGGACCAGCCCTGTGACCAGAAGGTCGCTGTTTCGATTCTGTCAACTGACAGGACATGACTGAAGTGCACTTGAGCAAGGCACCAAACCCCCAGTTACTCTCTGGTCGCTGCAGAGAGGGTTACCCCCTGCTCCAGGCAAGTGTGCTCACTGCCCCCTAGTGTGTGGTCACTAATGAGTGTGTATGAGGGTATTTCACTTCACGGGTGGGTTAATGGAAAAGACAAATTCCTCTGTGTTCAAGCACAGTTGGCAAATGGTTCTAAATTCTAAATTCTACGTAAGCAAGCGAGCAGTGGTGCCCTCCATGAGTCATCCTGTTAGTGCCAGCCCCATTGGCAGATGGCTGCATGAAGCGGGACTACATGCATGCAGACAGTTACAACGACTGCCCTTAACACCACATCAACATCGCCAAAGACTGCAATGGTGTCATGCCAGACTGTCATGGAGTGACTCAGAATGGCAGCAGGTCCTCTTCAGTGACCAGTCCCGCTTTTGTCTTGGTGAAGACATCAAGTGAATCCTTGTGTCTATTCACCGTGGTCAGCACCAAGATGAACAGTTTGTTGTCACATGTCCAGAAGGCCTGGTGTCACTCCACCTCCACACCCACCGCAAAATCAGCAGGAACTGTGTGAGAATATTCAAGCATGGGATGGATTATCACAGGACACCATTAGGAACCTCTACAACTACAGCTCAGATGTCTGGCATATTGCGTTAGCAAACATGGCCGCCTGACGCCATACTGAGAGGCACTACTTCTGTATGTGTAGCTCAATAAATATCGCACATATCAGTCTAAATGTATCATCATTTATTGTTCCTGGTAACCTTTATCTTCCTTCCCAATAGCATTGCAATCCCACACTTCCTTTTGGGTGCAACTATTCTTCTGACCACGAGTGTATAATACAAAGTTATCCAACATCTGAAAATGATGAGAATGATTGTTGGTTTAATATGTATTACTGTGCGACGTGAGCTTCTTCTAGTGTAGGTTCACAGTGACTTGCATGCTAAAAGTGCTCCCTGCTGGAAACATTTCAGACTACAAGTGATTTCCAAAGTCATACTCATATTCTTTCCATGTTTTAACAGTAGAACATTGTGTGAACATGTTATTCGAAATTATTTATCCAGCTTTTTAAAGTTAAATTAGTCCCAGTTATTGCCTTTTAAGCATGGATTGTATTTATTCAGCGATATCCGGTTACATCACCATATTGCCCAGGCCTAGTTCCCTGGTTCAGGAGATTTGCTACCTTGTTGAGTTCCAGCTCTAATCTACTTTACCCAACCAGATAATGAAGATCTTCAACAGCATCTGAATACTGGAGCAGAATATTAGAGCATAGGACAGTCTATGTTGTGGTCTGCAGAGAGGAGAAACACAGTAACAGGTTGCCACCTAACACCACAGTGCTAAAATTACTAATGCTAATGATGTTTGTTATAATTGTACCTGTACTAGCCATTAACACTGTCTCCCTTAACATCCATTGTCTAATAGATTCTAAGCCTTACCCCGCCAGAATAAAAGGTGCCGAGGACATTGTTTGTCAAGCATTACTTTGTCAACATCAATCACCATGTGATCTTTTCTAGCTTGCGCTTGATAGTCTACTTTCAGTAATTAGTAATTCGGTATATCCCAATAGAAAAGAAGTTGCATCGTATAATTTCTACTTTTAACCTTGTCAAATATTTCCCTCCTTTCTTTTTTCCCCAATCTATTTTTGTTAAATCCCTCTAGCTGACACGACTGTCAAACACTCTTTGGATGGTAGCGGAGCTCCAGATGCCACTCAGGCTCCATGCTGCCCTGGGGGCAGCTGCAGGGCAGGAAGGGCAACGACTGACCCTGAGAACAGCGCACCTGCACCCGTCCAGCCGGACTGCACCATCTCACAGCGTGAGTCTGCAGAACAAGCTTTCAGGACATATAGAAGCTTTATATATGAACCTGCTGATTATAAATGATTAAAATGGCGTAAATGCCAAATGGAGATTTATGCGATGGATTTCCTGTTTTCTGTTTACTTGACATTTATATAGAAAAATGCAGTGTTAACTATTCATAGCCCTGAGTGCTGTGATATTGATTTCAGGAGCACTTTGTTTACTTTGTTTACTAGCTATGAATGTAGCTAGTAAACATGACTTGAGTTGGAGTGAAAAGAATTGGCTGTGTAGTGTACTGCAGTAGAGCTTTCTGCGTCCAGAAGCTTTCAGCATAAGGAAATGAGATTTGTTAGGTGCTGTTTTTCTCTCTTTGTGATCCTTTTAGGCTAGACTGAAAGGATAAAGTTAAAAAGTGAGAAGTGAGAGCAACAGCAGTCCAGATGAAATGGAGCAGAAGGAAAGATACCCAAACATACCCAAGTAAATGAGAATGTTATAACTGACTCTAAGGAAAGTGTTAGCACTTGAAAGTAGGTGAAATTACAGATCCATCAGTATTGTACCTGAGTACACGTAGTGCTGCCCACCTGCTACATTCCAGCCCAGCCTCATGTGGTACATTGGCATGCTTTGCTAGAGCCTTATTTCATTTCCTGTCTAACCCCATCACTCTCCCCCTGTTGCTCCGCTTCCTGTCTCTCAGTATGCAGTAGGTGGTGGGGCTGTAAGCGGCTGGATTACGTGCTGTACTGTCCGGACGTGCTCACTGCCTTCCCTACTGTAGCGCTGCCTCCACTCTTCCACGCGTCCTACTGGGAGTCTACTGACGCCATGGCCTTCATCCTTAGACAGGTTAGAGATGAGTGACGGCCAGTATTGCACCTCCGAACATCTGAAATTGAGTGCCATGCACTCACTGTACACCTATTTGCAGTGACACGGCATACTATTGTCTACTCGCATACATAAAAGTACATTTCTAGATGTTTCTTCTTAGGTGCAAAACCATTTGCAAGCGATTCCTCTTTGGCATCTCTCCAAAGAACCCTGTCTGGCACCTTTGTATTCTGAAGTAAAGAAT
Source organism: Semaprochilodus insignis (assembly GCA_034552555.1). Lineage (NCBI taxonomy): Eukaryota > Metazoa > Chordata > Actinopteri > Characiformes > Prochilodontidae > Semaprochilodus > Semaprochilodus insignis. Next base: position 10,117,241 of record CM067487.1, on the reverse strand, counting down.
GGCATTAAAGTGAGCTGTTCATTCGGACCGCAAGGTCATATGTATCTTATATAATAGCTGTTACAGGTTGGCAGTTTTCTTTATTTCTTTCCTCTGTTAAAAATTTTCATGAAGCATTCACACATTTAATTAGGAAAATTCTAGGCAGTATTTTGGCTCTTATCACCTGCTTCAGCCGACTGCTGCTCACATAATCCTAATGGCGTTTCATAAACCAAGCAAACAGTGCACTATAATAAAAGGTTCCAATAACAGAATCATGCAAATTTATATGTATGGAACTTGCCATGAAACACATACACGAGTCCAGTACCCTGACACTAAGCCCATCGTGTTGGTTTATTAGCCAGGTTTTAGGAGAGTTCAGTAATCGTGAGATTAATAACTGATCATCACATTGTTTTATCAGTCTACTCAGGCTTTAACATCACATTTAGGAATGTCTCAAGATTCCAAGCATTCCACCTCATCTGAAAGTAGTGTTATGGTTTGGGCGTGTGTTGCTGCTTGGTTCCCTTGTATTTATCGATGATGTGATTGCTGACAAAAAAACATCAAGATGCATCATGAAGTCTGTGCGGCTATGTTACTTGCTTAGATTTAGCCGAATGCTTCAGTGACGCTTTACAGTGCAGATGGACATGTAGGAATGAAGGAATGTCCTGCAATGGGCAAGTCAGTCACCTGACCTCAACCCAACAGAGCATGCATTTCACTTACCAAAGGCAAGACTGAAGATAAAATGCCCCAAAAACATACAGGAACTGAAGAAAGATGCAGTAAAGATCTGGCAGAGCGTCACCAGGGAAGAAACCCAGCGTTGGGTTACAGATTTCAGGCAATCATTGACTGTAAAGAATTAGCAACATATAAAAATATGATTATGTTGGTTTGTCAAATTACTTCTGAGCCAATAAAAATCAGGGGCTATATGTAAAAATGGTATTAGTTCCTACACTGTTCACCCGATTTGGCTGTAAATACCCTCAAATTACAGCTGAAGGTCATAATTTAATATAGGTATATAGGTATAATTTAGAGCTCGTATCATGTAATTTCAACTCCAGCATGCTGTGCTGGACAGCTAAAATAGAAATAACTTTGTTGATGTCTGACTATTTATGGTGCTAACTGTATGCATGTATGTGCACTACCAGTCAGAAGTTTGGACTCACCTATCTAAATGAATGCTGTGGGTTATCTTAAAGTCTCTACTGACTTACACAAAACAGTACCAACTGATGAGATGTCTGAAACAACACATATCCTGATATACCACATATACTCTTGATGTATCACAGTATTATATTTCTGCCGTATCGCCACCTCTAATATATATTTTGTCGCTCTAAAAAACAATGCTCTTTTTTCATACACAGTTTAAAAGCTCTAGTTCCCCTTTCAGTTTAGTGAATATTCATGATGGACAGACCAATAGAATTGGTCCAAAACTGCTTAGATAAAAATCTTGTTATATCAGCCTCCACTGCAGGTGGAAAAAAAAAAAGCTGTTTTATCCTCCTGTAAACCATTTTGGAGGTGTGTTATTTTATAGTTTGATGTCTTCACTTTTATTCTATAGTAAAGCATTAAGATAAACATAAGGAGAATCTTCTGTGAGTAGCCCTGTCTAACTCTTGACTGGAAGTCTATGTTTTCACCTCAAGCGTGTGTTTCAGTATGTGTAAGCCTTGTTGACTCCTTCTTTTCAGCTGTGGCTTACTCCACATTTTCTCTTCTGCGTGGCTTTTTCTGTGCAGAGATCACACACCACCAGCATAGCAATAACCTTGCTGTCATCTTCCATGCTTGTTTAGGTCTACGGTCATGTTAGTCTGCAAGAAATCCCGCAATGTAAGCAACTCCTGCGAGGTTTTGAGACACTGAACCATTGGTTTGTGTGCATAAACACCACCATGTGGTGTTTCATTCATTGTAGATTGTGTAGTTTGGGGACTTTGATGACTAACATCAATCAAAGCCAGTTTGGTGAAGATTGTCATTATGTGTGAGGTCTCCCCTTTTTTTGAACACAAGTTAGGATTTTAAAATCCTGTAGTGTGGGCGGGACATAAGGCAAGCCTTTTATGTCTCTGCTGACCAAGAGTTTTTTGTCCTCTCTAAGAATAACAGTTAGATACATTGTTGCTTTGCACACACTTTGCTGAAAGCCATAAAAACAAGTTGAACATATTTGTGGATACAAATAATGTAATGCAACAATGCTTTGTAAATAACAAAACCTTATTAAGAGAACCCTTTCTTTCGACACTGCTGCATCCTTCAGGCATCCTTCTCTGCTATATAAAAGATTTCCAGAGCAGTGTTTGCTCTTGCAGACTTAAAGCTAACAGCTTGTTTGTTATCTCGATGAGCCTCCCGCCAGTAGGCCCAGAGTTGCTCTCACGTAGGTAAAGCTAACAAACAGCTTGTCATCTCATTCCAGAAAAGAGATTCATGTTGAAATATGTGGGGCTAAAAAAACTGCCTTCACAACGAACCTAATAGATACACAGATAAAACTGTACTCTTAAAGACAGAGAGGAACTGAACGCTTGCCGTCTCACAGCTTTTCTCAACTGTAATAGAGACAAACAGAGTTTCTGTTCCTAATGTAGCTGTAGCTCACTTGAGAAACATGGCACGGGAACATGATGTTACGTTTAGTGTGATAGGTAAGCCACAATACATTTATTGGGTGTGTAATGGGAATGGTCAACACTTCAGGGACAATGAACAACTGCATTGATCTAATTAAACCCTGACATGCCATAAGTCATAGGACAGCAACATGTGAACTGATTATGAAGTGGTGTTACCTCAGGGGATGGCTTGGGAACATCCAAGTTGTAAGGGGTTATCTTGTGAGTGAGGCTGAACACTGGTCAGTGTGATAACACCTCACAACTTATACAGGTATGGGTCATCCCCTTGGGATAATGCCACTAATCAATTCACATACTGCTAACCCATGACTTTTGGTACGTCAGTGAAATTTTGCTCACTCAAGCCAAACAAATGTGACTTGTGCATGTAGCTCGTTTTGGAATTGCACTACACCTGTGGTTCACTACTTCCAAAGATTTCACCGCTCTACTTAAACTAGACAGACCAGTTCTATAGAATACATCATATACACTCATTGTTATAAGAATAGTTGCACCCAGAAGGAAGTTAGGGATTGCAGTGCTATTGGGAATGAAGATAAAGGTTACCAGGAACAATAAATGATGATGCATTTAGACTGACATGGGCTATATTTACTGAGCTACACATACAGAAGTAGTGTCTTTCAGTATGGCGTTCATTGGACATCACGGATTCATTGGGCATCTCCACCAACACAAAAGCGGGGCTTGCCACTGAAGATGACCCACTGTCATTCCATTGACAGTCTGGCATGACAACATTACAGTCTTTGGCAACACTGATGTGGTGTTAAAGGCAGTTGTCTTAACAATCTGTGTGTATCTAGTCCTGCATTGTGTAGCCATCTGCCAATGGTGCTAGCACTAACAGGATGACTCATGATGGGCACCACGGCCCACTAAATGTCTGCGATCATGGCTGTTGGGTCAGTCAGGTGCAGCGATAAGGCCCGTCCTAGCCTACGTCACACGCGCAGAGTGTATATATGAGTATTTGTATATAGAAAATATCTTACTGACTCCTGCCTCTATTACCATCTCTGTGTTGTGTTTCCTTCTAGGCTATCTTCCTTTGGCTGTATCCTGTATGTTAAATTAATTGCCTAGCCTCTTTTTCTGGCCTAGCCATTTTCATATTCTCTGTTGCTGACACTAGTTCTAAACTGATCAGACAATACACTTACAAATTTTAAACCAACTCTAGTTAACTAAGGTGGACCAACAAGCTAAATCAATACTAGTACAATACTAGTAGTCTAGTGTAGGATTTAATAGCAGGTTAAGTTTAACCAATTTTGATCATTTATGCTGGGTCAACGGAATTGCCCTGGTTTAAAAGATGACGCTGCATTGAGATAGTAGTATTGAGTTTCCTTGCCTGGTATTAGGTGCATTAACAGAACAAGGTAATCTAAACTCAACAGAGGAGGTGCAGAAGGTCAGTTTTAGCTCTTTCCTTTGCCTCATCTTTATTTTCTCAGTGCATTCTCAGTGTGGAAAGAAAGCCCAGAGGCAGAATTTTTTATGTTCTCGATTCAGCCTCCTCACCAAGGTCAGAAACTGAACAACAGCACAGCATCAGAATACAGTACTCAAGGCAGCGCTGGGGGTTTGTATGGCAAGGTGGAGCATTTGAATGTTGAAATGTCAGGGTCAGTCCCATTGCGTGCGTCACACACAATCTCTCTATTTCTCAAACACAGAGTCAGGTATACATGCATGAATTATGCCGTGCTCCCATGGTCATCTGCAGTCCTTCACTGTAGCTCAGATCTCTGTATCATCAGGATAGGCTGACTCACAGCAGCATCTGCAGGAGATAACAGCTCGGCAATGGAGCATCAAGCAGTAATCTCTCCTTAACACTGCTCAGTGACAAAAAGAGGGAACAAATAGAGGGGGAAGGAAGAAAAACAGTGCAATGCATCACCCAGGAGATTATTTCCGGAAGCATTCAGCACTTATATTCATTGATGGGACTAAAAGATACTGAAGAGCGGAGATCATTTTTCTCTCAGCCAGAGCAGGGAAGGGGAATTTGGTGCAAAAAAATAAGAGAAGGAGAGAAAGAGCAGCTATTTTAAGAGAGCAAGAAGACAGAGTAGAGGTCACTGACAGAGTGAAGATTAATGCATTAGTTTATTAAGTGCAGGTTATATCCATGATAAGGATGAGCTATAAGTCAATATTATACACCAATATGCCAAAAGTCATGAGATAGCCATATAAAAAAAAGGGTCACAGGATGTGTTGGAACCTATCCCAGTGCAGATGGCAGGAAACACCCTGGACAGGCCAGCAGTCCATCACAAGGAAGACGCCCAGAGACACACACTCATACCCTGGGGGTCAATTTAGCTTGTCCAGTTCACCTGACTGCATGTCTTTGTACTGTGGGAGGAGACTGGAGGAAATCCATGCAGACATGGGGAGCGCATGCAAACTCCACACAGAAAGGACCCCAGATGGCCCAGGCAGGGGTCGAATTTGAAATCGGAATTTATTGCCTGTTATTCTCTGAACAGTTGTTTCTGTTTCCAGGCGTTGCGGTGTGACTGTCTGAAGGCGGGTGAAGCAGACTGCTCAGATGCTATGCCCATCTCCCCCTCCAGCCCACGAGAGAAGTGGCTCCGCAGACGAACACACGTCAAACTGAGGGTAAACAGAACTAACACTGACTGTCCTGCCACACACAGGCTGTACCTGTGTTTGTACCACTCAAATTGCCATTCCTGATCTTAGCACTATGCACAACCCACACCCTTACATCCATTCCCCTTATTCCACTATATCATTGCCCTTAAAGCGGTATGAAATGAGCATGTTGACTGGCTGAGAAATCTTAATCACTCTATCCTCCTTTTCCTATGTGTGACATCATACTAACCCTAATGGCATGAATGACCCTAATCATGCATTAGCTAACTACATACAGTTAACTAACTACATACATGCCTGTCATTTAAGGCATTGGGGGACAGCAGACAGCATAGTAGCAGACCACTGTCATAATACGACGTAACAAGATATTTATTTCCGGCTTCTATGTGTTATATTCCAATTGCTCATGTGTAAAAAATGTAAACAGAGACAGCTATATTCATTACAAACTCTGTTTCTGTGAACGGGACAATGAAATGAAAAAATCTAAATAAAAAAAGTTGTTTAGTAATGTGTAAGATATTAACACAGTGCATAAATATATACTGTAATGTAACATCAAAAAGTATGACACATTTCTTAATAACAGCTTTTGAACTTCAATGAATCATAAAAACTTTACAGAATAAAATTCTGCCGTCTGAGCGAGCAGCAGTCATCCACCTTACCTTCAAGAGTTTTCCTGCAGTGCTCGCAGGTGAAATGAGGTGCCTATGGTTTATCTTGACCCCTGACAGACTTTGTAAGCCTCGCACATCTTAACAGATGCTTTCACAGAGTACTTTCTCACTCTGGTCTTGATAAATTGGCCACAGACGTAGTTCTGATGCTGGAAAAGGACTGATTGACGCACGCTGAGCTAAAATCAAGGCTGGGTTTATTTGACAGATTGGCAGTGAGGTTCAACAAACAGAATCCAGGCAATCAAAGCACAAGG
>CM067487.1:10091546-10106269 GCA_034552555.1 Semaprochilodus insignis | reverse complement strand
GGTGGTCATTCCATTGTTCAGTAATGCTGAGGTCTGGAGGTGGTCATTCCATTGTTCAGTAATGCTGAGGTCTGGAGGTGGTCATTCCATTGTTCAGTAATGCTGAGGTCTGGGGTGGTCATTCTATTGTTCAGTAATGGTGAGGTCTGGGATGGTCATTCCATTGTTCAGTAATGCTGAGGCCTGGGATGGTCATTCCATTGTTCAGTAATGCTGAGTTCTGGGATGGTCATTCCATTGTTCAGTAATGCTGAGGCCTGGGGTGGTCATTCCATTGTTCAGTAGTGCTGAGGTCAGGGATGGTCATTCCATTGTTCAGTAATGCTGAGGTCTGGAGGTGGTCATTCAGGTGTTCAGTAATGCTGAGGTCTGGACTCTGGGGTGGTCATGCCATTGTGAACTGAGAACACCAGCAGATTCTTTGTTTGGATAAACACATTTCCTTTTTCCCTGTATGTTTTTGATTTTCAGGCCTCTTGGCATCTACACAGCTGCTAGATTGCTTGTTAGTGTTCAGTAGACTAACACTGGTGTACTTAGCTTTTGTTGTGTGCTGAGTTTTCCTCTTCATTTTATTCAACAGGCAAGGATGCATGGACAATGAGAGAAGTAGTCTGCTAATACAAACCTTATGGCTACTTGTACAAGACTGAGTCTGTGCTGGCATTTCCACTACCACTGCTTCAGGACATTTTGCCCACTTTGCTTATTATCCCAGTCAGTGACGGTGTCTCAGTAACGTCAAGGTTTGTCTCTGTTCACAGAATGTGACGGCAAACCACAGAGTGCATGACGTGATTGCTACGGAGGACGGCCCACAGACGCTGGTGGGCAGGTTCATGTACGGCCCCCTGGACATGGTCACCCTCACAGGCGAGAAGGTTCTGCAAGGATTCTAAAATTATGGAATTTGTAGAATGATGGAATTCATATTTACAAAGCATGAGATTGCATGAATGTGTTGTGCGTGTCTTGGTGGTACAGAATCAAAGCACTAGTTCACTAGTGTTTTCTGTTTACTGTTCCATTCGTAGATACGTCTTTATGTGACATACTAAAGTTTTGTTGAATTTCTAATGGAATATAAGTACATGTCCCTCTACAGAGAGCACACGTCTGCACATGGCAACGTACACTTACTGTTATATGCTGGATTTATCATATTGGTGGACATAAAATGTAAAACATACAGAATTCAGTGTGTTCTCTGCAAATGTTATTTTAGCTTAATTTTTTTTAAAAAGTCATATTTAAATGCATTCTCTGTAAATGTTATGTGTTTTACTAGCATGTATTTAAACCAGGTGTAGGTTCATGCCCTGGTAGATATGACAGAATAACATAAAAACTGGTAAATTTGGTAATGCAAAATGCTAAATTGGTAGACATAATTCAACAAATAAGTTGCTATTTTTGCTTTAATTGTCAGCATGCAAAATGTGGATTTTGGGGGTTTTTGGGGGTTAGTGTAACATCAGATTTGACAGACATTTCCTTAATTGACTAATACTGAACAGAGAGGTTTATGGTATGACATGACAAAAATATTGTATCACAAAACTTCGAGACATTTTCATGTTGCACGATATGGATCACAATCATTTTTGAAACAGGCTTAATAGAACTTGTACATAAATTGCAGTGCAGTTTAATATATTGCTCTGCATCAGATCCATATAAAATCAGTAGTTGATCAGTGTTCTTTAAGCACTGACAATATCCACAATATTCCATCAAAAGCGCATTGTGACATAATTGAACATGATAATGTGATGATGATTAAATATCATCATGTTGTCCGTCCCTAGATTCCATCCACACAATTTATATGTATTTTGACAAACTGAATAAAAAATACTTAATTGTGAATGTAGCAGACATAGCAAAAGTAAAATCACCACATCAGGATTAAGATTCATAATCTTTATTTTTATTTTTATCATTATTTTTGTTTTTGCAAAGCCATTGGTATAAAACATCAGAGTTGGAAGCAGCGGCTAGTGAACTAATGAAAAAATCAAAATGTTCCTTTATCTTATGAAGGAAAAAACATAACAGTGATAGTGGACAATAAACAGACATAATGATTCCCTCTATTATTATAGATTTCTCTATAAACCAAGTCCATATTTTTTATATTTGTACGAATACCCTAGCACATGGGACTAGCACTAGGGGACTAGCACTAGGGGGCTAGCACTAGGGGGCTAGCACAAAGGGGACTAGCATTAGGGCACTATAGCATTATAGCATTATAGAAGTAGCAATAAGGGACTGGCACTATGGGTTTTAGCACTAGGTGACTTTAGCTCAAAATCACAAGTCAAGCCTGTTAAGCCTTTGACCTTCTCAGGCCATTGTAGTTGCATAGCTTTTCCATCTGAAGCCACTATGAAATGGGTTGCCTTCCTCTCAGGTGGACGTGTTTTTGGTGACTCAGCCTGCATCTGGACGTTGGGTGCTGTTCGACACTGAGGTGACCAGCAGCAGCGGCCGGGTGACCTACACCATTCCTGCAAATAAGAGACTGCCTGTTGGTGTCTACCCCATCAAAATGGTGGTGAAGTGAGTGATCACCTGCTCTTCAGCACAAACAAAAATATTCAAAACAATTTGCACCAAAATAAAGCTTGTTCACAAGAATAATTATTAGTAGAAAAATGATGTGTTTGCCAATAACTGTCTTATAATAGACTTCTTACATACACACACATATGTATTTTTATTACCTGTTCAGAGGTGACCAGACGAGTGCTGAGGCGTTCCTCACCGTGCTGCCACAGGGAATGGAGTGTGTAGTATTCAGCATTGATGGCTCATTTGCTGCCAGCGTCTCACTGATGGGCAGCGATCCTAAAGTCCGCCCTGGAGCTGTAGATGTGGTCAGGTGAGTGACAACGTATAGTTCTGACGATACAATCTGACTGATTGAGCAGCATTCTACACATTAGTGATGACAGCTCCCCCAACCCAGCAGACTTTAGCAATACAAACCCTCTATAAGATAATATTTGATCTGCAGTGTAAAAATGTTGAGCATTTTGATTAACCACTACATGGAGGGGAGTTAGGGAGGGAGAGGCAGGAGAGTGAGCAGCTAAAGCTAGCTGCTACGCGTATCTAGCAAAGTTGTTCTGGCTGAATTAGCTCTCTCTTAGTCTGATAGAGTGCTTAGCTGCAGTTACACTACACTAAAGATTTGCTTATATTTACTGAACACAAGAGTTCTGAGGAATACTTTAAGAAGAATCTGTATGCGGAGAGACTCATAGCTCAGGTACCCTGATGTGGGCAAATTCACAGAGAAGTGCTTTTCAGTCATCACCTTATTGAGTACCACTTTTTATGAATGAGTTTATGAATGATTTAAAATGAGTTTATTCCCTCCTACTTTTGAAGGCAGCAGCGCATAGCATAAGGGTAGTCACTTTTTCGTGGCATTCTCTGGGCCCACTCATCCATGTGGAAGGCACTGTCAGCCGACATTTGGGTATGAAGCCATCCTCACAGATCACGTACACCCATACATGCTGATTGTCTTCCCTGGGGCGGATGGGATCTTCCAGTAAGACAATGCGACATGTCACATGGCTAGAAATGTCCGACATTGGTTGGAAGAGCATGACCAAGACTTCCAAGTACTACCCTGGCCCCCAGACTTGAACCAAGTTAAGCATCTGTGGGACCACCTCGATCGTCATGTTCGCTCTATGGATCCTCCCCCATGCACCCTCCAGTAGCTGTGGGATGCACTGCGGTCAGCATGGCTCCAATTATCTGTGACAACCTACCAGGACCTTACTGAGTCACTCCCAGTCTGTCTAGCTGCTGTCTGTGCTACACACGGTGGTTACTCTGGATATTAGCTGGTGGTCATAATAATGTGATTCGACTGTGTAATACATATTAGTTAGTTCATAAACACTTTAAGCATGTTATAACTCAAACATTAACACATAAAGGGGTAAAAGTGGGCTCCTCCTTATCATGAATATGAATGTGTTGAAGCTGACAGGTTTAATGCGGACTGATGAAGAAGGCGGAGTAAACATCAAAATCTAATCTTGAACAGTATAAATGAATCTGGCTTCATTGACTAATAACAGGTCACTGCTGCCCATTTTATTTATGTGTTTTAACTGCTTATTGATGATTTTAAGGTGTTTGTGACTTAATTATTAAGCATTAGTAAACTCATTGTTAAGCATTCATAAATGCTTTATAACAGTAGTCTTATTCTAAAGTGTTACTGCTTACTGAGCTATACTGGAATTAGCCAGAAACTGTTCAGGAGAATACAGTTTAGCAAATAAGGTGGGTGTTTGAAAAGCTTTACAGACTGACTGGAATGAAACAACATTCAGCAAGCATGTTAATCAGCAGGTATAAGATGAACCTGGTGTTGTGACGGTTGTATGCCTCTGTCTGTAATGCGAAAGGGTACCGTTTTCTAGGTAGAAGGAATTGCAAATACACAGAACACGTTTGATAGTGTTCAGGGCTTCTTCACTCACCTTCGGCCAAATCACAGCCATGATGTTATTCCCAGTAACACACTCCATCTGAGTGCTTCAGTGTGTTTGTGCGTGTATGAATTCCCCTAGGCACAGATTATTCTTCTATTACTAAAGGCCATATTGCTGCTGTTCTTCAGACACTGGCAGGACCTTGGCTATCTGATCATCTACATCACCGGTCGGCCAGACATGCAGAAGCAGAGGGTGGTATCCTGGCTCTCCCAGCACAACTTCCCCCAAGGCATGGTGTTCTTCTCCGAGGGGCTCGTCCACGACCCCCTGCGTCAGAAAACCATCTTTCTTAAAGGCCTGGTCAAAGAGGTAATTTCCACATACAACAAAGATAAGGATTTAAAGAACCAAGGAACCCAAATCAGTGCTTTCTTAATAATTAGGTTTTTGTACTTGAAAGTAAATAGTAAACATGTGCTAGGTAAGCCCTTTAAATAATGTTACAATGACCAATGAATGACTAATTTCACCATACTTCTGTCCTCTCAGTAAACTGGGCGGTCTTATTCTTGGGTGAAGCTTGCTTAAGCATTGCCCTGACCAATCACAAGAGTCAGAGAAACTAAGTGAGCTAAAGCTAACCATCATAACCAAAATCTAGCATGGTTGACCACCTGTCTGTAGCTGTCTGTACCCACTTCTTACATTTAACCCCATCATCCAACAGTTTTCATCCAGTTGGAAAAACTGGATAATGATTTCAGTTCTGGATGAGGGGGCGGAGCAGACTAGAACAGAGAGCTGTCAATCAGATTGCTAATTACCCACACCCAAAAAGTTTTCCGATTGGGCCTGATCAGTTGCAAGCCATGTTTCATCATATTTAGTTGCATTTTTAGACCTTTGCTCTGTATTTACTATGACACACAAGTTTAGAAACAATTTAAAATTGTAAATCTTAAATTTTAAGTAATCTTACATCAAACTACATTACTAGGGAGACAAATTGCATATTGTGATTATTATTAATAATACATTCATATACACTCATCATCAAATGAATATTGGCACCCAGAAGGAAACAACCGACAGGAATGAAACTTGGTTGGTAGGTTTGGCATTGTGAGACATGTGAATGATTCAAGTTTCACGCTCAGCCATGCATGTGACGTAAGCAAGGATGGGCCTTATCACTGTACTTGACAGACCAAACAGCCATGACTGCAAACATTCAGTGAGTTAGTGCCAGCACCATTGGCAGATGGCTGCACGACGCAGGACTACATGCATGCAGACCGTTAAGGCGACTGCCCTAACACAACGTCAACGCCACCAAAGACAAAGACACCAATGGTGTCGTGCCAGAGTGTCATGGAGTGACTTGTAATGGCAGCAGGTCATCTTCAGTGACGAGTCCCACTTTTGTCTTGGAGGAGACGACCAACGAATCCGTGTGTGGAGGTATCGTGTTCAGCACCAAGATGAGTGGTTTGTTGTCACACGTCCAGAAGGCCTGGTGTCACTCCACCTCCACCCCTACCACAAAATCTGCAGGAACTGTGTGAGAATATTCAAGCTGCATGGGATGGATTATCACAGGACACCATTAGGAACTTCTGCAACTCCATGCCGAGACGTCTGGTATGTTGCATTAGTAAACATAGCGGCCTGACTCCATACTGAGAGACACTACTTCTGTATGTGTAGCTCAATAAATATTACCCATATCAGTCTAAATGTATCATCATTTATTGTTCCACAGCAGTATGATGTAAAACTATTTATAGGATAGTTTAGATGACAGTAGTTGCAGATGACAATAGTGACCAGTAAAGTACCACTAGCAGGGTTCTTGTGGGTCAGGACAGAATGGGTTGAAAATAATACTAAAATGTTATGTTGTTAAAATAGCAATAGACTCAAAGTTTTGATTTCCAGTGTCTGTACATGTTCTTGCATTCTCTGCTTTGCCACAGCCTTGCTTATACAAATTATCTCATTTATCACATTTCATGTTCTCGCTTGCCAAATAATGCTTTAAGAATTGCAACAAAATCAAATGTAGTTAGTTTGAAAAGTTTAAATCTCAAAGTGCCTCTAAAAAGTATATAATTTCATCATCAGGAAAGACCAGGAACCTTGACTAGTCTACACTCCAGCAGCTCCAAGTCGTACAATGACATCTGGCACAGATACCGTTTCCCTGTATACTTGTGGAGTGGAGTGAGTCTGACTTGTTGTATGGAGCATACACAGCAGAAAAGGGCTTAACTCCTGGCTGTGTAGCTTCATCTCTGTTTCTTCAGCAGAAAAGATTTAATAACTTGGATTTGGAAAAGCCTCCATTTCCCAAAATGAGATTCCAGCTCAGTGGTGCATATCTGTTGCCTGGAAATGACACCCAGTAAACAACAAAGGTTTTGAGTAGATTACTTTCTGCTTTCATTTAAAACCTAGCCCATGTATTCTAGTTTGTGTGCCCCCTTGACTTGTATTGACTTCATGAGTTGTGTATGTAAACCCAGGAGGTGATTATTATTACGTAAAGCCTGCAGCGCACAGACAGAAATCCACAGTCGGTTTATGGGAATAATATTTGGAATTGTACATTTGTGTATTTGCATTACAAACCTTACAATTTTACCATATTTAAATCGTTTGAGTAACTAGAAACAGTTTATAGGTCTGCAAATTAGGGTCTAGAAATCCTTTAGAGGGGCAGCCATGGGCTGGAGGTTTAGAGAACCAGCCTTGTGACCGGAGGGTTGCTGGTTCGATTGCCTGAACTGACAGGACACAACTTAAGTGCCCTTGAGCATGGCACCTAACCCCCAACTGCTTCCCTTGGCATAGATAGGGCTGCCCTCTGCTCCAGGCAAATGTGCTCACTGCCCTGTAGTGTGTGTGTATGTGTGTGTGTTTCACTGCACGGATGGGTTAAATGTGGTAAACAAATTCCTCTGGCAAATGCTTCTAAATTCTAATTCTACACTGGCATGATGTTTTGAGGTTGGGTCTGACCCATTCCTGCAGCTTTAAGACCTGACCTGACCCGACCCCACTGGTGCTGCTAATTTAAAACACGGTTTAATAGCGTTTTGCTTTGTTATTAATTTCTTGTGTTAAGCATCAGGAATGTCAATGCTCTTCAAACTCTGGAGCTTTTCCGAACATTAAAAGCTTTTGCATGTGAAAAATCAGCCTGAAACCTGATACTGAGTCGGGTCCCGTCAGGCTCAAGTCATGCAACAGGTCATTTAACATCAAACTGATTTACAGGTGATTGTTAGTCTTCCAGTGTTCTACTAGTAAAACTCTAAATACCTTTTTCCTGTGTGTTTTTGTTGCTCTGTAGTGTCACATTAAGATCAGTGCAGCGTATGGCTCTATGAAGGACATGTCTGTGTACAGTGCTCTGGGGCTGGAGCCCACTCAGATCTACATCGTTGGAAGGCCATCAAAGAAACACCAGCACCAGTGTCAGGTATTGCTCTCACATAAACCCTGATATTAGTATTAACTGAGCATACAGTGCTGCAATAAAAGAAGGGCAGGAAACTACTGCTGACAGTGAATCTGTTCTTTGTCCACTAGTGTGTAAATCTCTGACTTCACAATTCAGTGTGATTAAATTCCCTTTGCTATGAATTGTATGATTTATAATTGTTTTAAAATAAACCAAACGCAGGACGTAAAATACAAGAAGCTCCATATTTCAGCTAAATTAACCCCATATTGCAGGTTTTTAATTAGTGCGTACTATATTGAATAGTATGACAATTCATTAAGTATTTGAAGAGAACATTCCGACATCAGTGGATTAACAGCTTCAGATCAACATCCTTATTACCCACCCTTTCTTCGAAAGCCATTTCCAAACCTTTCATCATTCTCATCTCTCTGCTCTTCTCAGTTCTTAAGTGAGGGCTACGCCACTCATCTCTCCATGCTGGAATTTGAGCACGGCTCACGCTCTAAGAAGAACCGCATGATCCTCCGTCAGGGCTCTTTCGGCCTTTCCTCCAAGCCTGAGTTCCTGTCGCCCTCGCCAGACTTCCTGTCCTGCAAGCGGACTCCGCTCCTGCGCCGTGCTATGTCTGTCCAGCAGCCCTCTCCACCCTCGTCCTCGGCCTCCACGCCCAAACCTGAGCGTGCACAGAGCCAGCCCGAGTCCCACAAGGACGGCCCAGAGATCCGCATAGAGCTGGACGATCAGGACGAGGAGAAGGGGGGCTTTACAGCTGTGCTATAAGGGGTCAGTCTGTGGAAAGAAAGCAAGCAGCCTGAGCCTCAAATTTTCCACCTTCAGAGTTACAAGTTACAGCCGTCTTATAAGGTGGCCTTAACTTTCAGTTACACTCTCACTGGCTGTCTGCACTGCCGTGTGCATGCTAATGTCCACTGTTTTGATGGGTCACATTTTTGTTCATCAAGCTAAATTATTGCTAGCCTGCTCAGCATCCTGTCACATTCATGAGCCTATAGGAGCAAGACGTAGTTGTTGGAGTGAAAATCATTTGTGATATTGCCGGTCGTTTCATGGAGGTCTTTTTTTGTTGTAGCATCTTTTTAACAAGCTCCTGCCCCTACATGCTTTATGGGTAATCGCTCTGCATGTCAGTCAAGTAGTTTCTTTCTGTCAAAGTAGGCAGATCTTGGATGAAAAGAGCAACAAATTCATTAAGCTATATTCTGGTTAGTCACTAGCAGCAAGCAGTTACCTGCCCTGCAGACTGTGACAGCTATGAATCCTTCTGAGAAAGATATAGTAGCTGAGGAGAAACGTTAGCGACATTGATGGCAGCAAATTTTTGAAATGTATTCAGTGTCTTTGTTTTTTCCTGATGGCCACCAAACCCATATATACCACTGTTTCATGCAGGCTTGTTTTTGTTGTAGCACCAGCATTTTAAAAATCTCTTGCCCCTGCGTGTAAAATGGTTGCTTGGCTTACAGTTGACGTGTCCATCAGATAGCCCCTTCCTGTGAAAGTAGACGTGTCTTGGCTGAATAGAGCACCAAAGCCAGCCCTTTTGCTAGTAGATGGTTGTCTGGCTTGTTAGACCGGATCAAATTAGGTCTTTATGACTTTTGACACATTATTCTTCATCAACCTCTGTCCGGACTAGTCAAAAAAGCTCTGCAGGCTATGACAGCTATGAATCTTTCTGAGTAAGATTAGTATGGAGTAAGATTACTGTCAGAAAACTGGTACGTACCCATCCAGACTCGTACTTACTCTCATTTGTTGTACAGAACCTCTTAGGTCGGACATGATCTCTTAGTTATGAGCACGGAGCGAAAAGTGAGAAACGACTGTCAAAGATACATCATTGGAGTTACAGGCAAAATGCATCAAGTAGAGAACCAATCGATTCGGCACAGTGCGCATGCGTCTTTGCTGGCGTCCCGTGTAGCAAAGCATGACTCCGGGTTTTGGAAGCTGACTGATTCTGGAAGATTCTGGAAGCCGAATCAATTGGTCCTCTACTTGATGTAGTTTTTTATGTAGTTTTTTATGTAGTTTATATGTGAATGTATGAAAACAGGCTTTTGTGTGCAACAAACGTGCTTAAGTACGAGTGTGGAAGAGTATGCACAAGTTTTTTTGACAGTATCGTCCTCCATAATATAGTAGCTGGAAAGAAATGTTAGCAACATTGATGGCATCAGATTTTTGAAAGTTATTCAGTGTCTTTGTTGTTTCCTGATGGCCGCCAAACCCATATATACCACTGTTTCATGCAGATCTGTTTTTGTTGTAGCACCATTTTAAAAAATTCCTGACCCTACATGTCACACAAATGGTTGGTCAGTTTCCATGTCGGTCAAGTTGCCACTTCCTGTGAAAGTAGACGTGTCTTGGCTGAAAAGAGCAAGGAAATCAGCCTTTTTGGTGATAGCTAGAAGTCTTGCTTGTGAGACCGCAAGTCAGATTAGGTTTTTATGATGTTTGACGGGACACGTTTTTCTTTATTAAACTATGTCCTGGCTAGTCACCAGCAGCAAGCAGTTGCCCGCTCTGCACACTCTTGCACACTGTGGCAGCTATTAATATATCTGGGCAAGATATAGTCGCTGAGGAGAAAAATTTGCAACATTGGCATAATTTCCTGATGACCACCAAACCAGTATATACCACTGTTTCCTGCAGTTCTGTTTTTGTTGTAGCACCATTTTGACAAGCTCATATTACTCACATTTCGGCTGAAATGAGTCTAACTTTAAGCGGGCAAAAGAAAGAGCGAGTCTTTTACATGATAGTAAGTAGTCTGGCTAGTGATGACGTTATGCCTGTGGTAAGATTTTGCTCTAATATTGGCTCTTTGTCAGACGTATTACTCAGTGGCCTATTAACAGTCATTCTTGAAAGATACATAATAGTCCTGCATAATGGTTTTCTCCTTTCTCTGACATTTCCAGCCAGTTGGACACGCAGAGGTTGAGTGCCAAGCACAATGGGTCACAGCCCAGTTCCCCTGCCGCTGACTCGTCTCGACCCCTAGAACAAAACTCACAGTTTAACCTGAGCTGTTTCGCGGTTGCCGTGGAAACCATGTCATTCAATGAACCCCTCATTCAGTGGTGTTTGATGAAGTGTGCTGACGAACACTCATGCGGTGCTCAGTGCGGCCTATCATTTGTGGCCAAGCTTTCATTTGCGCCGGACTGCTGAGAAGCCAAGAGGCCCATTGGCTCACAGCGCTCCCATTTGGGTTGTACTGACGCACTCGAGCTGCTCTGCGTCACCCAGGTCTCCACGAGCTGTCAAGGCCTGAATGAGCCGGTCTGCATGAGACCAGCTGAGAGTCCTGGAGAAAATAGCCCTCACTACATTGTGAGCTGTGCTCTGGCTGAGAGCAGAGAAGGGCTCCTTTTGTTTCCATTGACTTTGACAGAAGTCGATTGGGTCCCTGCGGCATTGTTGACCACACAGTGGGCTGATGGTGCATTCATTTGGAGCAGTTAGGGTTGTTTTTCTCCCAGTGGCTATCGGAGCTTATTGTCACGGTCATAACAAAACCTCACCCATCCAAAACAGTAACTTTACAAGAGATAATAAAATGTACTTTAGTGTTTTTATTCAGAATGTTTTTAGGCCATTTCTGTTGGTCTGTTTATCATGAAATGCTCATAAAAATGGAGGTTTTGACCCGATGGTGACAGTGCAGCCCCTGTTTTCTGTTACGGCCGGTGCCAAAAACACACAAAAGCTTAGTTACTACATAAATGAAGTGTAAAATACGACAGTACTCTGACACCCACATAGTATGTAAGAAACTCAAGAGTAATTCATTTTCTATGCTGTATTACACCAAATAATTTACATTTACATTAATGCCATTTAGCTGACACTCTTATCCAGAGCGAGTGGAAGGTTATTTGTATTACAGGTAGGCCAATGTAGAGTTAGGAGTCTTGCCCAAGGACTCTTATTGGTGTACCCCTGTCTCCTACATGGAGTGGTAGCTCCCTGGCAGGTAGTGGTGTTATCCACTGAGCCACACCAACCACAAACGAAATGATCTGTTGAGAGGAGCAGTAGCATTCATGTAAATGACTATCTCCAGGTAGTCCGTGATAAACAAGAGGACTGAAGACATTAACTTCATTTGCGCTAGGATGTAATAATACCTACCTGTAAAATAATGGAAGGATCTCCTACATTAAAAACAGACACCCTATAACTGTTGTGTCTTACTGTTTGTGAACACAGAGGCTATAGCTGGTGAACTGCACAAACGCTGTGGAAAAAAAGGAATCTGAATGTCGTAGTCTTTGACCTTCAAACGTGCATGTTCTATGAAGATCACTGTGAACCTTGTGATGTGTTCAAAGCTCAAACTCCTGTTCGCTTCTCTCCTTCCATAGTACATGAATGCGCATCACGAGTTGGCAGTACCTTGTACCTATACTCATTGACTGTTGTACTACAGCAGCACTGCTGTGCCTCATACACGAGTAGCACCCACTAACATTCTAGCGACCTGTTGGTATCACTTCTCTTTCGCAGTGGTCTGATTGATGGGGTAGAGTACGGAGGGGTTGTGTAACAGATGGGCTACATTCATTAATTGTAAAGTGCCAAAAGAGGGCCGAACAGATAGTTCAGTTGTTGACAATATTGGCTGATACTGAGGTCCTGCGAATTTAGCAGTATTATCAAACCTTGGCAGATAAAGCATCAGGGCTTGGTGGTTTGTGTTATAGTGTGTTGAACAGACGTCTCTGATGTAATGAAAACTGACCCCTCCATAGAGATTGCTAAAAGGACGGTCAGCACCTGCTCACTTGTTACTGCAGTGCAGGCTGAACCAGTTACTTTGAACAAAAACACCATTATGTTTCCAATGTATCCAAACCGAGGCCGTTTCACTGTATCAACTTTACTTAAGCAGCTAAATAGCACCATGCTCAAACTGTGATACTAATATTCTACTAACCTGAAGGAAGACAAAGTTCTGCAGCACTGCTGTTTCCCCAATAAGAGCTTTTCCAGACACAGAACTTGTAGCAACGTTTTTGTTTGTTCAGCACCATCATTCAACATTCAAAATCGAATTTAAAGTGCATGTGTAGTTAAGCGTTTATGTGATAGCTTAAGGCTAATGGTTTGTATCAATTTATACCTTTTTTCTTCCAATATCTGATCCAGTGATGTTGGCCAGTATTGGACTAACATCGATTCTGTATATCGTATCGGCACACCCCTTTATTAGTATAGGCCACAAAATGTTCCGATCAGTTGGGCCCTCACCCAAAACTCACTTCCAGCAATAGAATAGCACAGCACACAAAACCTCTCTTTGAAGAGAACTGATGACCAATAAGAACTAATGAACAGAATCCACAAAGCCACTAGAAACACTGGTGAGACTTTTTAAACTGCATTTCTGCTGTTTAGGAAATCTGACAACTGACAATCATTTCAATTAATGAGGCACTATTTAAATGAAACTACAGACGTTTGCTTCATTTTTATTGTTATTATCTAAGTCAAAAAAAAATATATATAAATATATATATCGGTCAGGTCCTACGACAGAGTACACGTACGGCAGGTATACCTGATTTTACCATCTCATGATTCTGTTCTGACGTAGAGGAGCTGCTCGTCTTAACTTCATATGCACGGTTCACAGGAACGGGGGGAAACCGGTGCTAGATAATTAGTTTACTGCTCTACATCACTGAACCACAGAAGTGATGGAGAAGCATAATGATACTGCAGAGAGAGATCTCACCAATTGCCCAGCAACAAAGAGCTGATGCTGCTGAAGAATGAAAGCAGGTGGGTTGGGAAGGGTGGGGGGGTGGAATGGGGTGATGCTTCATGATGGATTAGAGATAGCCAAGTGAAAACAGCTCTGAAAAGAATGTGAGAGGAGCTTCTTTGATTGGAGCCGCAGCTTCTCGGCTGTGCTCAGAGCTTTCCTTTGTGTCTGTGGTGTGCTTGTTGTCCGCTGGATGCTATAGTGGTCTTTTGTGAAGGTAACCATGTGCGTAAGCATTCGAAACTACTATTTATAGCAGCACAGCAGGCGAGGGGCTCGTATTTGTTTGGATTGTTGTGTGGCCTTCCCGTGCATACTCCAAATCTCACTGCTAGTTTTTGCTGAGGGCTGCAGAAAAAGAAAGAAGTGCAAGTTGAGAAGGATTACGTGAGTAAACAACTACACCGTGTTCTACATTCACACCAGCGCCATCTCAAAGAATCGACTCTAGATTGCTTGCATGCCCACCTCCCACACCATTCTCGTGTGAAACACAGCAAACAGTGAGCGCTCACGTGTAAAGTATTCCATTCAGAAGACACTGGTATTCACAGCTGCAGCATGTAATGCCATAGAGCTTTAGTCTGGCTTCACTGTTGTTTTAACTGTACTTGGTGACAAGTTGTAGTAAGTTGTAGTTTCATTGGCCCTGAAGCCAAAGCTGTATAGTTGTACTGTAAAATAATGTAAATGCTTGTACATACTTTAAATGGGTGTTGTTGGAAGATATCTTTTGTAAAATAAAATGTTGGAAAGAACCAAAAAAGCTTGTTGTTTAATGCATAAAACATGAAATCATTGTTCCAGACTACTGTGTATGTACCTTGAAAATATGTTATAACGAGAATAACAGCTGACGTATAATGGAAAACTGATTTTTATTTCTCCAACAGGTGCTTTTCATCATAATATAGCTTTGATATTGTACACTCCAACCAATATACTGTGTGTGTGTGTGTGTATATATATATATATATAT
>CM067487.1:10061427-10091181 GCA_034552555.1 Semaprochilodus insignis | reverse complement strand
AAAACTGTGCTCTTACCTGCTAATTGAACCTTCACACTCTGCTCTTACTGGTGCAATGTGCAATTAATGAAGATTGGCCACCAGGCTGGTCCAATATATATATATTCTAATGAAATAAAATGGATGAAAGTGATTTACATTCATCATGAAAGAATAGTTGCACAAAGAATAGCTGCACCCAGAAGGAATCAACCAACAGGAATGAAACATGGTGGGTAGGTTTGACTTTGTGAGACATGCTCAGCTGCGCATATCTCTGTACCTTTCTGATCCCAACAGCCACAACTGTGGACATTGAGCGTGCATTGATGCCCTCCATGACTCATCCTGTTAGTGCCACGCAGGACTACTTACATGCAGACCGTGCCCTTGCGTCAATAACATTAAGGGCAGTCAAAGACTGCGATGGTGTCATGCCAGACTGTCAGTGGTGTCACTTCACCTCCACCCCTACCACAGAATCTGCAGGAACTGTGTGAGAATATTCAAGATGCATGAGATGGATTATCACAGGACACCATTAGGTGTCCTACAGCATGCTGAGATGTCTGACGTTGCGTCAACAAACATGGTGGACCAAAGCCATACCGAGAGACACTACTTCTGTATGTGTGTCTCAATAAATATTACCCATATCAGTCTAAATTTATCATCATTTATTGTTCCAGCTAACCTTTACCTTCCTTCCCAATAGCACTGCAATCCCACACTTCCTTCTGGGTGCAGCTATAAGTTTGACATTGAGGGTATTATGTGTGTAGGAATGAAACTCTTCTTATGCGGTGTTTTACAATTCTTAAATGTATATTTTAATATGTTTATGTTTTTACATACTAAATCATTTTTACAGGGTCATTTCAAACTTTTTTAATCCCTTAAAATTAAAGAGGACATTTTTAGGCTCAGACTCAGTTCTGGGCCAATCCTGGATGGAAACAAACGTGACCTTGCACGAGGTTGTTGAAACAATGCCACATTAAACGCATGCTGTAAGCAAAGCTAAAGGAAGTCCAATCAAATATTACAGTATGCAACTTTTCTTTTGGCCAGGCAGTGCAGGCCCTAAACCACTTCAACTCTGTGCAACCTTAACAATGACCTGGATGTGGGTTGAGAGATATTTTTGAGCTGTATTTGCAGAAAAGAAATGAATCGATTGTTTGCAGAGAGCCCTTAAGAAGCAAAGTGGATATGAAACTTGTTTTTAGTTATCAGTTATATCTGTGGTGAATGGTAAAACTGTGTAAATATGATTTTACAACGAAGCCTTCCTTTAACATGCTGAGGGGAAACCAAGAATCAATATAAAGATAAATGTCATGTACTGTTTAACACACATTTTAGGTCATAGTCAAGCGCATTGTTTTAGTTTTCTACATAAATACCATAATATTCAAACACATATCTGAATAAACAGCAAAAGGTTGAGTATTGCATATTTTTTATTATCATCATCATCTCCATTTTGGTATAAAAGGTAAACATTTTTAGAAGAATACATTATGAAAAAATTACAGTAAACATAATTTGTTCTGTTTAACACACACAAAAAAAGTAATTTGCAGCTATTTGGCATCCCAAATACATTTCCCCCCAGAGTCAAGCTGGCACTGAAAATTGATTGCACAATGTATTCTCCCTTAGTGTGCACGTAAGAGTGTATTAGCATATAAAAGAGGGGTAAATGAGTCGACGAGTCAGTATTATAGCATAGTATAGTGTAGCATTAAGCACACCTTAGAATAATGAAGAACACTAAACCCCAATATAAGAGGTAGTCTAGAATGTAGTCAGTAACATACAACTAGAAAACTAGTTAACGGTTAGTAACATTGTAACTTTTTCCCACCTTTAAAATCGTTACATTAGCCTATCAGTAGAGTGGCAAACAGTGAATATAAACATAAAAAGGTTTGGCGCCCCCAGTCAAATGACATGTTGCACTTCATGTTTTACTTGAAATTAATTCACGTCCCCTACAAAGAACACGCTTCGGCACATTTTAATGCCGTTATTGCTGGTTTGCCAAATTTACCATATTGGAAAAAATAAAACAGAAAAGAGGCCCAAATTATAACAGATTCTTTACTTTATATTTTACAATTTGTGAAACTTAATTATAAACAAAAATTGTGCATTAAAATGTGCATTAGTGTGTTCTCTCCAGAAGACGTGTTTGTTAATTAACAAAGCAGGGTGTTTAAATATTTGCATACGATCGCATACACTAACACTTTTTAAACAGGATTAACCTTTGGTGAAACTGCGCCGTCTCTATTACTAGAGCATCAACGATTTCAGAGTATTTAACAAGCTTTTTTTTTTTTTTTAAACAAATTTGGTTTTCACAATTTGCATATTTGCCACTAGTAACAATCTGATGGCTTTTCACAACACTGACAGTAGCGGATGAGCGTTAAAAGGTAACAGCATAATAAGAGTCCGGCAGAAAATCAATAATATTGACTGAATACTTCTTAAATAACAGTTGGCTTAGGCTTCACACATAACAGGACTGAAATAATGAGGACAGTTACCCTGAAGAGTTTCTCTCCTCAAGAGGCCACAGCTGGCAAAGACAACCAAACCTGAAGCACACACACAGACAGACAGAAAGACAGACAGACAGACATACGCACGTAACAGTGACATAGCCAAGTATGAAGAAACCGTGTTCCTCTTTAAGTGGCTTTGTGGATGCCTGAGAGCGCGCCATCAGTCCAGCTGCCCACTCTCTGTCGGATACGGCGGGTCTGCTGTTGGATAGATGCTCTGGTTAATTTCCCAGAGACACTGCTGTGAGAGGAGCTGTAGCCCTGGGTCATCACGCTTTTGTAGTGCTCCATGGCCTGCTTCCTGCGTGTACACACACACACACACACACACGATTAAGAGATGAGCCTTAGTATTACAGGGAATAAACACAGCTCTTACACCTTGCTGTTTACAAAAGGGCCTGACCGATGCATCAGAACTGGTGGATAAGGTTACTTTAGGTGTTACATGTGAATCACATTCAGGAATGATACTTTTGTACAACTACTAAATATACTGCCAGGATTAATACAGGGTCTTGAATCAAGCAGCCCCCATAAAGACAGCATGTGTGTGTGCTCGATTTAAGGTGAGTAGGCTTATGTTACTTTTTTCTTCCACCCCCCCCCCCCCCCCCCAATAAACATAAGCACATATATTAGATTAAAAGACATTTGTAGGAAATGTTTCGATCACAGCAAAAACAGGAATTTATGCTGAATCTTATTTTAAAATATTCGTTTATTAAACATGGCTTCATTAAAACTACTGGAGTCTGTAAGTTACAAGTATGTAAAAATCATAGTCAGCATTAGTTATCGGAATGTTTAATTCCTTTAAATTGGCTTCATATCGGTCAGGCCCTGGTGGGGAGGGAAAAGGCTGTTTTTGCACATGCAGTTCAGTGCCAAATTAGCTGCATTAGCATAATTTTTGTAATTACTGCTTTAAAAAGGTAAGACAGTCAGTGCAGAAGCTTGTGAAAAAAACAAACACAATTACAGCAGAACTAAAGCTGCACTTGTTAGTATGCAATATAATACCTGCATAAATAAAATGAAGCTGTGTTTAGCCTTCATGCATTTCAAAACACATTCTCATTCTGAAGGTGCCATTTTAGATCAGCGTTTAAAATTATTTTACCTTAACATTTACTCCATGATGAGAGAGTATGTGAATTTGCTGGTGACACAATGGAAAAGAAGTTAGCCTACATTTTTGCTTTTGTGGAAAAACGCACAGACTTTGACTTATAATGCATGAACAGAAAATTATGAAATGAAACCAAATGACCACGAATGGCCCAGTGGAGCAGCATTTCGTTAGGTCAGTCTCTTCGGGCAAATTTATAGGTCAGTGCACAGCTGCCCCAAAGTCTTCTTCATTCCCCTGATACTACAGAGTTTCATCAAACTAATTAAAGTGCAATCTCGAGTTCGAAAGGCTAGAAGTGAAAAATGTCAGTAACATGTGGAACAAGATACGTGCCTGTTAAAGGTACGGTACGAAGGTACGGAGGCAAGGCAATATGCTGAACTAAAAATTACATTTCTGTCATATCCATCAGGCTGTTTCTATAGCTAAATATATTACTGCATCTGATGCCATCAAAAACAAGAGTTTTGTAAATAATGTAAGGAATTTTTAATGCTGTGGTCACACTGGGCATTAAAATATCTCATCTAGATGTTCTTTCTCTAAATGGTCTCACCAAATCATGCAAACAAAAAAAAAAAAAAAAGACCTCAGTGGTTTATAAATCTACCAATATGAATAAAATTAAAATAAAATATTGTTATTTTAATGTACATGTAAAGTCAAGAACAATAGGTTATCTTTAAGTACTGATGATAGCTATAAACTGCTTATAAAATAATTCTGTTTACCAAAAGTATTTAACCATTTTATAAATGGTTTATAAACCATTAAATAAAATACTGTCCACCTCTAAACATAATACATTTAGTCAATGAAGCCCCAGCAGGAAAGAAAATCATGTGCTGTGGGGTAAATGCAGATAAGAAAACAGCAGAAGCTCTGTGTATCTGTTACATATCCCACGACTGCCTGCAACAGATTATCAGGACTTCCTTCCATGGGAAAAGTCTTGGAGCAGTTTGAAAATCTTGGTGGGACAAGAGCTATGTGTGGAATTCAGGGGGTGGGGTACACAGCACAGCAATAAGGGGAGAACACTTGCACTTAAGAGTTACACAGACTGATACAGTACAATGAGACATTCAAATCCAAATAACAGCCTTGCATTAATGCTGTGTTTTAACAGGCCACTATCATTTGCCCAAACACATAAAGCACTAACAACGTACTGCAAATCTAAAAATGTGTAATGAAACTCAAACCTGTTCAAAAATCACAATTATAGTTTGCAACATACAGTTAGACTTCATTATTACTAAAAAGGGTCTGCATCAAGAATGACTAGGCAGCGTAACGTACATATGTGTGAGCCCCTGGAGTTAACCCCAAATCAACAGACCCTGCCCTGGTGTTAAACTCTGGGCGGGGAGACTTTTTCACGGAGGGAGCTGAGGGGACAGAGCAGCTGCATTGAGAGCAGACAGCCGTTGGAAAATTGAAACACCCACCCGCCCAAATCGCAAACAGGAAACAGACCCATCAACATGCGAAAACTGGAAAAACAGGACGCTGGGCAGTGAAAAGCTACTGTGCTGACATACTGAGATTTCTTTCAGGAGAAAAGTATACAGGCCTGTCAATGATGTAAATAAAGTCACTAGAACATTCAAATGTGTAAAAGCTGTTGAAAAGGCTGTCTGAATTTTTTGCTGTGATTCTGCAGCTAAAGAAACCATTAACTACTCACCGGTCATCTCTACTAATGACATCATCGAAGGCCTGAGAAATACTCCTTAGTCTCCTGAGGCCTTTTGATACACAGTCCAGATCCTGATCAAACTTCCTGGGACAGGAGAAGAAAGAAATACCTTGTCAACACATACATTTTATCTGTACATTATGAATCTTTACACTATTATTTTGGGTTATAAACCAAACTTGGCAGATTGTTTTTATTGTTCCACTACTGGATAAAACCTACACTAACATTTAAATATTCAGTTCAATTTTTTAAGTAATTACTAGTGGGGAACACTGTGGCAATTTAATAAAAAACCTTATTGTGGCTATTATTTTATATAAAAAAGAAAGACAAGTAACCTTCTTTCAAAATCAGCCTGAAACCAAAATTGTCCTTTTTTTTCTGGTTATTTCGCATCCCTGGTCATGCTAAGCAAAATTGCGTCAGGCACTTTTTGAAAAGACAAAGTTTTTGTCTTTTGCTCACCTCTAAAGCAATTTATGATTACATCAACGTTCTAGTGGGTGGGGAAAATATTAACCAATATCCTGACATTTCACCTCCCCCGCCCAACACCTCCACCTATTACTGTGCAAAAAGGCTCAGCTCGGTCCAAGACCCTCCCTCATATCATGATTCATTGGGAAATCATGGTAAGGAAAATGCATGACATCCACCAGCCTGAAGAAATGTATAAATTCTTAAAATGTGCTCAGAAGCATCAAGGATGGAAGGATGATGAAGAGAGAAACAGGATACACAAAAACATTCCTAGCTGAAGTCTCTGTTTTGTGCTGCACGTGACCAAACTGACAGAGTGAATTTTAGTGAAAAGTCAGTTAATTATGAGGTCGAATCTAGTCTGTTTCATGCACAATTTCAGTGAATTAAAGCTGCACTATATAGGTTTTGGGGATTTGGCGATGGTTCTGGTGGAAATGTGTAATTGCACACAATGAGCAGAAAAACATGCGCTGGTAGGTCCCCTTCTCTAAGCATGTTAAAGATTATTCAAAGATACCTCAGACAAAACTTAAAGACTGTGTCTTGGAATGATTTGAGAGAATTTGGTAATATTGCCATCGTATCTTCATCAGTATAATGTTGCTTTTGTATTTGATACTAAAAGGAGCCAAGATGAATGCAGACAAGGACGCATGATTACAAAATAAGCTGCAGCCAATATTTTAAAGCATGTTGTTTTTCTGATATGACACAGTGGTTCCACGAAGAACAGAAAGGTCACTCACCTCCTGTTGGGTGAAGCGAATGGGCTTCTTAGAGCTGCCATGCGCACCAGCTGTCTCCTGCCACATCCTGTTCTTACTGCTCTCACAGCAGAGTCACGAGCCTCTGGGGTGTGTGCTCCTCGAGGAGTGCGCACTCCTCGAGGGGTGCGCTTGTTGGCTGATTTAGGGGTATGTTTTGGGGTAACTGCAGAGCGAGAAGTGGGTCGTTTTGGGGTGCATGTAGTCGTACAATTGTTTTCTTCCCCTTCTGTGATTCTTCCAGGTGTCCTTACCAGACACTCTTCACGTGATCCTAAGCTCCTCTGAAATTTCTGTGGGTGAAAAATAAAATCAACAAATTATCTTCATGTGAAAATAATGAATCACAGAGAGGGCATAGGCTTTTTGACAGGTGTGTTTTTTTGGAGCACCTGGGAGGTGTTCTCAAAGCTAGATTCCTCAATTTAGCCAGAGAACATAAGTCCAAAGTGCAATAGGAAAAGACCTGGGGGACATTCACACCTTTTAGACAATCCTCATATTTACATTATGTGGCTAATCTGCCTCTGATCAAATGACCTGTTTTGTTGATTTTCTAAAAAGTAAATTTGGTCCATAACACAGTCATACACGGTACAACTAACAGTCAAATGCTTTGACAAGTTGCTGCTCAGATGAAACAAAAAGAGACTATAATGTATTATATGCTAAATATACATAAATATACAGTAGGGAACTATAGGAAATTTAAGTTTTGTAAAGTGCAAAAGTTAATAGAGCAACATGAAGCTGTGCAACAGTTACATGCTGGCACTCCAGGCATAACAACAACAACAACAACAACAACAACAACGGCATCCTTTAAGGTGGAACTGTGGAAATTCAAACAAGAAGCTTGTGGTTAGGAGCCTCATGTTGAAAGTACAGGCAGAATAATTTGATGGTCTAAATCAGTGTTTCTCAAACCTGGTTGTGGAGGCACACTGCCCTGTACATTTTGGTGGACTCCCTGCAATTCTGAAAGGGTTTGTTTATGAGCTGATTAGTTGAATGAACTGTGTTGAGAGTTGGGAAAGCACTACAATGTGCCAGGTATGGTGCCGCCAGGACCAGGGTTAAGATGATCAGAAAAATGTTACCGACATTAAAGTAATAATCAGAGCATTCTGATCGGCCTAAATAGGCCTCCAGTAAGGGCCCAAGCGTGGTGGTGGGTGTGGAGTGTGAACTGATAACCAGGGGTAGCTGACTTTGAATTTGTTGTGAATTTATGCTGTTAATATTTTAAACTATAGGGAGATGATGAGATGATCACAGCCATTCATTTCATTTGGAATCTTTTTCTTATATTTTCATGTCGTCCCATTTTTTTTGCATCAAAATATGGAAAGTGATACCAAAAGAGTATGAGACTATCTGTATATATCGATAGTTATTGGTATTGATAAAATCCTAGTGGTACCGATCTTCATCAATATCAATACTGTCATGTGAAGATCGATTCTCAAAAACAAACATGAGGAAAGGAAATATTGATATCTATGCAATGAAATACCCACTCTGTGATAAGAAACTGACTACTGATAAAGGGGCTACTCGATGTCCACCTCAACCTGTGGGCTACAGTCTAACTGTACACCAGCCAGATGGAGCTACAAGGTGGGTGCAATCGGTGTTGCCCATATAGTGCCCATGTCTGGCTTCAGGGACAACATACCTGATATGCACTGCCAATAGAATTCTTTGCATTGCGTTTAATCTGGGTTACAGCGCTCGTCTTCTTGTTTATCTCCAGTGACTCCCAGGTGGGATTCTCCCCGACATTTGTGTTGGGCTGAACAGTCTTCAGGGGCAGCCTCTTCCGCAGGGACATCCTGAGAGAGTTGAGGGAGCTAGAGGAGCGGAGCTGGCGGAGGCTCTGCTGAGGTGCTTCAGGGGAGCTGTCCGGCTCCGAGTCCGCGAGCACGCTGTGCGCGCGCCACAGCCCAGTCACTACAGCCGCCATTCTGAGAGCTAAACAAAGAGGAAAGTCAACCTGCGGGGAGGACAAAAAGGGGGTACATTTACAAATACCTTAGATTTATATGTGGGTATAGGTTAGACAGGGTGAATTCAGCTGAATTTAGAGTCTAAAGTTCTCTTTATTTCATTTAAACTGGAAGAAAGTGACTTTAGTTATCTCGCGTGACGGTTCCCCTCAGTTTAGCATCGCTGGCTAACAAACTTCTCTAAAGGCCGTTTGGTCACCAGCCACAGATTTTAAAGCTGAGGTTAGCTTCCTTTTCCAAGTTTCTGTTCCACATTAAGTGGTGCGACATCTATTTTCGGCCTCCAAAATACATTTAAAGCAGTTTCTCTTATTTTTTCAAGCTTCAGTAAATGCTGAAAAACAGACGTATTTCACCACAGATAACGTTACGGTGAAAAGATGAAATGCACTCGACTTAAAGCCATTCGCGGAATAAAGGGACGTCTGATTTTATGATACTTTACGTGAGCCATGGTTAATGTTACACACTGAACAGCGTACTTGCTGGGCGTCGGCGTAAACCAGCTTTTACTCATAAACATTTAATATGAATTTCAGACGTACGATCGGGCTTATAATACACATTATTCAGAGAGAAACACAAAAAAAACAGTGATTTAAACGTGCAGCTTACCGTTGTTTTTATGCAGCGTTTGTTTTGCTGTATTGACTCGCTGCAGCCTTTTCTCTTTCACTGTTTGAATTTGGCGGACCTCCTTTCCTCAACACGCAGGACCGCCTCTAGGCCCCGCCTCCTCTCCTGATTGGTCAAATAACGCAACCCCTGCTTGTGTGATTGGTGAGTATCACCACCCAAAGTCCCGCCCTTTTGTTTTCATTGGTTAAAGATTCCGTCATGCCGTAATTAGAATAACACAAGTGGGAGTTGGGAGCCGCTTCATTGCGCTGTATTGTTGTGTTCGTCCCCACAGGCGTGGTATTGTCATGATAAACGGATCGTTTCCTATTTATTCATACCAGCAGTGCCTTTGTGAAGAGCTCCATCGATCTTTCTATCTCAGCAACAATTAAAGATATGAACACAGTCATTAGGAGTGGTTTGGTGTGAAATGCTCCGTTCATCAGAAACTTACAGAGTCGGAATCGTTCACAGTGATGGTGATAGGAGCCAGACGTCCACCTCTAAAACCCTCTTCACAGAAAGTGTTACATGAAATGGCTAGATACATGCGGTCTGATGTCTGCCACATTGTATGGTGATAGTTTTTAGTACAATTTTGTATTTAAATGTATCATGTATTTCATGCATTGCGGGTGGGTACACATACAAAACACAGAAGGCACATGCAGGTTTACTGGTGGGTTTAATTATGAAATAAAATGTCTTTATTTGGGTTGTAGACATTGGTCCTATCACCACCCAGTCTGTAAGTTTCTCAACAAATAAGCCAGTTCACTCATATCACTCTAAATGACCCTGTTTACATCTCAAGGGCTTTATTATTTAGAAATTCTGGTAGTATTTCACTTTAAGATGGGGGTAAAGCTATGGTTCTTATGTATGGAAACAATAAATGACTAAAGTTCCACAAATACTTGCACGCAGAAGCAATCAACCGACAGGGATGAAACTTGGTGGGAGGGTTTCACATCGTGAGATATGCGAATGATTCAAGTTTCACGCTCGGCCGTGCATGTGACATAAGCAAGGACAGGCCTGATCGCCGTACCTTACTGACCCGACAGCCACAATTGCGGACATTCAGCGAGGAGTGAAGCCCTTCCTGAGTCCTTCTGTTAGTGCCTGCACCATTGGCAAATGGCTTCACGACGCAGGACTACATGCACACCGACCGTTATGATGACTGCCCTTAACACCACGTCAGCGTCGCCAAAGACTGCAATGGTGTCGTGCCAGACTGTCATGGAGTGAGGTACTGTGGTCAGCACCAGCTCGGTAAAGTTTGGTTGATATTGGATATTCGGCGGATATTTGCCTTTCGCGCCTCCTACCGCTCACAGACAACCTCGTAAAATCTCTGAAACTGCATGTTCTAAGTCGTGATAAACCAGGGAACAAACTGCAACCATTATATTTCGTCAAAGTGCCCGACCTTTCCTTTCGCCGAGTACGTTTAATGAAAGTAGCCACAATCACTGCAGCAGGCGCTGAAGACGGCAAGGGATAGTCTCTAAAGTGCGGGTACTGTTTCAAAACGTACAAGATTCAGAGAGATGAGGAGCCTGTTGATGGTATTTATGAAGACTTGAAACGTACTGAAATACACAGATAATGTGAAAATCTGCTCCTTTTACAAAGCTGTATGGAAAAATGCAAACATACATTGTAAACACTGAACCAAAACCTGCCATATCTTTACTGATACACAACACATAAGCATACTGCGAAATAAAATAATTTGTAATTTATTAAAACACATCTTTGATAAGTCTCTTTATACTACAAGAAATATTACATCTGTACATCATATGGATGTCTCATAATAGTAATTTAATTATTTTAGAAATGAACTAAAAATGAACTATGGTATATCTTACCAAACTAAAGGTTGTAGTATGTTCGTCAGATGGGTCTCTTTATACTGCAAGCAATATTAGATCTGTACATCATATGGATGTCTCAAAGTAGTAATTTAATACTTTTAAAAATTAACTAAAAATCAACCACAGCGTATCTTACCAAACTAACGGCTGTAGTATGTCCGTCAGATGGGTCTCTTTATACTACAAGCAATATTAGATCTGTATGTCATATGGATGTTTCACAGTAGTAATTGATCAAACATAAAAATTAATTAAAATTCAACCATGCTATATATTACCAAGCTAAATGTTTACATCTGTTTGTCAAATTAATGTCTCATAGTAGTAATTTAATACTTTTAAAAATGAACGAAAAACCATCCACAGTATTTCTTACCAAACTAAAGGTTGTAGTATGTTCGTCAGATGGATGTCTGTAAACTACAAGTGAATTTAGATCTGTATGTCATATGGATGTCTCAGAGTATTCATTTAATACTTATGAAAAATAACTAAAATTCAACCATGGTATATTTTACCCCTAGCACATGTGTCATCTAACCTCATATTGGAGCACAACTAGAATTTAGTAATGAGTGCATAATTCCAGGCAATATTTACCAACATTAAAGATACAACGTTTGCTTTTCATTTGTTTCTGTTTGCTTATCTTAAAGTATTCTACGCCTGGGATAGATGGTAGATACTGCCAGCTAACCCTGTTCATTGCCTGTTTTCAAGCACAGAAGATGTATATCGCATGGAACGTAAGAGAGTCATTGAGAATCTTGTTATATTTATATTTTATTGAAGACATATTTGTGGGTCAGAGATCAATCAGCCAAGACACGTTCATTCTTCCATGATTCCAAACTGTAGTACATTATAAAACCTTACATATGATTTTTAAGGGATACGAAGAAAGCTCCTTGACCTCGACCTTGGGAATTTATCATTGTGAGCAGCGCATTTTAAATGGTTTATAATGCTGTGATATTGTGATACAAGCCTGTGAATGTGAAAGGTGTGGCCATGTCTCCTTTATACTCAGCAGCAGTCAATGTATAACATCCTTTTAACAAGATTCAGGGAACAGTTGCATAATGTCTTTTGCCTGTGGAGGCCAAAACTTTACAAGAGTAGAGAGAAGTTTCCACCCAACTTTTATGGTTTGCTTTTACCTCATCATTTTCCTCCAAACAGAAAACCAGCGCTCAGTGCAGACAATCATGGGTGTCTCTTCGCCCTTTAATTAGGCATATAAGAGCGTGATTTAAGAAGTTTTGTTTCGAGAGTGTCCCATCTGTTTTTCAGTGTTGTTATACAGTAACCATAACTGGCATTCCAGTAGGTCTTGTCTGGTAGTTCAGTGGATGAGGTTTAAATTCCTGAAGAGGTGGCTCACGAATGGCGGATTTTTTTAAAGCACTGCAAGACAAAAAAAAAAGAATCATAACAAAGAATTCCAAAACCTTGAACACACTGAAAACAGGAAAAACAGATTGGTTTTAATTTAGGAGCAGTATGATTATATGTCTTAATAGGCTTTTCTGACTATATCATGGGTATCATCAGTACTTCTGAACATCAAAAGAAGACATATTATGGTCTAAAACTGTAAACAACAACAACCATTAATGTATGGTAACTGTATTAACAGGCATTATAGGATTCTGACAATATATTGTTTAAGAAGTTTTGTAAATGCTCAATGAAAACAGTAGTTCATAGACTTTTTTAATAGAAAATAATAGTTGCGCAAATAGCTGCACCCAGAGGGAATCAACCAAGAGGAATGAAACTTGGTGGGTAGGTTTGACATCCTGAGACATGCCAACAATTTCAGTTTCACGCACGGCCATGTATGTGACGTAAGCAAGGATGGGACATAGCGCTGTACCTGACTGACCTAACAGCCACGATGCTGAGAACATTCAGCGAGCAGTGATGCCCTCCATGAGTCATCCTGTTAGTGCCAGTTCCATTGGCAGACGGTTGCACAATGCAGGACTACATGCACACAGACTGTTACGACGACTGCCCTTAACACCACATCAACATCGTCAAAGACTGCAATGGTGTCGTTCCAGACTGTCATGGAGTGACTCAGAATGGCAGTGGGTCATCTTCAGTGACGAGTCCCGCTTTTGTCTTGGTGGAGACAACCAATGAATCCGTGTGTGGAGGCACCGTGGTCAGTGCCAAGATGAACAGTTTGTTGTCACACGTCACATGTCCAGAAGGCCTGGTGCCACTCTACCTCCACCCCTACAGCACAATCTGCAGCAACTGTGTGAGAATATTCAAGCTGCATGGTATGGATTATCACAGGACACCATTAGGAACCTCTACAACTCCATGCTGAGACGTCTGGATGTTGTGTTAGCAAACATGGTGGCCCAAAGTCACACTGAGAGACACTACTTCTGTATGTGTAGCTCAATAAATATTGCTCGTATCAGTCTAAATTTATCATCATTTATTGCTCCTGATAATCTTTATCTTCCTTCCCAATAGCACTGCAATCCTACACTTCCTTCTGGGTGCAACTATTCTTTTGATGATGAGTGTATATGGTAATATAACAGTAATGTTTTGCTGGTGCATTTTTTCTGTTCCAGTCAGTGTATCGTAAAAATGTCTTCAAATATTGTAATGCTATTTCAAGAAGCCTATATAGTGTCAATCATCTCCAGTCTTGAACATTTTCTCCTCGTACTGCTATAAGGTGTTACCTTCATAATCTTTTCCCTTCTGGAGATCATAGCCAGCACAATTGTTACAGCCACCACAATCAGGCCAGCAACTATGGGCCACAGAGGGAACTTCAGTACTTTATCTATTTGAAAGACAAAATGCAGAATTTATACAGGAGGTTAGTCATTACGTTTTGATACATTTTGATTACATTTGATACAGATAGAGGAAGGTTTAACCCAGTTAAGCTTTAAAACATGTTTAGAACACAATAGTATGTGATGCCTACTTAAAGCTGCACTATGTGTGATTATTTGTTAATATTGAATGAAGTATCTTTACTGAGTCAGGAGAAAGAAATAAACAAGAGATGATGCAAGTCGCCCTGTAAAGCATAAAATAGTCATCAGAGGGGCTGGGTCAGATTTCACTGGAGTTTTTCAGAACATGCCGTTACACATAAACATCACAGGCTCAAAAAGAAGGTCCGGCTCAATGTTTAGGTCTCAAGTCCAACATTATACTTATATATGTAAGGATGAAGATAAGCTCACCAGACAAAAATGAGTCACCTGTGACTGAAATGTACTTAATAGCATGTAATACCTACAAGAGCATGAATAACAGCTGTGATTGGATTTGGCATGGACTGGACAAGTTTCTGGATGTAGGAAACATCAATGTTCAGCCACTTTTGCATCAAACAATTGTGCAGTTGGGTCAGATTTGGTGGATGCCCTGCCTGGCGTTTTACTGGTTGTACCAGGTAGTCCCACAGATTTTCTGGGATTTTGTGGGCCAGTCCAGATGTGGGAATGCTCCTGAATGTTCATCATGCCGATCAGTCACATTTGCAGCCCTGTGAACGTGTGAATGGTCATCTTGGAATACAGGGATAGGAATGTTATGTTCCTCAGAAAGATGAGCAAAAGGCAAAACCTAGTCATCCAGCAGCTCAGTGTAGGCACCGTGGTTCAAATTTACTGTTACCTTAACCAAAGGACCCGTTTCCACATACTTAAAACACCCCCAGAACATCACAGAGGGGGCTAATTTTTGTCCAGGGAGCTTCTGAAGACAATAGTAGAATATTCACTCACATCCTCGGAAGACACCATGTCCTTCATCAAGTTTTGAGTTTTGAGTTCTCCTTTAAATTCTCTTTTAAAGCTCTTAGAATCATCATCAAATTTTGGGATCAGCAGAACAACCAACATGCTAAATGTTTTTCTGCATGTTGTATGCAATTACACATTTCCACCAGAGAGGTCTCCAAATCTTACTCTTACATAGTGCAGCTTTAAAATTTGAATTTTGTTTCTTTGCTTCCCAAAGCATTGCTAATTTAATTATTGAAACTCTGTTCTTCACATCTCACTGAACCTTAATGAATTTTTTATGACTCTTCAAATGGTACTGCAGAGTTCAGTATTTCTTAATATGGAAATCCCTCACTGAGCTTTTCCTACTTAATTGCTTCTTTCATGAAATATGAATCAATAAGGATGGAAGAATTTCTTCTTACAGAGAAAAATACCTAAAGCCTAATTGGCAATGAAAAACATTAGGCTTGTGTTATGAAAGAGCAACAACAGCGATGTATCAGCAGCTGTTTCCCCAAACATACACAATAAGCCGTGGCAGAGTTTCTGGTAAGCTATAATTCATAGACAGTCTGGTGAGTGACTGTGAATAGGCTCCAGCTGAGGTTTACTGAAGTACTTTATTTAGTAAATGGAGATACAAACCTTTTACAGTCACAGTGAAGCTCTTGCTTCTGACTCCATACACAGAGGAGGTTGCCTCGCAGGTGTACAGACCCTCATGTGCGGCACGTTTTACGTTGGTGATGGAGAGCTGAGCAGTAATGCCGTTGTTGCTGGCTTTGTATCTACTGGTGGAAAGGTCCAGAACAGCACC
The DNA here is from genome assembly GCA_034552555.1 of Semaprochilodus insignis. NCBI lineage: Eukaryota > Metazoa > Chordata > Actinopteri > Characiformes > Prochilodontidae > Semaprochilodus > Semaprochilodus insignis. The sequence continues at coordinate 10,075,427 of CM067487.1, read as the reverse complement.
ATTCTTCGTCCAGAATACAGTTACTGGAGGTTGAGCACGGACACCACAGGACAGAACAGCACTACTGTCCTCTTCAATTTGCACTTCCTCGCTGCCATTCAGATCTGGGGCATCTGAAAGAGATTGCACAAAATAAAAGTCACATTTAATATACACCCATAAGGAAGTATTACATGTACACTCATCTTAAAAAAAAACCTGCACCCAGAAGAAATAAACCGACAGGAATGAAACTTGGTGGGTAGGTTTGACATTGTGAGACATGCAAATGATTCAAGTTTCACTCTCGACCGCGTATGTGATGTAAGCAAGGACGGGTCTTATTACTGTACCTGACTGACCCAACAGCCACGATTGTGGACATTCAGCGAGCAGTGGTGCCTTCCATGAGTCATTCTGTTAGTGCCAGCACCCTGGCAGACGGCTGCACAATGCAGGACTACGTGCACACAGACCGTTACAATGACTGCCTTTAACACCACGTCAATGTTGCCAAAGACTGCAATTGTGTCATGCCAGACCATGCCATGAATGACTCGGATTGACAGTGGGTCATCTTCAGTGACTAGAACCACTTTTGTCTTGGTGTAGACGACCAATGAATCCTTCAGTTAATCAGATTCATTTGCTTGGGGAAGGGGATCGAGGCACATTGTGTGCATTTACACACTTCCACTAGAGAGGTCTCCAAACCCCTAGAACCTACATAGCTATAAGTAAAGAACCAGTTGTAAAGAACAGTTTTGTAAAAGAGATATGGGAATGTGAAGAACCTTTATAAAGTTTAAAGAATCTCTATGTACTGTAATGCAGGGGTGTCAAAGTGGATTTCTTCTGGGCCTTCTGAGCTCAGTTCATGAAAGCTTTTGCTAGTTAGCTGATGGGCTGATACATAGGTGATTAGTGGGGTAAAATGCTCAGCTTGGCAGAGCTGTGACCCAGAACCCGTTAGATACTGCTGATGTAAAGATTCTATATTAATTAAAGATTTCTCCTAGACACTTACAGTATCAAACATCCAAGCCACGAGGAACCACTTAGGAACCTTTCTTTATAGAGTGCAAAAGGAGAATTGCTCTTAAAGATTTGCTCTCTGTTACCAGATAAGACTTCCGTCTAAACTTTTCAGCCTGTTTCACAGACATGAACTAAGAGAAATGAGGATGCTATTCCAAAAGCTCTCATCTCTACTTAAGATGTTTTCATCTGAACTTACAGTTGACCTCCAGCTTGATTAAGGCTTTCACTGTAGCGTTGGCCTTTAGCTTGCAGGTGAAGGTGACTCCATTATCGGCTGAGGTGACGGGGTGTATACACAGGTGGCTCTCCTCCAGACGGTTTCCATCTTGTAGCTTTACTAGTCTTCCACTGCGGAGCCACTGCAGTTCCTCTCCCTCAGATGAGTTCTGAGCCACACAGCTCAGAGACACAGTCTCACCCACTTCTGTCTGAATTAAGCTCTCGTTGGACGATGGGTTGGACAGAATGATGACTGGCGGGTTTTCATAAAGCACAAATTAGAGCAGAGTTAGAAATATACAAGCAAAGGATAAGACAAGATAATCCACATAGTCGGGGGCAGTGTAAATACATCCAATGATTAACTCAAATGACCAAAAAGATGAAACTTTTCAGTAATTGTTTTGACGCTAATAATGTGGTAGTTTTGGTTGTACAGCTTACAGATTAAGAGTACCTCAAGTACTGTAGGTCCTATAATATCCCAATGTTTCCGGTTTAGGAGTTCTTCTTAGGAAACCACAGAAAGGCAATGTTGCCAATTTATGGATTTTTATGTAATTTTATTATTCTTTCACTGTACTTTGTGTTAGCAGGCAGGTACTAATAATAGACTAAAGTCTGATCAACCGTGTTAAAGTGTAATGCCACTAATCTTCTAAATACCTGCATGATTCGATTGTAGAGATGTGAACATAGAAATTCATTGGTTGGATGTGAAGATTGCCATTATAGGGAATCCTAGGCTGGATCTGATTGGAACCAGGACACACGCCAACATTGTAAACATAGCCATTTTATTTACTATCCTAAACAATCAGTGAACCTACATGAGCCTTTAGGAAATGTATATGGAATGTGGATAATGGTAAAATTGTGACAAGTCTGAAAAACTATTCCTTACGAAGCCCTGCACCTCGCCGCCATGAATGGTTTTGAAAGCCAATGTGTTTCAAAGCTATCATCCAGCAATGTCTGAGGCATCAAAGTTTTCAAAGCCATTTTGTGTAATAGTATACTGTGAGGGAGCTTCAGATGTCTGGTTACCACCACTGTGAACAATTCTGACATGGTACATTTCTCAAGAGCGTAACATTTCACTCCAAACCACTCTGAATGACTTGGTTTACATAGTGATTTCATTATGTGGAAATGAAAGGAAGTGGAAGGAATAGTTGGGATCTCCCATTAAGCTCTGTCTGTTATGTGTTTCAGACCTTCTATAATACGTAATAGTCTATTTTAGTGGATATATGTCTTATTTAGAACTATTGTTTACATACCTTCATACCTATCCTTGGAAGTACATGTTTTTGCATGTACAATGTTTTTTTATTTTGTTTCAGTATTTTTAGTTAATTCTGACACATAAATGAGAGGTATTTTGTAGCTTGGGCCATTTTTATGCTTCTGTGGTCAAGCTAATTATCAAGCCCGTCGTGAGCTGAATCAGTACAAGAGCAGCCAGTGATTGGGAAATACTGCTGTAAATGATTTATCTTAAGCCAGGTTTAATGTGTTTCAAATTAAGAATGCTGTATATACACAAGGGGTTACAATGTATTGCATAATCCACATTACACAGACGACTTATAAGGGCTTAAATGCCGCCATAATGACAGTTATAAGCATGCTTCTGTGAGATGTACAAGTTTTGTTTACCAGTTTATCACACAAGCTAATATTTAGATAGTAGCTTAAAAGCAGTGTATCGCACCGTGAGCGTAATTTGTGGAACAGCAGAATGCAGTAACATTATTTGTAAATAAGAACTTCGGAAAGTTAAGTTACAAAAGATATAAATATATATTTTCACTGTTGGGATAAAAACCTTGTATATTTGTTTACACTGTGTCAGAATTTCATATTGAAGGGACCAATAGAAATGGTTCAAAATGGCTTCTTGTGTTATCTTTCAGCTGAAGTTAAAAGCGTTTTTTTCCTGAAAGGTTGTCACTTTGGAGATAGAAGGTTTGTCCCAGCAGCAAATATTGTTTGAAAGCTTAGAATCACTTTTAATATTAATAATTTGTTATTTCACGTGACATGGACTTAGTACAAACTAAATACTTCTATCAACTTATTCAAATGTGAGCTCCACTTCTAAAATACAATGAATTCTGCATATAAATCTGCATATATATCCTTTCTTCATATATTTACTTTGTTGCCATTTACTCCATTTCAGAATTTCATAACACACCAACACAAATGGTCCAAAAGTACTGAAAACCAAAATATAATATATATAACATGTTCTGTATTTATGATTAAAACCACATTTATTAGAAAAATAGGAAGCTGTTATTCTTTTCAAAAACTCCACATATCTAAAATTGTTGCAAATGTACATACAGCATTTTATTATGAAACCTTAACACGGAACAAAACCTTGTATCTCCCAACTGGTACCCCACAGGACGAGGACAAAATACCTTGAAATGGAACTTCCTATAATTTTCCAAGTAATTTTTTCCAAGTAATTCTGGAGCATTTCTGTTGGTCCGATCATGAAATTGTAACACAATGCAAAGTGTACTTTCATATTTGAGTTATGCCAGAAATACCTAAAAAACGACAGGTTGTTCACATGGCAGTGAGTATGTGCATATATTCAGTGTAGGTTTGATTTTCAGGGGCAGTGCTTACTGCTCTGTATGTATTGCTCACCATCAGCACGGTAGATACTGCAGACACAGGAGAGCAGCAGCAGCTGGATACCAAGTGACAGCTTCATTTCGTTACAGGCTTTTCTGTCGTCCTGAATAACAAAATGAAAGAATGCGATAAAGCTGACACTTTTTTCATGTTGCTTCCTCAAACCTTCCTCAAATATGAAAAAATACAGCTGCTTTAATGCATCTAACTCTTTTGATGTTACACTATCAGTTGTCACTGAATCAAAGCAAACTGATTTTAAAGCAGTTTTAAGAAGCAAAGGAGGAATGTGACAGGAGCACAGGAACACCACTGAAAGAGGGGATCTGAGTGAAGAATTCAGAAACACTAAAACCATTTTAAGCTACTTACCAAGCCTGCGTGCAGTGCCGCTGTAACAAAGCTGCTGGGGATTCCAAAGGTTGCTCAGATGAAGTCTGAAAAGGCTTGCGAGTTCTCAGCAGGGCTTTATATTGTGCAGGTGGGCTGCTTTATAGCAGAATTACCACCATCAGCTCACTTTCCCTCCCGGTCACAGACCTTTTATGATGCTGTGCAAACACAGAGGAGGTGGCTTGGGCAGTGCCACCCTATTAACTCGAACTGGGATGAGGAGATTTCTCTTTTACAAGGAGAGATAGATGTCATAAAGACATTATGCTAATGTTACGATTGCTGATAGTTCAGATAACAGAAATTTGGCCTTCACATAAAAGTAGGGGAATCTGAGTGGTACTTTTCTGCTTTGGTCCAGAGAACATGGCATCCATGTTTCCGTGAGCGATCTGGAAGGCTGACTCGATGAGGCCCAGTACATATTTCCACTGTGCATCAACCGAGATGAGTTCAACCTCAGAGAAGTCCACAGCCTTCTGGACGTTGCTGACATATGACTTCCACAATAGTGTAGTTATAACTTGCATTTGCATCAATGGTTGCAGCAATGAACAGTGTTTATACGGAACAATTTATCAAAGTGTTCGGGAGCCCATGTGGTGATATCCGTCATTGAAGCATGCTGGTTTTTAATGGAGTGCAGTTTGAGGGGGTCAAAGGTTATGGGCTTCCGGTTGTGGTTTTTGACCTTGTCCTTTACACACGGAGATTTGACTGCATTCTTGGATTCTGGATTCTTGGTGAAATACCTAAGCCTTAACCCACCCCCACTTATAAAGCACTAGACCCTATCTGCAGGCTCCTTCTATACCCGAGCTTTCTGAACATTTAACGGTGTTCCTAGTCTTAAATTAATTACCCCAACTTTTTTGGGACGTGCTGCAGGCATATGGGAGCATCGATTTCAGAATGAGCATATATTATGCTATATTTACAAAAAGGTTGACAGGATTAAATCTTTCATATCTTGTCTTAATGTTTTCTGTTTGCATTATACATACTGTCCCCATCTTTAAAATGAGCTATTTTTATTTGAGGACCTATAAGGCTTTTCCAGTTTCTTAATGTCATTTAATGTGGAAACCTTTTGTGCATGTAAAAAGCTACACGTCAATGGGAGAAACTCTCCCACAGAAAGCTGCCTGAAACACTTCCAGCCTTTTTCTCTGTTTAGAGGTGACATCATCTCGTAACACAATCCTTATTGCCCGCCGAGAGGCAGGTTTGACACCCCTTATACAACACATAGAGCCGAAACAATTAAAAACTGACCGCTCTGGAACATCCTGCTCCAGTCTAGCTTCTGATGGTGGTACCGGACTTTTCTTTAATCAAAATTATTATTCTTTTATACATTATGCTTTTCCCATTTTATAAGTAGTTTAGAATTTCATATGTGTAATTGTAATTGTTGGAACGGTGGAAACTGAATCGTGATTTAAAACACAGTCATCTGAATTATGTTTAACCTCATGGATTTTAATTTGCTTTTCACTTTTACCATGTTATTCTTTATTACCACGTAACCTCTTAGCAGTAGGATTGTTAAAGGTTAATAAGTTGTTTGAAACCTTAATACAAAGTGGGTATACTTATTAACCTTAGGACATATAGAATGTATAGTATCTTAGATTATTTCTGTCTATCTTGTTAACCCTATTAACCCCCATCCTACACAAAAAATGCTTGTAGTATTTTAAAGATACAACCATGCTTTGAAATTCACACATGTATGTGGATATGTAAGACACTTTGTGGAATAATGAGCAGACTAAATGCATTTGCATGAGGAAGTGAACTGTCCACTCCTTTAGTTCCACCTTCAAGGCCTGTACATAAACTCAGGTCACACACAGTCTTTTTCGGAAATCTTGCCTGAAGCTCACTCTGGGGAGTCTCCTGGGGGGCTCGCTCGAGTCCCTCATGGGCTCGCTCAGATCCCAGAAAAGCTGAAGACCACACTCTCTCACGCAACGCTCTCGCGCTCCACTCCAAGCAGAGCTGAGCTGACGAGAAAATGATCAGCGGAAGATGGGTCCCCTAGAAACAAACTCAGCCAGAAGCAGAGTCCCTTCAAAAGAGCCCTCGAAAGAAATCAAGATGTAGCCAGGAGTCCGCTCAACTGACAGCATTCTGCTGAAGCATCCAGAGCTGTGGCCCAATAAACCAGCACCGACTGCCAGACGCCAGAAGAGTTGACCAGACGTGGGACCCATGTGACCCACCACGGGTGGTCCAACTCATCTCAAGTGAAGCCTGCACTTCGGCCCACTTCACGGGAAGACCGCCATCCAACCAGCGATCAAGCCAGCTGAGTACAAGGTGCCATCCATGCCAGGCAACCACAAGGGAACACCTCCCCCGACCATGCTAAAAGACCAGGTCAGCCTGCACTCAGACCAGCGGTACACTTCCTGAGCTTCCAGGAGGTGACCACACCCAAATGCACTTCAGGGGTCCAGTCCTCAGTGCTGTGCTTACTGATGTCCTGCTTTTTGATAATATGATTTCAGATTAACTGTTGCATTCAGATTTATGCTCCAGCTCTGCTCATTTTCCACAAAATAGCTTCCTCTGAGTTTCAGTGCACTCATGTAGTCTCCTTAAGTGAATATGATGTATCTGGACCCCCGTTATGCATATATTAATCCAACTTATCATTTAATGTTTCATTTACCTTGTTATTAATGTCCTGTCCATAAATTGCTTTTATTTAAAACTAGTTTGGATATGTGGTTCAGTATTGTGACAAGCATGCAGGTCACTAGATGTCTCGTGAATGAACTCTCACCCTGAGATTGGATCAAATGGCAATTATGATTTGTGCTTAAAATAAGCTAAACTACGCCATCTGACACCTAATATGTAACCATATGATTAATTCTATATTATATAACCCCCTACACTCTGATTCCTGGTATCAGGTCTATGGCATGACTAGTTCTTGTGGTTCCTGCCTTGTGTAATTTGCCCTTTCTCTTATATTGTTTTTGCGCCATGTTTGCTTTGGTGATGCACTTTATACAAGTCTTCCTTGTAAACTGAAATGCAATGTCACCACCAATAAAAGAACTATGACAAGGTCCTCTAGCAACCAGCCTCAACACTCACACACAGTTGTATGCAATCGTTTGGGTGCCCTTTGTCAAATGACATGTTTTATTCATTTTCTTAATGAAACTAGGATAACACAAACTCTACAGGGTAACAGACTGTACAGGGCAGGGGGTATTTTGGTTGTTAATGGCCATATGTGCCCATATAAGAAGCATCACGTTTGCATGACACAGTAAAGTGTTTGTATGATACTAAAATTGCGTATGATAATAATATGTGGGAACAAGACAGGAATATGATAAGACAATGCTTTTAGTCAGCAATAAACAGTGGTATGAGCTGCTGCATCACTTGAAGAAAAGGAAAATAAGTTTGTGAGTATGCTTGCTAGATGTTTGATGCTGTGTGTGACAGCCAGGGAGTTTATTTTCAATGCAAATAATGGCATCTGCAAAAAAATCCAACTAATAATTTTATAACATAGCATTGTCTATGTCATTTTCCGTTGTCCTTTTTTGCTTGAATACATTCAACAAACTGGAGCAAATAAGGTACTTCAATTCAATTTTCAATTTTGATTATCGTCACGTGTATCTCCATTTTTGTCAGTTTTTACTTTTATGCATCATTTGAACACAGCAGCTACTGTTCACACTGTGTGAAATTAAAATTAAATTGGGTTTTTGCCCTCTCCTTGGAGATACTTGTTTTCCTTTGGACAGCGACGGCCAATATAAAATATTACATAATGCCTTGGTGTATGGTGTTTTCCTGTTGTTGATCCTGAAAGGAACAGGTTCAGTCGGCTTCATTTATCCACCAGATGGCGCAGTTCGATTGCTTTGAACTTGCAGGGAGAGCTCGGGGGGAACAGCTCTTCACATCAGGGCAATTTCTGACCATTTGTGGACCTTAATTGGAATCCTCCCTAATGGAGCCTTCATTTACCCCAGCTGTATTATTTATATCGGAGAATGAATAGGAATTACTGTATGCTAAGTGAAACTTCGTTGACAAAGGAAACAACCTGTAAACATTCCTTCTTGCCTGATTTTCTGGGGTTTGAGGGAGCAAGGTCTTCAGTAGTGTCTGGAGATAATCGATCTTCCAGTATCATGATTGACATATTTTGTTGCCTGCAAAATGTATGGATGACACTGCTGTGCAGAAGTCAGAAGCCTCCCCTCAATTATAATACCCAGTTAGAATAGCTATAAATTCAGAAAACAAATATTTAACAGGAAATGACCCGGAAGCCTCAAAAATAGAACACAAGATTGTTCAATATTTAGTGTGTCCACCCTCTGCTGTCTTTTCAGGAGACTTGCTTTCAGGTTTTCAGCCTAATCTGCAGGGATGTTTTTTCCACACGTTTCTGCCCAGACACATTCAGGGACGTTGGGGTTTGGACCCCGGGGTGGTCTGTCCGTTGTTGGTGTGATTGTAAAGTTTTTTCTTTTTTGTGGGTCTATTTCAGAGGTGTCTTCTGGAAGTTTCTGGAAGGATGGAGAGAAACACTGGTGAATGGTTGTATAAACATATGTATATGTACATATATCCTATCCCCTGTATATACCCTGAATCTCTTTTATTTCCCTCAGACTCCCCAACATATATTACAGCTTCTATTAATAACTTCCTATTACTGTTATATAAAGATTTGATTTGATTTGGAGATGAAAGCTTTAAGTGCTGTTTGTCAGAAACTTAGGAGGGAACGTTCCTGTTTCATATGGACATGCAGCAGATTCAGTAAGTAGCTGTACACGCAAACACACAAAACTGTAGAAACGTTTTCATATATATAACTGTGTGTGTGTGTGTGTGTGTGTAGGCATATGCATTCCTGGTTTTATTTTTACAAAAAGATATAAATGTGTCCTTTACATTTTGACCTGTTTGTCATTATTTTTCTTTTCAAACTAAGTTAAAGCTGTTCCTGTAGGTTTGTAATGTACCTGTCCAAAGTTTGCCGTCCCAAATCTTCCCGTTGCTTAATAAATACATATTAGTTTTAGGCAATGCCATTAGGAAACATGATCAGTTTTCATAGCTAAGCTGATGACACAATGATTCCTTTTGGTAATCAAGACTCCTTTGACAGGCTTACCAGCTGTGTGTATTTGTGTGTCACAAAATTTTCTACAGCTAAATGAAGAAAGGATTGATTGTTGGTACTAAAACTAAAAGATGCCTCATGACAGACTAGGCCTTTTAGCTACATATACCAAACCTGAGGTTGGAAGCCTGGTTTTGATCTTAGACTCTGAGCTCTGTTTTATTCTGCATGTAAACACAGCCACTTCATTTCAAAGTATTCATTCATTCATTTATTCATCTTCTGAGCCGCTTATCCTTCTGGATTGCAGGGAGTGCTGGAGTCTATCCCAGCGCTCGCTGGACGAAAGACAGGAAGCACCCTGGACAGGCCACCGGTCCTTCACAACATGATCATTAAAGATTTATTTTGATTTTATTAACAGTAGAATGTAATGTATGTTTAGGAGTTACAGTAGATGATGATCTATACATTTGGGGATAATATTGTTTTTTGAGTGATTTTAGTGGATTTAACTCTCCAGAGACAACGTTGGTTGTAAAAAGCGCTATATAAATAAATTTTGATTTATTTTTTGGAAAAAAAATTCCGCTTATTATCAATAGGATAACAGTCCTGAGTCCTGAGAAATAACACTGCTGAAACTCTGGAATGTTTAGTACAGACATGCACACACACACACACACACACACACACACACACACACATATATATATACATATATATATGAAATGTGTAATATTACATTCTAATCTGGGTCATATGTAATATAGTTTATCTAATGATAATTTGTTCATTTTAGATGTAGTAAAGTGAATCCGTGTATATGCTTTGTGATAAAACACTCATAACACTTATATTATTGTTTATTATACAGTGACCACAGAAAACTTTCAATCTTGTTAGGTTGGGAAAAAATAAATACGTCCATTTTTCAAACCACTCACATTTTATTTACAGAAAGACTAGTGTTGTAGAATAAATAATTTCTGTAAATAAGCCATTAAGAGATGTAATAAGAGTGACTTCCTGAGTGAAGGGTCTTGGTTAGAGGGGTTTAGTGTGGAAGGTGAGAGTCAATCTTCTATGATTGTATTGATAAAGACTTTATCAATGGTTTCAGTTGGTTAGAAAACAAGAGCACTGATCACCGAAATTAAAACTGACGTAAATGAGGCTGCATCCTGAATACAAACTCCTAAGCTTACTACTACACTTACGAATGCTCTTCTAATGAGTATGAGCTATTTTCACACAATATTTAGAGCTAGAGTCGTATGTGGTTTAAGACACGGCCTAGCTGGGCCCAACCCTGTGCCCTGTTCAGTTTGTAGTGCACTAATGTGGGGTTCTGCCATTGTGTAGTGCTGTCTGAAAACAGAAGATCAGTGGGGTATTTTACAAAGCAGGAATCCTCGCTTTGATAGCTTGAGACGAGGACTGTCCAATATGCCCCCTCGCTCTTTTCCTACTTGACAGGCTTGACTTTGGGCTTAGGTTATTTGGTTAATCCTGCATTGTGATATAGCCTCCCACCCTGGTGCACAAAAACAACCCCCCCCATAGATTGAGAAGAGGTGGTACAGTGCAGTGAATGCCTTGTTCCATGTGTGGAAAATGGCTCCACAGCAGATGTTAATGATTGGCTAAAAGGAGTGATTGCATTTGGGAGGGTCAGAGATTATAGTGTGAAGGAAGTAGCTGAATCTGCAGATGTATGGAAGTGTACCGTCATATGGGTCTACCAGCAGTGGCTAAAATCCCAGTCTACAGGAAACTCTCCTCAGAATTGTACCAGGGAAGGCATCCACCAAATCTGGACCAACTGCACAATTCTTTGATGCAAGAGTGGCTGAACATTGATGTGGCCTACATCCAGAACTTGTCCAGCCCATGCAAAATCGAAAACATACACTATATTGCCAAAAGTATTAGCTCACCCATACAAATCATTGAATTCAGGTGTTCCAATCACTTCCATGGCCACAGGTGTACAAAACCAAGTACCTAGAAATGCAGACTGCTTCTACACACATTAGTGAAAGAATGGGTCGCTCTCAGAAGCTCAGTGAATTCCAGTGTGGTACTGTGATATGATCCTGTTGTGAAATTTCCTAGCTACTAAATATTCCACAGTCAACTGTCAGTGGTATTATAACAAAGTGGAAGGGATTGGGAATGACAGCAACTCAGCCACAGAGTGGTAGGCCTCGTAAAATGACAGAGCGGGGTCGGCGGATGCTGAGGCGCATAGTGTACAGAGGTCACCAACTTTATGCAGAGTCAATCACGACAGACCTCCAAACATCATGTGGCCTTCTGATTAGCTTAGAAAGCTTAATGGAATGGGTTTCAATGGCTGAGCAGCTGCAAAGCATCGAATGCAGTGGTGTAAAGAATGCCGCCACTAGACTCTAGAGCAGTCGAGACATGTTCTCTGGAGTGACAAAAAACGCTTCTCCTTCTGGAAAACCGATGGAAGAGTCTGGGTTTAGCAGTTGCCAGGAGAACAGTACTTGTCTGGCTGCATTGTGCCAAGTGTAAAGTTTGGTGGAGGGGGGGTTATGGTGTGGGGTTGTGCTTCAGGAGTTGGGCTCGGCCCCTTAGTTCCAGTGAAAGGAACTCTTAATGCTTCATCAGACCAAGAGATTTTGGACGTTTTCATGTTCCCAACTTTGTGGGAACAGTTTGGGGATGGCCCCTTCCTGTTCCAACATGACTGCACACCAGTACACAAAGCAAGGTCCATAAAGACATGGATGAGCAAGTTTGTTGTGGAAGAACTTGACTGGCCTGCACAGAGTCCTGACCTCAACTCGATAGAACACCTTTGGGATGAATTAGAGCGGAGACTGCGAGCCTGGCCTTCTCGTCCAACATGTGTCTGGCCTCACAAATGCTCTTCTGGAAGAATGGTGAAAAATTCCCATGAACACATTCCTAAACCTTGTGGAAAGCCTTCCCAGAAGAGTTGAAGCTGTTATAGCAAAAGGGTGGGCCGACATCTTATTAAACCCTATGGATTAAGAATGGGATGTCACTCAAGTTCATATGCGTGTGAAGGCAGACGAGCGAATCCTTCTGGCAAAATAGTGTAGCTGTTATTATAGCTACACTATTATTATTATTGTTATTACATTATTATTGTTTTTATAGCTGTGTCATGAAACGTTAGGTACATTTCAGACCGTTGAGTTTATTTTACTAACTTTAACTTCTTAGTTAAGTTTCAATCCCCCATGTCTGTTTGCTCGGCTGCATTGTAGTTTAAGGGGTTCCCCCAATGTAGCCTTAAAGGTTGATTGATTGTATTCTCTGAAACGTTTCAACTTGCCAACTGTGCAGTTCCGGTTTTACGTCTGTTCACATTTCCCGACACTTTTCTTACATGGCAGGAGATATTCAGTATTACTGTCATGGCAGAAAGGCAAGAAACAAAGATGTGTACACAGCACAAGTAAAAATGAATTGAAAGAGTCTGAAAAAGGAGCCTTAAAAGGCTAAATCTTTGTTTGTACCGACTGATCAGACTTGTGTTTGTGTTTAAAGTTGGGGGATTGTTCTTGCATGTATGTAAGAACAAGAGAAAAACTAATAATTGTCCTCGTCTCTCACTGTATTGCCTTTTTCTATACAGTATATAAAGCACTGATGTCATCTTCCCTTCTTCCTGCTTGCACATGAAAACCAAAGGGTACCTCTGATAACTGCACACATAAAAGATAAACATTTAGATTCAGATGTTTCTACTGCACATAATCTTTTCTACTGTGCATGGCACATAATCACACTACTGCGTCATACATACAACAGATTCCAGATCCAATTTTAATGAACCTAAATTAAGATGAATCAAATCTAGTGCTATGCAAAGATACTGTAACCCTGATTATCTTCTTGTAACCAGAAAACAAAAGAGTGTTAAGCATATTTAGGGCTCACTCGAAGTTGCGCAAGCCCAGTTGGGTTGATTAGGGTTAAACATCACAGTTTAACTGGTCCGGAATGCAATGGCCAAAGGTTGTGTGTGATATGCAATGTTGTAATCTTGGCACTTGGACCTGCTTGGCAATCCTTTGGAAGCAGATCAGCCAGATAGCTTCACTCAGAATCATGGCCCGATGATTCCAGAGATGGCACAAAAATGAATGAATGAATGGGTGAACTCCAAGGCTCATTTTTAAAGAGCATCTGGTCAGTTGGGATTTGTTTGTTTTGGTTCCCATCTTTAAAACCAGGAGGGCAAGATGCATGTACTGCAGGGACGGCAAGGCAAAAGAGAACCACGTGTGCAAACAACAAATTGCGAAAGTCCGACCCAGGTGAGGGACTAATGCTCGGCCTGCGCGAGCTCAAAGTTCACGGGGTGCCTCAGGGGTCAATATGTGGGCCACAGCCACTTTCCCTACACACTGTTTTCTGGGCTCTCTCGCTGGCCTAATTAATTAATGTTGGGATTTACGTGGCAAAGGCTCCAGCACAGGCCCATCAAAGGCGCAACAGTTTGTTACGTACATAGGCATTCCTGATAAGATTACCGCTGTGTAGAAAAAGTAATGCCGCGTAGCCCGCCCCTTCCAACCCCCCCACC
>CM067487.1:10045535-10061359 GCA_034552555.1 Semaprochilodus insignis | reverse complement strand
TTCCAAGTTGTGCAGAGCTTCATACAGGGAATTATAAAGAGCTTGATTGTGGCCTGCTTCTCTTGGGATCTCTGGGTGTTTGGAGGCAACAGCTTACTAAATCAGTAACTCTCTTTCTGCTTTTCTCTCTCCCTCTTCTCTTTTCCTTGCACTTGTTGTTTTTGTAACTTGGCCTCCATGGACTGACAGCACGGCTTCTGGACTCGCTGCGGGACAGGACCTCTCTCGTTCTCGTGTTCTCTCTCTCTCTTTCCCTCTCTCTCAGTCCCTCACTCCTGCTCCCTCTGTGCCTCCCTCTCTCCCCCTCTTTCTACGGTTGAATGGACAAAGCTGGGATCCAGGAGGCTGCGAGCCCCCTGACGGGCAGCGGGCAGGTCGCCGAGGCAACAGCACCCAGTTCTAGAGTGTTCCGCTGTGCCTTTGTCCAGCGCTGGGTACCCCTTGCCTACAGAGAGGAGCTCTATCAGGTTCTGCTCTTAACTGGGCCTCTGGTGAGTCACCCATTCTCATACATACCTTGCACAGCTGGGGGTTTCGCTTTTCAAAGGCAACAGTGCGTCTTGTGCAACATTAATAGAAGCTGTGAGACTCCAGTCATAATGTTTTGATAGTTTACTATGTACCACTCTGTGCAAAATCAGAGGCCAAACTTTTTTTTTCATTTTTTCCAGTCAAAATAGCCTAAAAGTGGGCCTACAAGTCATTCATGTTTCAGGAGATACTTCAGACGAGATTGGGTGTACGGTAATCCACTTGCACAAGAAGAAAGTCAAACAAAAAAAATAAAAACAGTAGTTTCAAAAACTGGAATTGGGACTCCAAACTTCTGTAGACTCCCAAAATTGTCAGATAATTGATGTTTAGGAGAGAGGAGAACTCCACTCTTGAGGTGTGCACAAATATTCCTGTAGATGTTTTTAAAAAACTGAAAGAAATGAATGGAAGCTGTAATAATGGTGCCAGTTAAAACACTAAACACTAAAATGTATATTATATTTAGTTTTTGAGGCATTCTGCTTGTACTTACTGCTAGTTCTCACTGAAAATTGCTATTATATTTAGTTGTTGAGGCATTCTGCTTGTACATATTTGTAGTTTTTAATGGTAATTGCTATTATATTTAATTGTTTAAGTATTCTGTTTGTATTTATTGGTAGTTTTTACTAAAACTGAATATTATATTTAGTTGCTGAGGCATTCTGCTTGTACTTATTGGTCATTGGTACTGGAAATTGCTATTATATTTAGTTTCTAAGATTTTCTGCTTGTACTTATTGGTCATTTTTACTGGAAATTGCTAATATATTTAGTTGCTGAGGCATTCTGTGTGTACTTATTGTTAGGTTGTACTGGAAATTGCTGTTATATTTAGTTGTTGAGGTATTCTGCATGTACTTATTGCCAGTTTTATTAAAAACTACCATTATATTTAGTTGTTGAGGTATTCTGCTTATACGTATTGCTAGTTTTTACTAAAAACTACCATTATATTTAGTTGGTGAGGTATTCTGCTTGTACTAATTCTTAGTTTTTATTGGAAATTACTGTTATATTTAATTGTTGAAGTATTCTGCTTGTACTTTTTGGTAGTAAGTGGGAATATTTAGCGTGATAACAATGGAGCTTGTGAAATATCTGTAGAAGAGACAACCAGTTAGAAATAATCCAAGTATTGTATGACAATAATTAACTGGCAGACTGGCAGGTTAATTGGTTATGTTAAAGCCTCAAGCAAGACAAAGTGGAGACACTAGTCTTCCTCAGCATGCAGCATGTCAGTCTTATTCAAAGTTGCAAATTTTGCCCGAATTGTTCAGCCCTAACTGGAGCTTTGAGGCTAACGAAAGCTTATATACCCCTGTTAGCATTACGCAAAGTGCACCTGCTTCAAACAGCAACAAGTTGTTCAGTAATCTTAAATAGACCTGTCTGTGGTTTTTGACACTTCATGGCGTTCTGTTATCTAAGAAAATGAACAGAAGAACTTTGCTTAGTATCAAACAGTAGTATCAGCTGTTTCATCTTCATGGTGTAGAAGGTAGTTTGCACACGTCTCGTTTATTCACAGCATCTTTATTAAATTCTCAGATTGAGCAGATACAGGAACGTTTCGGCACATGGCCTCCCTCAGCCTGCTAACAGCATTCAAGCCACAAACCCATAGACATTCACATACAGATGGTGCACTGGGTTCAGACAGCTGCTGGACTGCATGCAGTACCGTTACACAGCGGCAGTTTAAGAAAGGCATAACATAGCATTCAGTAACTGAGGTTGATTATATAATGGTTTGTGCAGTGTTTATTATCACGCAGTTGGGTTTGTGAAGCACTCTTCGGTGTCATTGTTTTTCCTCTGATTTTGTATTAAGCTTATATCATGTAATAACTACTAATTTAATGTTTATTACATATTATTACTATTTGTTATTACTATATTATTCGGACTGTTAGAACTGATTAGGAGTGCATTGTAGGTCTAGCGTTCCTTAATCCTTATGGAATATACACGTTACATTACCACTGTCTTACTGTGTTGTGGAGGTTTTATTGCATTTGTATGCACATCAAGTCATTTTTCTTTTCCTGCTAACCAGCTAACCAGCACATCCATGGTTATGAAATGGACATAATGCAACCAAGAGTAATTTGTGTAACCTAGATATCTGTGCATTATGTTTATTCCTCTTTAATACTCCATATGTGCATGTATAGGTGAATTTTCACAATACAGAAATCTGCTCTGCACTTTTCAGTAACACTCTGATTGAGCTCTACAATAGGGATGTGAATACGCCTGTGTTTACAGCTGGTTTGTAACTACATTACATCTAGTTTAACTGTGTTCCTATTTTTAAATCTTGATGTTGAAAAGATCCTATCACCACCTGCAAACATCAGATAAATGAAAATATTCTGGACACGTCTTATGGCTACATCACCTTTACTAAGGAAAGTTTGACAGGTTTTGAATACCTGCCTAAAGGTTCAATATGAACATAGAACCATTTAATTATTTTGTTGTTGTTGTTGTTGTTGTTGTTAAAAAAAATTGTTGATTTTTACTTTTATGTCTCATTTGAATACAGCACCCGCTGTTTACATTGTGTGAAAAAATCATAATGAATGGAGAAATGGCCCAAAATTGCTTGGTTAAAAGTCTGGTTTACATTCAAATGCAATGAGGTTTTTGCCCTTGCCTGTAAAGTTGCTATTTTGGAGATGCTAGTTTTCCTTTGTACAGCAAAAAAACATGTTTAAATAATCAAACAGAGAGTAGAAACATCTGAGGATTATAACACAACAAATTTGGTGACAATCAGTGAAGTAATAAGCAAATTATGGCCCATTTAATCATGAATCATATGTCAGTGTGCATGTCTTTGTTCACAAGGGGATCTTGACTGCTCCACGTGTAGACGTATTGCTTCAAACAGCATGGATTCTGTCTATGTGTACATATGCACCAACCTACTAAATAGTGCCACCAATTACATCAACCACCCACTTATGGTCATTAAGGAGACTCCCAGCAAGATGCATCAACGACCATCTCCAAAATAATTCAAAACAAACAAAAAAAACCAAACAGAATAATTAAATAAAATTCATCCAATAAATCCAAAATGATATACATATGCATCCAGCATATAAAACACAAGGAAGTGGCATTATAGCCCACTTTATTAAATCTTTACTTCTGTTTAATTTCTCTGCTTAAACAGTGCTTTAACAGACTGACAAACCAGCTTCATTTCATCTTCATAATCTTAATAATACAAGCATCCAGTATTGTATAACTAATATACTGAATCTTCATTGGCCTCTTAAGCTAATAAACTAAATCTTCATTGGCGTCTTTAGCTAATGTCCTGAATCTTCATTGGTGTCTTTAGCTAATATAGTGAATCTTCACTGGCTTATTAATATACTGAGTCTTCATTGGCTTATTAATGTATAGAATCTTCATTGACTTGTTAATATACTGAATCTTCACTGGCTTCTTAAGGCAATATACTGAATTTTAATTGACATATTAAGTAAATAGAATGAATCACGACTGACTCATGAATTGGCTTCTTAAGCTCATTGACTAAATCATCAGTCTACAGAGTCATCCCTTGTTAAGTTAATATACTGAATCATCACTGGCTCATTAAGATAATACATTAGATCATCATAGGCTCGTTAAGCTAATATACTGAATTATCATAGCTCATTAGGCTAATATTGGAATTAAAGGTTTGAATTAAGGCTTTCAGGTGTGAAATTAAGTTAGTTTAATAGCCAATGGTAATTCAGCATTTCATCTTAACGAGGCAGGTGATGATTTAGAATATTAACTACGGTCTCTTCTGTGCATCTGTCGTGTTGGTGAGATTTGGCCATTATTTGTTAAAGCACCTTTTATGCTTTTTCTCCCAGCTCTTTGCAGCATGTCAGTGCAGTTCTCATTGATACATGAAATCATTTTGCTGTTTGTCTGGCTGAAACATTGGCAGCTGAGACACGGATTATCTCTTATATTGAAATGCTCATTGTTAGTCCTCTTTAGTTGCTGAGCCATATGGTATTTGTCATTTGACATAATGTGATTCACCTGTGCAGCGGCTTTCGTAACTGTAATTTAGTTACTTCTTTTGAAAGCCTGAAGCTGTGAAAAGGTGAAAAGTAAAGAAATTCCAGAGTGAAGTGTCAGTGAAGCACTTTCCAAGGTCTCCTCTGTCACCGGAGATATGCATCATTTAACATTCATAGGAAAAAGTGGAACGTAGAGTATAAAATAGATTTCTACAGCCAACTCTGAGTTTGGGTTTCACTGAAGGCAAAGGAAGGCCCCAGTTGTTAGAGGTTTAGCATAAACTAGGTAGCATATTATTTTGTCCACCTCCTTCCAAGTATCATTTTAAAAACAACATTCATTTAAAGAAGTTTTTTCACTTTATTACTGCAAGCACTGCAATAAAGTCCACATCACTAATGGGCACAGTACACAAACCATGTAGCTGAGTTAAAGTAGAGGTGAAATAATCCTCCAGTAAAAGTAGAAGTTCCTTCCTTCAGACCTCCACTGGAGTAAAAGTACTAAAGTATTTACCTTCAAATCTACTTACATATGGACAGTAACAGTAGCATGATTTATTATGGCTCTAATGTCCTATTATCATTTCTGGAACAAGACTCTTAATCAGCTCATTTTAGGTGAAGAGGCTCTAGTGTCACTCAGTCCACCAGTCTTCAATAGAAGGACATTAATTAGTCTGACACTGATGTCTGTTCAAATGATCATAAGCACAAAACACTGAAGGAGAACAGTCTCCATTAGCTTACTGTAACTCTCAAACTCTCAAATTAATTGTCCATGTATGGCTTTTTGTTACTCCAGCAATCTAATAAACTAGGATTTTCCATTCTTCCATGGCTGGTTTACTGTAAGTGAACAGAATAGTGTTCTGCCACAGTTACTGCAACTCACTGTTGGAACAACCGTGTTCTGATATTTCTGTGTTTGTTCTTTTGCAGCTTGTTTCCCGGATCTTAAG
The DNA here is from genome assembly GCA_034552555.1 of Semaprochilodus insignis. NCBI lineage: Eukaryota > Metazoa > Chordata > Actinopteri > Characiformes > Prochilodontidae > Semaprochilodus > Semaprochilodus insignis. The sequence continues at coordinate 10,055,817 of CM067487.1, read as the reverse complement.
TTTCCTGCAGCCGTTTGTCACCACCATATTTGTTGGTCACCTGGGGAATGCCGAGTTGGCTGGATATGCCCTTGCCTCTGCGGTAATGTGCATTAATTCTTATAATGGGTCCAGCCCTGGTTCCTGTGGGCTAGTTAAGTATCTGCTTTCATAGTATATTGTTCTTTTCAATGGACTTTCTTGCTGAAGAACATGTATCGTGCACCTTCAGAATGCTGATGCATCAGCTTCTTGTCAACAAAGATAAGATTTTATGGCCTTTCGGAGTACACCATGTAAAGGCGCTGCATGGTACACCCTTAAAGGTGACTGGTTCTCTAAACCGTTCACTAAAATCAATTGAAAAGGTTAACTTGGGTTTGGGTTGAGATAACAATACTAGGTTCATCTGACCTGTGTATATCAAGCTAACCACCCTTATACAGTCAACTAGTGGAAGAATTATTATCCTTTGGTAATTTGTAGGCATGTTCAACCATAGTAAATGTTAGAGACACATGGGTGAACCTGACTTATGGTGTAGTTCTGGGTTAGCGTCTAGCATGTGGCCTGGCAGCTTAAGGGAGTATTGTGTGTCACCAGCAGTCTTTTGTCACACATTCATTTTAGCCCACTCTTAGAGTGAAATGGTGCACATATTTGCATGTTTGGGTGCCTATTTGGCATTTCACTAGGGAACCCAGATTAGATAATCTATAGCAGTGGTTCCCCACTTTGGTGCCGAAGGAGCTCCTACCATGCACATTTTAGTGTTCTCCTGCCAAAACACATCAACTTCAACTCAGGAGTGTTTGATAATTAGCTGATTTGTTGGTTCAGGTGTGCAGAACCTTTATTTTTAAAGTTGGGAACCTTTATGTAGTGCTTCAGGTTTGTGATTCACCAGAGCAATACACTGTCTATGGCAGGGGTCTGTTTATGGCAGGGATCTGTTTATGGCTGAGGTCTCAGAGAATGCAAAGAGGAACGATAGATCACATTCTTACTACTCGTGAACTGGTTCTAGTACTAGTATAGAACTAGTATAGAACATTTACATGATGTGGAGGTTCATTAAACTTTATAGGGGTTCCTCACACTCATGTGTCTCTTACACTGACCTACCAAAAGTCATGGGATAGCAGTATATAATACTGATAATGAAGGGGCTTTACCTCAGGGGATGGCTTGGGAACGCCCACACCTGTGTAAGCTGTGAGCACCAGGTTGGCTAGCATGCTCATGGCACGATGATGTAAATTATCGAGTTCGAAAGAGGCATGATAGCGGGTGCCAGACATTCCATTTCAAGTTGCAAGTGGTGTGGGTATTTAACATTCCTAAGTCCACAGTGTTGCGAGTGTACTGGGAATACGTCATAGAAAGCGTTACCAGCCACAATGGACAGCGCACTGGCCGGTGCTTAAAGATTGTAAGACCATGACACTGGACACATCGCCTCACCTGGGCTCATGGCATGGGTTGGGTCCACTGGTCCTTGTAATACATGTCATAGACTGATGCCTGCTATATTTCACTTATTGGTGACCATTTGCAGCCCTTCATGGACTTCAGCAGAATAATGCACTGTGCCATCAGGCCCATGTGGTCCAAAACTGGTTTGGGGAGCATTGTGAAGAGTTTGACGTTTGACCAACATGAGCCCAGTTGAGGCATTCCACTGTCATACCTCATTGTAACCCTGATTGTCACCTTGCCTTGAGCACACTGGCTAACCTGGTGTTCAACCTCACTCACAAGATAACACCTCACAACTCCCAAGACGTTCTCAAGCCCTCCCCTGAGGTAACACCACTTCATTATCAATTTACATACTGCTCTTCCATAGCTTCTAGTATGTCAGTGTGTAATAGTAGCCCTTTAAAGTCGTCCACCACGCAGGGAACACAAAAGTGGTTCCTCTATGGACTCACTCTAAAGGACTCCTTTTAAAAATTAACACAATAGTGTTAGTGTGTCTAAATCCATATCCTCCAGTTAAAACGATGGTGTGAACAGTAGTTTAACACATCACAGCAGCCCAGCTTTTGCATTCCTAGACTAGTTGACTACTTGAGAAACTCACCTTGGAAAAGCCCTCAGTGCACAACTGATGAAAAACCAATGCATTCATTCAGAGAGAGGAGGAAGTGTGTGATAAGAGAACTGAGATTTCATATCTCTCTTCCTCTCAGACCATCAATGTGACCACTTCTGCCACAGGATGCGGTCTGGCCCTGGCGTGCGACACTCTGGTGTCTCAGGTGAGCTCACCTAAGTACCTGCAATGGTTTAGCTTGCTAATAACTGAACATAGGTTAAGTACTGGTGTTCTGATCTTGGCGTGAGCTATTGAATCACAGCATTTATTTTATCAGACTGGTACTGATACCAGTTTTAAGACTAAACATTTAAAAAAATATTTTCAATAATAATGCCTGATATAACTTTCTATACAAAATTGCTAGTCATGAATAGATTATTTGCAATAAAAGATTAGTCATGGGTTAGAATATGTTAGTTAATAGGTTAATAATAGGTGAGTTGTAGGTTAGAATAGGTTAGGTAATAGGTTAATAATAGGTTAGTTGGTTAGAATGGGTTAATAATAGGTTAGTTGTAGGTTAGAATGGGTTAGGTAATAGGTTAATAATAAGTTAGTTGTAGGTTAAAATAGCTTAGGTAATAGGTTAATAATAGGTTAGTTGTAGGTTAGTTAATATGTTAATAATATGTGCAATTGTCTGTTAAGGTACGGGGTCATTCAAAGGTAAATGATTTTAGTTTAAAGTCTAAACTAAGAGTGTTTTCAACTCTAAGTTGGTAGAATGATCCAGATAGGTGCAGTGTTTTTATGTGTGTAAAATTTCCAACAATCAGAAATACCAACCAATGCAGCAATTCTATATTCATATTTTATATTTCAGATTTATACTTTATAACCCATGCTTTACTAACAGATTGTCAGTTTTACATTGTCTTTTCATTTGTTGAACTTGAATAAATTACTACCAAATAACAGTTTCTGGTCATTATGCCTGATTTTTCATGTTTTCTTATTAGTTTTTCTAGTTTGTATCATGCTGTTTTAATGCTAAACAGTAGGTATTGTATTTCATGTACATGTTTTGAATTATTATCTATTTTATGTTTAAATCCAGCCTATCAAAGTTGAATAGTGGGGCCTCATATTGGGTTCCTCAGTAACATATCTCAGAGGTGCCGCAGAAATGGTTGCTAATTGTCAGCTTCTTATCTGTTACTGTTTTACCAACATTGATTAAATCTTGTATCGTCATTACCGGTCAACATTATCAGCCAAATGATAAACAGGTCAGTCCTTTTCTGTGTCCAGTGTTTACAATACCAAACAACTGAACTCAGTAAAGTGGTTATCTATAGAAGAATGAACTGAAGGAAGTTACGGGAAGTCTCTTTGCACCTTGTANGTCCTTTTGTATGTCCAGTGTGTACAATACCAAACAACTGAACTCAGTAAAGTGGTTATCTATAGAAGAATGAACTGAAGGAAGTTACGGGAAGTCTCTTTGCACCTTGTATTTTATCATGTATACTGTATAACCTGTTTAAATCTGTGTTTGTAGACTTTTGGGGGTAAAAATCTGAAGCGTGTGGGGGAGATTCTGCAAAGGAGTATTCTGATCTTGCTGCTCTTCTGTCTGCCATGCTGGGCCATCCTCATCAACTCCGAGTCCATTCTGCTGGCCATGCAGCAAGAGGCCGAGGTGGCCAGGTGAGGTCGATCAGGGATATTTTTGAGATGTCTGTTACAATAATAATGATAATAATAATAATAATAATAATAATAATAATAATAATAATAATAATAATAATGTATTAAATGATTATTTAAAAGAACACTTCACAATTTCTCCCTTTATTATCTGCACTCTTCAACATAAAGGATTCTTTGGAGTGAAGCTTCAGGCAAACCACTTATATTACCCTCAATGGGCAGTCCGTTATGGAAGCTTTGGGATGTGGGCGTTTAGAGAACCTCCATGTAGTGTAATATCAAGTGATGGATTTACTTGTACACTCAAACTGAGAACTATTATATCTTACTGAAATGTACGGAGGTGTGAAATAGTATTTGCACCCTCCTGATTTGCTCTCTTCCTGCAATGTTCACCACATCTTTAAGCAATGATCTGTTATTTGCAGTATTTTTAATCATTTTAATTAATTCACTTATTGAAGGATCAAATACTAGATATCCAGAATGGAACCAACCCCTGCGTAATATACGTAATAAGTCTATAAGAAAAAAACAAAGCGTTTTTTTGGGTAGCAGTTTCCTCAGTTCGTAATGTAATTAAGAAATAGCAGTTAACAGGAATGGTGGAGGTCACGTTGAGGTCTAGAAAACCAGGGAAATTGCTTTTGGGTTTGCTTGTAGGATTGCAAAAATACCTTCAGGAAGATATAGCAGACTCTGTAGTGATGGTGCACTGTTCTACTTGGGGTCCGGTCGGGGGAGGGGCTGAGCACACTGACTGGGAGACCTCAACAGGGCTCAAAGACACACACACATACATACAGCCAGTGCAAGTGAACCTAATGTTCGTTATTTGCACTTTAGAATCAGAAATAAACCAAAACTAACCAAACTAACCAAACGAACCCAACGAACGTACTACTATTCAGTGTCCCCAAAGTTCTGCTTTGGGACCTTTTCCTTTTTTGGCATATTGAAACTGTAAAAGATGGAAATCTAATGTAATCTTGCCTAAAATACAGTATTAAGCAAAAAAAGCAATATATAAAATTTCTGTATTATATATATATAATACATTTTTATTAATAATACTAATTATAAATAAGAAGCTTTTGGGAACCTGGGCCATGATTCGTTAGAACAGTAAAACACATGAACATACAGAGTAAGAATACTCCAGGAGTCCAATAACCAACGGAATTATACAGACATTATTTAATGATTATAATGATGTTATTAAATGATTGAGGCTTAATCATTTAGTAAGCATTATAAACTACATAATAACCTATTTTTATTATTAGTTGATGATTAATCACAACATTACTTAAGTAAACAGTTGAGTCACATTATTATGACCACTTCCTACTTTCGATGGCAGCAGCGTGTAGCTCATGAAGGAAGTCCTGTTTTGGTGGCATTCTCTGGTCCAACTCATCCATGTGGAAGGCACTCTCAACTGATTTGGGTATGAATCCATCCTTGTAGATCACATACACCCATACATGCTGATTGTCTTCCCTGGGGACATGACATTGGTTGGAAGAGCATGACCAAGACTTCTAAGTACTACCCTGGCCCCCTAATTCCCCAGACTTAAACCCAACTGAGCATCTGTGGGCCCACCTCGATTGTTGTGTTCAATTAATGGATCCTCCCCCATGCACCCACCAGCAGCTGTGGGATGCACTGCTGTCAGCATGGCTCCAGATAACTGTGACAACCTACCAGGACTTTAATGAGTCACTCCCAGCCCATCTAGCTGCTGTCTGTACTGCATACGGTGTTCACTCTGGATATTAGCTGGTGGTCATAATAATGTGGCTCGACTGTGTATTTAGTAATGCTTAACTCTTAAGTAACATTAATAGATGCACCCTTATTGTAAAATGTGACCTTTTTTCCCTTTAATTCTTTAATTTTAATACTTTATTAAGCAATGTTTACTGGTTTATCTTCAGTTCCAGCATTTATTGGTCTGGACTGAAGTGTTTGAGGTGCAGCATTGTAAGAACTAAACCATGTAGAGGCCTGTTATTGGCATAATCATCTTACTGTATGTCCCGGGAGCTGGTTCACTGCCTCGCGGTCACACAGTGAACTAAGTATTGCCACATGTTTAATCACTCACTCACTCTTATTCAGATTTCCAAGGTGCCATTCTATTGAAAGCTTTATTCAAAGCAAAATAGCACTGAATAAGATCAGCTGCAGTGTTTTTTTGAGAATGTGCGGAACTGGATTCTGGAGTTCTCCACAGCCTTGAGATTTGAGTAGGGATGGAAAATAATGATCAGATTTTCGGAGTGAAAAGAATGTAGTATAAATGCAACTTGAACGCAGACCCTTTCTCTCTGACCACTGACCTGAGTGGTCAGAAAACGGAGTATGCTCTAGGCTGATACATAAAAGTAAATCGGCCCCCAGAGGCTTCATTACTGAATGTGAGAGTAGACAGATGTTAGCTTAAAGCCGTCTGCTTTGTGCTCTGCGGGATGTTACTAATGTGACACTGATTGATATGCGATTATGAACCATTACTGTGTTTCTGTTTCACATAACGTGCTATCATTCTCCCCTCCTCAGAATCGCACAGCTGTATGTGATTGCCTTTCTGCCAGCTGTTCCTGTAAGTGGCTGCATAAACTCTTTTGAATATTAAATTTCATATACACTCATCATCAAAAAAACTGTTGCACTCGGAAGGAATCAACCAACAGTGAAAGAAACTTGGTGTGTAGGTTTCACATCGTGAGACATGCGAATGATTCAAGTTTCACGCTCGGCTGCACGTGTGACATAGGCCAGGACGGGCCTTATCACTGTACCTGACTGACCCAATAGCCACGCTTGCGGACATTTAGCGAGCAGTGATGCCCGCTAAACTACATACTGCTGGACTACGTGCACACAGACCGTTACGGCGACTGCTCTTAACACCACGTCAACATCACCAAAGACTGCAACTGTGTCGTGCCAGACTGTCATGGAGTGACTCAGAATGGCAGCGAGTCATCTTCAGTGAGGAGTCCCGTTTTTGTCTTGGCGGAGACGATCAATGAATCTGTGTGTGTAGGCACCGTGATCAGCACCAAGATGAATGGTTTCTTGTCACGTGTCACCCCTCCTGAAGACCTGGTGTCACTCCACCTCCACCCCTACTGCAAAATCTGCAGGAGCTGCATAAGGATATTCAAGCTGCATGGGATGGATTATCACAGGACACCATTAGGAACCTCTACAACTCCATGCTGAGATGTCTGGCATGTTTACTAGCAAACATGGTACCCGATGCCATACTGAGAGACACTACTTCTGTATGTGTAGCTCAATAAATATTGCTCATATCAGTCTAAATTCATCATCATTTATTGTTCCTGGTAACCTTTATCTTCCTTCCCAATAGCACTGCAATCCCACACTTCCTTCTGGGTGCAACTATTCTTTTTGATGAGTGTATATTTATTTGAGCTGTTGGCATTTTAACTAACCACTGTGGAGATATTACATTTATGTTTAGACACCATGCTGCGGAAATGCCACTGCTGAACTGATATGTATCTTAAACAATGCGAACTCTGCAGCCTTGAACTATTTAAAGGTAGTAAGTATATTTGCGTAGGATGAGATGCTGTACTGTAACATCAATAAGAGTCCTTGGGCAAGACAAGACTTGAGGCAGCCTCACCTACCTCTGTAACCTATTTAAACATTTTCTGGATTGGATAAGAGCATCTGCCAAAGGCTGTGATTGTACATATTATGCATATATCATCCCTTTTCCTTTCCTGTGCTTTCCAGGCCATGTTTCTGCACCAGCTGCAGGTGGCATATCTCCAGAATCAGGTACAGTGCTTGGATTTTTTTCATGGTGTGAACGACAGCGGGAGTGTTCGGAATGCACACTAACATGCTGGTGTTTTCATGCCCCAGGGTATTATCCTGCCTCAGATGTACACTGCAGCTGTAGCCAATGTAGCAAACATAGGGGTCAACTACATCCTCATCTTCTGGATGGGACTCGGAGTAAAGTAGGTGTGCTTACATGTACTGCGCATACTGCCTTACACTGCTGTTATGATATTACTGCATGTATTTATTACTATGTAGCAATTGTTCTTTTATAGTCATAGTTATTTGGCTGCTATCATGGCAATCCTTTTTATATCTTCCAGCATTTCTCAACCTGTTCTCCGTCTGGGCCACCTGTAACTCTGTGCATCTGTGATCATTGAACATGGACAAGTATATTCCTGTAGTCAGAAAACAATAGAAAGCATGCTTATAATAGTCAGTGGCTGAAGCAGCTTCCCATTGACTTGTACTGTATTATAGGAGTATTTGGAGTCAGTGGGGTGTTCCTTCTTTTCTGAGAACAGGAAAAATGCATAACAATAATTGGCTATGTTTACATGTAAAAAGGAGCCAGTCCAGTTGAATTCATATTGTGAATTCAGATTATGTGTTTACATGCACACACTATTCAATAGGCTGATGAACATCTCTAGTATGTTTACATGCACACTGCAGCAAGTAATCAGATCCAAATTACACGCATGCCACTGTTTTGAGTTCGCGTAATTGCTTTCAATTGATGGCAGGTCGATCTGCCATGATGAGGTCATTCTTCCATGTACCTGTCCATGATATGTCCATAAAACGGAGCTGCTTTTATCATTTTGGCCTTTAGCTTTGTGTGACGCAGATTTGAGAAACCTCCCTCTGTTAATAATTTGCCCTGTAGTTGGTATGAAGCCACTGCTATTCATTAGGTAATATACTCATTGTCTTTACGGCCGCCCTTCCTGCATAAAAGTTTGAAGCATAAACTTTGTCTCCTTTGCAGGCCTGTTTTTGGCTCCCACCGTGTTAAACATAGTAAAATTCCCAATAGGCTGCAAATGCACATCTGCAGAACATACTGAAAATTTCCAATTGGGAATGTGATCAGATACAGGGATTTACATGGCTTTTATTCGTCCATTTAACAGATTATTTACAGGATTGCCCACCATTTCAGAATGGCCTCAATCCGACTAGGGCCCAGGGTTTTTCAACCTGTGGGCCGTGGACCACCAGTGGACCATGAAGCACCCTCTAGTGGTCTGTGGGTCTGTACTCAGGATTGTGTTTGCTGCTATCCGGGGTTGACCTGAAGAGGATGGGTTCCTCTTTTGAGTCTTGGTTCCTCTCAAAGTTTCTTCCTTCTGCTCTGAGGGAGTTTTTCCTTGCCACTGTCACCTTTGGCTTGCTCATTGGGGGGCTTGGACCCGGATTCTATGTAAAGCTGCTTTGTGACAACATCTGCTGTAAAAGGTGCTATAGAAATAAATTTGACTTGACCCCACAGGAGGCAGTTTTGTAGTGAGTCAGAAACATCATATATAAACATATATAGTTATTAGTATATTAATATAAATAAAGTATATTAATATAAATATATGTATAATAAAGTATATTAATATAAATATATGTATATTAAAGCACACATGTACATGTTGCAGTCGCAGGCTAATTAAACATCTTCAGTTTGAGAGAGCATAGCCACTGGCTAGCCACTAATGGAGAGGCTTCTTGGGGCACTTTTACAGCTCACGTGTTTGAATTTGGACAAACTTCTCAGAGAAATTGTATTTATAAAAGCTGATTTTAGTGTTCCGGTGGGCTGCTATGCTATGTAGTCATTATCAGGTGGACCTTGGGGTGGAAAAGGTTGAGAACCCCTGGACAAGTTTATTCTGATTGAGATGTATACATACACATATACTATTCCAATTGAGCTATTGCTCAGATTGTTAATGGGCTCTCAGGCTGCATGTACAAGTGGCTATTTTTCCACTGCATGCTACCGACGCAGCAGACAGAGGCTATTGGGTAAGACCAGCTTGAGAGAAGTTTGGTGGATCGTGACAGAAATGGTTTTGAGTGTTTCGGCGACTTTTGAATTGTAGCGTTTGTTAACCACATAGCCTCAGATCTATTTCTAAACTAAAGAACCCCCCAAAACCATTGGAACCCAAACTTCTCTTGGCTGATCGACCACCTCTGGGGAAAGTCGGAAATTCCTAAATATTTTTTCCCTGGACTACTATAAACAAAACTCACAGGTTTGAGTTCCATTGTGAAGACATTCCATTGTATCTCATTTTAAGAGCTACTGATCAGCTAACTGATCAGTTTATAGAGGTTGTTTGAACTGTTAGTGTGTGTGTGTGTGTGTGTGTGTGTGTGTGTGTCTCTTCAGGGGTTCTGCTGCAGCAAACTGCATCTCTCAGATCTCCATCTGCCTCTTGCTGTTTGGCTACATACGCTGGAAGAAACTGCATGTCAGGACATGGGGTGGTGAGCAATGCGCAGGAAAACAAACACGTGTTATGCAGAGGACTGGTCTGACCTCTACTGGCCGAATCTGGAGAGACAGAAGCACGCTGATTGATAGGGCGCTCTGGGCTACCGCACAGCTCTAATGAGAGCCACATTGTCTTCCAAGCGCTGCAATGTCTCACGCTGAGCAGAGCGATTCCTTTTTGAGTGACAGTTAACATGAATGAGTGGATGTTGGGG